>JADRCH010000162.1:1165549-1197132 GCA_019843965.1 Rhynchomys soricoides
AAGCTCTCTCTTCTGATCACCTGGCTCTTTTTGTCCTTCCGGCCTGCTGTACCATTTCTATAACACTCCCTCTGGTTGAAAGGCTCTTCCCCTGTGTCCTTGTTGCATCCCGTCTCATTCGGTTATGGCCATGTTCAAGTATTATCTCTTCAGACTGTTGTAACTAGGATGAGTGCTCCAACTTTGAGGCATTCACAAGCCATTCTCCTTCTCTACAGTTCAATAACAGTGTCCCATTTAATGACACATGAGATCTCACAAATTAACCCTTTCTTCCTCAGGTCCAACTCATCAGCACAGGAAGCTCAATCACATGATGTGGACCTGAAAATTTCACTTTAAGTCATTCCTACAGGCATTATTAAGATCCTTTAATGTTCAGGGATTGAAAGATCATTTTAAATCTAAGAATACCAATAAAGACCATAAGAATCCTTTGGTTGTTTAGGATGACTTTAAGGACAGATGAATTCTAATTGTGTAGCAGGAGGAGGGGCTGAGCTCCGAAGATGCTAAAGAACATTTAAGACATGGCTCTAGAAGACCTGCAGCATTTAAGGGATGAGTTATTCTGAGACTAGAAATGCTCAAGGTGAGAACTGGAATGAGCTGCCACCACTTAATTTGTGGTACTTATTTTAGTAAACATAATTCATTTAAAAAGCCCTAGCTATGCCAGTGTGGCAGCTGGCACCTGTAATCGCCATACCTGTACTTCCGAGGCAGTCGTATTGCTTTAAGTTTCAGGTCAGCTTGGGCTACATAGTGAGTTTCCAGGTAATCTTGGACTTCAGGAAGAGATTCCGTTTCTAAATAAAGAAATAGACCCTATCAAAGGTTTATGATGTTGTCTGCAGGTAACTGTGGGTATCATGGTTTGCCAGTGTGTAAGACTTCTAGATTCCAGCCAAATAATCCCATGTGGACCCTGGTGAAGTCCAGCTTAAGGCACGCTGATCCCAGTACCCTGAGCTAGGTTAAATACACTGCACTTTGGATTTGTTCTATTTTTCACTTGCAAATACATCTGTGTTAAAATTTAGGGAGTTGATCTAGAAGACTTCTGATGGGTTTTCCCACTTTGGATTGCGTGGATTGAATTTGAGCTTTAACATTCTTGGAGAGTCAATAAGTCATGGAAAGAAGCAGGTAGAAAATGAGCAGTGGTGGTGGCAAAATGTCCACCTAGAACAGGTTTGGGGACAATCTGTGTAGAGGAGAGGCTGATAGCTTGTCATTGTGCCCCATATGCATGGTGAGTGGATGTTTAGTTGTAATGAACAAACATTACACAGAGCTTGGGAGGGTGACAATATTTTGAGGGAGATCTACAACTCCCCACAAGTAACCACTTGTGCCATTTCTGGAAAAATCCCCGGAAGGATAGTGTAGTTTATTTCTCCAGTTCTATATCCCCAACAATTTTTAGATCTTTCTTTCAGTAGTATAAAAGTAAATAGCACATCTCTAGCACTTGAGCATTATAATGACCATTAAAGGGGGTCTTTTTTTTTTTTTTGGTCAAGCTCTGTGGCAGAAGTCTGTAGTCGCAGCTATTTGGGAGGCTGAGGTAGGATGATCAAAAGTTCCAGGCTAGTCTGTGCAACACCGTGAGACGCCAAGTAAAACCCAAAAGGAAAACAGTAGCTGAGAATACAGCTCAGTGCTCCAGCTCTTGTCTGGCGTGTGTAAAACCTCAGGTTCTATTTCTAACCTGTTAAAGTTCCACAGGAAACTTCAAAGATCACTCTATTAACTTTCTCTTTTGTTTGAATAGATACCATTTGTTAAGATTTGGTCAAGAAATAGACTAGTTGGTTGATTATTTGATTTACTTATTTATTTAGTCTCTCTGTTACTTATGCTGGTCTTGAACCTCCAGATACAAAGAATCTTGCTTCTCAGCCTTCCAAGCATCTAGGGCTACAAGCACACATCACTGTCAATTATTAATTGTTTTTAGGCGACAGTTATTGTTGTTTAAGTGTCCTCCATAGGTTCATATAATTGATCACTTGTTTCCCAGTTGGTGGCACTCTTCAGAGATGTTATGAACCCCTTAGGAGGTGCTGCCTAGATACTGGACGTATGTCACTGGGGGAGGGCTTTGAAGGTTTAAAGTCTGGCCCTGCTTTTTGTGTGCTAGGTGCCCAGCTAGCTTCCTGTCCCTGCCAGCATCCTTCCCTTCCATATGTGCCTTCTCCTCCGTCATGTACTCTATCCTCCTGGAATTCTAAGGTAAAGTAAGTTCTTTAAGTTGCTATCAGTCATGGTATTTTATCACAGTAACAGAAAAGTAGCTAAGACAAGCAGAACAAGTAACAACAACAAAACCTTCCTAATGCGAAAGTGAGATTATTACTATTAATTTAAACTGAATTGGTCTATTCTGGCAATAAGCAGGGTACCACTTATGATAATTATATGAGAGGCAATTCTAAACACTGGGTATCTATTAATAGTAACAGTGCTTTATCAACAACTAATTAAACACACTTATTTTAATTGGTTGCCATGGTAATAAATGGAGATTCATAGAAATGTTTATATCTATCAAATTTATTCTTAGCTCTTGAAACATAATTCAGTTTCGGTAGTAAGTCATTATTATGTAGTGCTATAGGGGTTTGTAATGGTAATGAGTGTGCTGGTAATTAAAAGATTTGCAAATATGCGCGGGTACATTAGTAACTGAATATTTACAAAAATAATATTCATGTTTATTACTCATAAAATTTCATTAGTGAATTTAATAGCTAAAAATGAAAAGTTTTATTCATCATAATTACTCTGGTGGTATACTGTCTATCTTGTTGGCTCTGGGCATTTATCCACCCTAAGAATGTAATCGTCAGAATGGAAGAGGCCTCAAAATTTTAACAGAAGGCCTATTAATGTCTAGTCAGTGAACAGAGGAATTGTAGGAGAAAGTCAGGGAGAAAGGCTAGTTGCACCCTGAAGAATCTAACACAGTTGATGTAGAATTTCACTCTAGGTATGCTTATTGGAGATGTTTGTGTCCATGTTTCTGGGACACTCCCACAGTTGCTTATGAATTTACACTCTTCTGATTGCTCACTTCATTAAAGAAATTCCACAAAAATCAACTTAGCAGAGAGATGATAGAAGTCCTTGAAATTCATTATATTATATAGAAAAATATAATTATGTATAGATATAATTCATTATATATTACTCTTTCATGCAGTCACTTTTCTCCAAAATGTAGTATAATAAACATGATGAGACTGCTAACTGTTTTTAGCTTAGCTCACTCATTTACCTTTGGATAACAGAATTCAGGCAAAGCATATAATAACATTATTGATAATTTCACTTGATTTGTATAGTTTTGGCTAGTTATCAAATAAGAATAGTAATATATCTGCTGTAACTTAACAATACAAAGAGCTCTTATTTTCTTTACTTCCTGGAATATGTGTTGACATACATTCTGTCTGCTCTGACTCCCTCATTAGACAGGGAATGTGGAGGCTGTCTGGGCAACTTTGTTCCAGGTGTATATTGCTTTTGTTGACTTTCCAGTGGAGTCCCACCTGGATACCATCATACTAGAAAATACAGCTTCCCCCCCCACCCCCAGGAGAAAACTGACTTGATTTGGCAAACACGTTGGGTTGTTTGACTCCTTGTTCTTCTTTAGCATGAGTCCATTTTACACAAGTTGAAGAAAAGGAACCTGAAATGGAAATCGTTTATCTATCCACATTTTTTAATACCTCAAATCAAAGTGGTCCTGCAGGCTATGAGAGTCTGCCAAACCAATTTTTTTTCTGATGGAAGTGACTCAGAAATTAAAGTGTGGCATCTGATAGACACTAAGGTTACAGAGATGGAGAGGATACCGCCGAGGAGGGTTCTTATAGACTATTCTGCGGTATGGGATCATTGGGGATTATTTCTAGAATCTGGAGATAGTCTCAGATGTTGGCTCCAGAGTGATTCCTGGGTGCTCACTTTCTATCTTACTCAGTTTGAACTACTTGATTTCTTCTACCATTGAATTTGATTAAAGTCTAAGTTGTAATCTTAAAATATGGAAAAAGTAAAGCAAATATAATTCAAAGTACAGTTGGAAACAATTAGACTAAAAATCAATAAAACAAGAAACAGACAAAAATATAGATAGATGAAGGATGGATTGGAGAGATGGCTCAGTAGTTAAAAGCCCTTGTTGCTCTTCCTGGGGACTAGAGATCAAATCCCAGCACCCACATTCAATGGCTGACAACTAACTGTAATGTCAGCTCCAGTGGAATCTGGTATCCTTCGTGAACCTTTGATAGCCTTTGTGAGCACCTGTGTACATGTGATATATATGTATAAGACAAATATGCATACACATATGAATAAAGATAAATCTTTTAAAATATGCAAAGGAGAAAAAAATCAAGGAAATAAAATATTGACTCTTTGAAAGATCAATAACCTTGATAAACTTCTGGCCAAACTGATGAAAAAGAAAGAGATAGAAGACATAAATGGTCAGTATCAATATCACAACAAGCCATGAAGACATTGAACTATTTCAATATTTTAACATTAACAGGTAAATACCATGAGATACTTTATCTTAATAATGTAGACAATATAGATAGGATAAGCAACATTTTTTGGAAGGCCACTCAAAGAGTTATAGTATATAATATATATGTGTGAATATTGATAGAATGTATATGTGTTATGACAAGCCTATCAAAAATATCTATTTTTGAGATGCTTTTTGTACTGGTCCAATACTTAATTTGTATATGTTTAAGTTTTTTGTTTGTTTGTTTTTGCAACTAGCAATTTAGTGAATTACATTAGTTGATTTTAAGTTCTAAATCGATTTACATTAATATGATAAACTCCATGTGTTCATGACAGTATTATTTTGCTTGGCAGATAGGACAAAATATTCAGATAGTGGCTTAAAGTATTAGATTTATTTGTTTACAATCTGGATGTTAAATGCCCAAGATCAAAGAGTATCTTACCCATTTTATGAGGACATGAGTCCTATGGGATTGAAGATTCCTCTTAGAACGCCATTTAATCTTAATTAACCCCTTAAGACCCTGTTTCTAAATTCACACATGTTGGGTTAGACTTCAATATGTAGGCGTTTTGTCTAAGAGGCTACAAGAACATGCCTGATAATTACTGATTTTATATGTTGCTGCATTCACTTAGCTAATTAGTTTCACTACATCAAAGTTTGGTAATAGACACTAGTCTACAGTTTCTTTTCTTTTATTGTATTTATCTGGTTTGGGTACCAAAGAAGTGCTGACCTTACAAAATAAATTGGGAACTATTTTTCATCTTGCTTTCTAAAAGGTGTTCTTAAGGAATTAATATTATTTTTCCTAAATTTTTATAAAATCACCTGTAATGTGTTCTAGACATGCAGTTTTTTTGTAAGAATATTTAACTAGAAACTCATTTTCTTCTAAAAAATATATACATACCTAACTTATGTATATATTATATATGTCATGTAATATATAATATATGTTTACATACACATATATATATATACATACATACATCTATACATACCTACATAAACACATGTCTAAACATATACATACTTTGTTGACAGTAGTCACCAAACTATATCTCTTTCTTAAACAAATATTATGTTGTCCAAAATAAGGAGAAAGAATTCATTCATTGTTCACAGACCTTTGATGAATATCTCCTACGTTCTATGTTCTAGGCAAAATGCTCAGTGCTGGGAAAATGTTTTTTAAAGAAAAATAAATGCTGTGTGGTGGGTCTGAGTTGTGGGTAGTGGACGTATTCACTCATAGAGGTTGCCTCATAGCCCAGGCCCCTGTGCAGTCTTTCCACTACCTCAAGAAGTAAAACTCACTAATTTTGTGTACTGTCTGATGCACTTTAGAAAATATATAAAGTTATATGTCACTCCAGTCATCATGTTTGTTTTCACTTTCTCCCCAGACATTCCATAGCCCTGTGTAGTAAGTTCTCTCTCTCAGTAAAGACATATTGATTGGGTACACTGCAAAGGAACAGTGGGTCGGCAGCACAGCAAACTGTCTACCATGACACAGTAAGCTGTAGCGGTTCATGTAGAAGCTTCCGGGTTGTTGGTGTTTTTCTCATCCCTGCATCACAACAGAAGGGTTAGAATACAACAGTTCTGATTGGTCAATGTTTGACTCTGAGTAGGTCCTAGGTTCCCATGACAAGCAGCTCTGAAGCAGGAGGTCGCGCTCAACTTTGACTTGTTGAGTTACTGACTGAGGAGGCTGTTCAGCATGCTACAGCCACCAGGCAAGCTAGAACCCCTCAGACCTGCACACACTTTCTGCCTTCTGAAAGGCTCTATTTAGTCTGGTTTTTTTTGTGAGGTCACAGTTTAGAATGCTTTGAGATTTGTCAAAGACTGGACAAAAGGGGAGAGATGCATGGGCAAGGTGGTGGTGATGTGGTGCTCTCGGGCTTTCCACAGCCTCCTGATACACAGTGTGTTCGAATCTCAGACTCACCAAGTCTCTTCCCTCAGAAGTTTAATTTTTTAAAAATTTATTTTGAAAAGGATGTTTTGCCTATATGTATATGTATTGACATGGGCTTAGGGACCAAAAAAGTGCATTAGATCTCCTGGAACTCCATACAGATGTTTGTGATCTACCTCAAGGGTACTGGAAATTGAACCTAGGTCTTCCTGGAAAAGGGCAACTGCTGAGTCATTTTGCAGCATCTTTTGTTGTTGTTTTTGCTTTTGTTTATTCACTCACTTTACATCTCGGTCACAGCCCCCCCCAACCCCGCCCCCCTGCTCACACAGCCCCTCCCCCTTCCTTTCCCTTTCTTCTTTCAGAAGTGGGAGGTCCCCCTGCTTACCAATCTACCCTGGCGCATCAAGTCACCGCAGGGCTAGGCACATCCACTCCCACTGAGGTCAGACAAGGTGTCCCAGTTAGGGGGACAGGATCCAATACAGGTAATAGATTCAGGAACAGCACCCCCTTCCAGATGTTGTGGGGTGCACATGAAGGCCAAGCTAAGTATGTGCTGGGGGTCTCAGTCCGTGTTGTAGCAGCATCCATTTTTTAATTAAAAAAAAAAAAAAAAAACATCCCCCCCCCACCCCCCCAGTGTGTGTGTGTTTTGCGGTGGGAGTCAGAGAACTTTTGCGAATTGGTTCTCACTTTGCACCACCTTGGTCCTCTGAGCAATACTGCTTGCCCCTATTTGGAGAGTTTTTACTGATACTAATCTCTTGTTCTTTCTCCCTTTCCTCAAGGGCAGTGGGTGGTTTGGGCTGGAGTTTCCAGTGTTTTTTGAGGCATTCTCAACCTGAAGTGGTCTAGGGCACCCACCGTTCCTTCTCTCCTCAGCCTTAGCTTAGGTGGCATTAAAGAGATTCCTTTATGAGTAGCAAGGCCTTCCTTTCACTCAGAAATCCCCACGGATTTTAAGACCTTTCTGACAGGAAGCAGGACAAAGACCAAATATGATAGTCAGACAGAAAGTAAGCTGGGGCTCTGTTCCCTGATGCGGCCTTCACTGTATTCTCTTGTCCTTGACTACAGAGTAGTTGCTTTGCTGAGCTGTGCCATCTCCTTGGAAACATCTCAAGGGACTTTTATAATTTAAATGCAAGTGGGCATAGGTCATTTCCATAATTCATTTCTACCTTGGGAAAAATTAAAGTAAAATATTGATTTTAGCAAAGATATGTTTTTCTACAGAATCTCCCTTGCACACCAAGATTACTTTTGAAACCACTGTTCTTCATTCATTGAATTGTTCTGGAAAAGCCTTTTGCAGCTGGAGATGTTTTCAGGAATTGTTTGGGGGCACATTTTCTTGTTGCCTGGGAGGATATAGGCAGAGAAGAAAATGTAACAGTAATTGTGTACAAATGTTAATACTTGGTTTTTGTTTTTAAGTTTGGTCCATAGTACAGATAGGCCTCAGTTTACTATGGAGTTACATCCCAATAGGCCGTTCTAAGTTGAGACTATCCTAACTCAGCTGGGTGTAGGGTGTATGCCTGTAGTCACAGTTATTGGGGAGGCTGAGGCAGGAGGATTACTGTGTCCATGAATTACAGGTCATCCTGGATAACAGTCAGATTGTGTTTTAACAATAACAAGAAAATGTTAGGTAACATAAAAATACATTGAACACCCCAAGCTTAGCAAACAGCTTGGCAATTTGGTATAGTATAGGAGTCATTTATCATCTTCTTTGCTTGTTTTGGGACTTTTTTTTTTTTAGTTCTGATCGGCTTTGAACACCTGATCCTCCTACCTCTGTCTCTAAGTGTTGAGATCACAGGCCATCCTGAATTTCTGGCTGATTAGGAGCCTTTATTTTCAGGGTATTTATTGTATCACATATTGATAATCAAGGAAAGAGGGTTTTTTTTACAACTTTAAAGTACACTATCTACTGACTTTGTATTATTTATGTATCATGATCATAGAGTTAAAGACTAGTAAGTGATCAGCTGGAGGAGACTACTGTACTAAGAATCTGTACAGTCTGGGAAAATAAGCAGTGTCATTTATTTATTGCCTTTCCCTGAGCCCAGCACTTTGTGAGGCTGTCTATAGACTGAATTGGCAAAAATGGCCCAGGTCTCTGCTCTGCCTAAACAGTGTAGCCACCAACTGTCTCTGGCTATAGCATGTGGGAAATGTGCTTTCGAGACAGAGAACCTGAATTTTTAAACTTAATTTTTTAAACATTCATTGGAATTTAATTGACCACATGTAGCTATTGAATTGGACATCACAAGAAAGGTGAACGGGAGAAATGATTGGCCGGTATTCACAAAGTAGGTGGATAGATAGGGCCAAATGTGGATGTATGGTTATTTTATTCTCCAACAGAGAACCAGTCTTTCAGAGATGACCACCTTAAAACGTATGACCACAATCTGAGCTCCTTTTAAACGAGTTCTTCTGTTCCCACTCTGACCTAAGCCAGCACTACATTTTGCTTGGATTGTTTCAATCGCTTCCTAATTCACCTTCCTGCTTCCTGCACATGCCACAAGGGACAACAGGAGATCAAATGATGCTGTTTCTTTGCATGAGATCTTCCAGGGGAACTTAAAAGCCTAGAGCCTTACGGCAGCCTGTAAGATCCTCCGGCCTTACCTACCCCTTCTTTCTTACTTAGCCGTAGGTTTGCTGTGCTGAGCACACACACTCCCGAGGAAGACCTTGGGTGTCAGCACATTTAGTTACTCACACATTTGTGTGGCTTTCCTACCTCACCCACTCAGTGAAACCTTCCCTGGAAACTCTTCGCACTCCCTACTCACCGTCTCAGACCCAGACTCCTGATTCTTTTGTGTTTAATTTCCCTCCAGAGACAGCTTTATGTACTGTCCCATAGACTTTCTTATTTTCTGTTTCCTTGAGTTCCTTAGACTGTAAGCTCCTTGAGAGAAGAGATATTTTGTGTATTGCTATAGTCTGTTAAGTGTACCTGGCACACATAACACATGTTCAATAGATATCACACAAATGGCTGAAAGAATAATGACCCATGTAACTGATAACTAAAAAATCAATAGAGACTAGATGTATACTCTCCCAGGCAGAAGCAAGGGAATCACAAGTTTGAGATAACCCGAGTTTATAGCAAGACCAGGCCTCAAACAACACATGCACATTAATACCGGGTTTCTTGCCACATTTAGCCTAAATTATTTGGGTCATAGGGAAAGGTAAGTTGAGTATTTTTGTCACTTCAGAGCACCCTCTTATCTGACATTTCTGAATTCCACAAGTCAGGCAGTATTAACCACATTTTTGAACGTTGTTTCTTATTTCTCACTCCTCTTATCCATCCTGCACTCACTGGGTCACATCCGGGATATCTGTGCTGGATTTTGCACAGACATATTCTCACTCCTCTTATCCATCCTGCACTCACTGGGTCACATCCGAGATATCTGTGCTGGATTTTGCGCAGACATATCCTTTCGGTATCATTTTGAGCTCTTCAAATTCAAGCACAACACAATTTTAGGTGATGTTGAATGTAGCTTGCTTTTGCTACTTTGCAGTTTCTTCTTTCTTCCACTCGTTTGCACTTTTTCCTACCCTTTCAACCCCTAATACTAGACAGAAAAGAAGAAAAGATAGAGGAGAAAGAGGCCAACATCCTCATTAGATTACTGGTTAGGGCCATTGAGTTCCTTGGGGCAAGTTGGTCTTCATCCTCACGGTATCTAATCATTAGTATTTCTTCTTCTTCTTCTTCTTCTTCTTCTTCTTCTTCTTCTTCTTCTTCCTCCTCCTCCTCCTCCTCCTCCTCCTCCTCCTCCTCCTCCTCCTCCTCCTCTTCCCCTTCCCCTTCCCATTTTCCTTCCTTTTCCCCTCCCCCTCCTTCTGCAACCAACATCCACCAACCCAACCACCTCTTGGGGATCTAGCATTTATATATCCTCTGAAAATGCCAAATGTCATACAATTTCAGAACTCTCTGCATTTGGCAAAACCATGGTCCTTTGTCAGCTGCTATGAAGCAACCCCATATCCTTACACCTGGGATTAAAACAAAAACATACTCTTATTATATTTCAGTGGTTTTTTTAAAAAAAAAAACAAATAAAAAACCAAAATCCCCACACAGTTGAATGGTTCTTCCTTGGGTGGTGAAAACCTTAGCACCATTATGGACGGGGCAGGATCAGGAGGTAGAAATAACACAGTCACCATCCTCCTCTGAATTCTTTGTATACAGCTGGTGTGTGGTTCATCAAGTATCCCACCTATACACTGAAATATGTGCTGAAGGCCTACTGAGTGTGTAGAATAATACTGTATGTGACTAGTGCTGAAGGCCTACTGAGTGTGTAGAATAATACTGTAAGTGACTAGTGCTGAAGGCCTACTAAGTGTGTAGAATAATACTGTAAGTGACTAGCAACAAACTCCTTTTTTCTTAATAAATGCATTGTCTAAGAGTCTTCTTGGGTTGTGGAATGATACAAAATAACTAAACAAAAACAGAGACTGAACCATTGACCACAATGAGCAATTTTTTTTGTTTAAATGTCTTACATATTTAACACAAAATGATTTACGCTTGTGAACTGTCAAAACCTGTAACAGAGAAAAGTAAGACAACGAGTTGTCCCTGAATCTTAGGCTTCATGTGTTGCGTGTAACCTTCCACATTTAGTTTTTGCTCTGCCTTCCTTTCTGTACCTAATAAGTCAGTTAGTTACCGTGGCTTTTACCTGGGATAGGAGATTTGCCTTGTGACTCCTGGAGAGAGAAAATATCTGTGCACTTGAGTGCTTAGAAGCTAAGTATTCAGACTTACATGGTTTAAGAAATAGTGTTTTAACCCTGTCTCGAAAAACAAAACAAAACAAAACAAAACAAAAAGAAATAGTGTTTTGTGTAGTCTTAGCTTAACACCTAATTCTCACTGAATTTTAATTTGAATATGTCACCTGATTCACATTATATATGTATATTTTGAGATTAAGTTTATATCCAGAGCAGTGAATAGCTCTTAAATATAAAATTTGAGGTTTTGATTAATATGACATCACCTAAGTACAAGATTTGCATACTGCTAGGCAATTTCGTTCATCCTCATTAAAGCTGACCATCACCACTAAGCACTGCATATGGCAACACTGAAGGCCTGTGAAAGAAACTTGATAGCTCTTCCAAAATCTGACATCATACTGTAAGAACACAGATTTTTCTAGTGGTTAGGAGGAGCGAACTCCCTGAAGAGAAGAATAAATGATAATAACATAGGTGTAGAAAGTAAGGTTCCTTTGTGGATGATGAAATATTCTAAAATTAACTCTGGTGATGTTTGTATTTTTCTGCTAAAAAACTAAAAATTGTGAGTTTTAAATGGGTCAGTTTGGGGGCGTATAAATTAGGTCTCAATGATGCTATTAAGAAATCATTCCGTAGTGGGAATCAAGACTCCGTAGGCATCTGGTTGCAGCAGCACTCAAGAGACAGAGGCCGGTGGGCTTTTTAGCAATATAGGCTTGGTCTACATACATAGTGAGTTCCAGGCCAGCCAGAACTACACAGTGAGACCCTGTCTCATAAACAAACAAACAAACCCCAATACAAACAAACAAGTCATTTAGTTCTACCAATTTTTGGAAATTTGTATTGATTTTCTTTTTTTCTTTTTCATTCTAAATAATTACTTCAATAGCAAGAACATGCATTCCAGAATTTGGGCTCTTCAGACAGTTAGAGATAATAAAGATTAGACATCTCCATGTTAACACTGCACGACAGTGCAGTGCAGGGCCTTTTCCATTTCTCCTTCTGATGTTCATAGTCTTCCCTGTAATAGGTTTTCTCTTTCCTCCCATAACATCTAATAACTTGGCTCATGGCTCAAGTCGATGGAAGAGTGCTCTGTTGGGTAAGCATGTACTAACCCATGCTTTGGGGGCCATTGTTGCTTAGCTGGTTCTTCCTCTTTTGGGGTAATGGGGGATGCTGTGGATTGGAACCAGGCATTCTTTGTATGAAGTAAATAGTCTATAGCAGAGAACTTCCCAGATAGCCCTCCTTCCTGCTTACAGAGGTGAATTCTCAGGTTTTGACACTGACCTTGAGCACGATAGCCATCCTTTGAACTGGGTTCCTGGGTTTCCTGGGTACTGGTTCCAGGTCCCTTAATGAACAAGCTAGTGTATGTTAGGTCCACCTTTTAGCCCATTTAAAGTGCTGTCTGAATTTATGAAGTATGGGTTATTTTTCCAGGTAAAAGCTACAACACCAGGGGCCAACTCTCAGGGTAGCAACTGCCTTTTGTATCAGATCTTACTCATGTCAACACGGTAGACGGGCTGGGAGAATCAGTAGGCAGGAATTTAGAACAGGGAGAAAGGATTGTCTCTGAGAGGCCTTTTTATGTAAGGATGAAGGGAAGGCCCACAGATTAGAAATAGCCCATTAACTGGGATGCTTCACAAGGCCTAAACCTGGCCTTACTGCTGGTCTGAGAGGGGGAACCTAGATAGCAATTAGCTTTCAGAAGTTGGAATGATTTATTTTCCTGTACACTTTCTCATTTTGGTTTGTTTGGTGGAAACTATAGGTTGACTTTGACAGCCAGAGATGAGTCAAGAAAAGGAGGTGATTCACACAGCTTTCATGCTTCAGTGTCCAGATTGCCATTAAACTTAGAGATGGCCCACATTGACCTGTGGGCTCCCAGGAAATCTGCCCCCTACCCCCTAACTCTAAACTTGGTCATGTTAGTCACTTCTCTCTGGTCATCTTCTACTGGCCACATGGGTAAGACAAAAGAGCTGCAAGAGAATCACAGGCCCACTATACAACTGTCCGGGTGTGCTTCTGCCTTCAGCCACTGAACTGGATGTGGAACCCACTCTACTTGGACTAGGCCTTCTTTAGACTGGATAAGCTAGTGCTGGCTCCTTGATCTCCAGTCTGACAATCCTGTTAACAGAGAACCCTGAATGAGAATCAGCACCAACTAAAAGTTGCTAGTTGGGACTTGGCCACCGGCTTCATAGCTTTTACCTGGAATATTGGCCACCAACTCCTACATCCATACATAACTCGCAGACTGAAACCTAAATCCTGAAAAGGGGTGCATTCCAGCCCTTGTTTCTGCTGTAAGGATCAAACGGGGCTGGGGTAGGGGTGAAACTCAGTGATGTGACATTTCATTGCAGGACAGTCCCAGTGACAGGGTTGCAATGGGGACCAGAGTTTCCTTGAGAAATGGGCCTTTAAAGTTGGTCTCAGGAACTAGAGCTTCTGGATGGGGCAGGTGGCCCTGAGCCGCCTTAGAGGCCCGTGGTCCCGAGCGCCCTCGAAGGCAGACGCGCTGGCTCCCACAGCGGCGACCCTGAGGGGACGCGCGGGCGCGCGCACCCGGGCCCAGGTGGGACGGCATGCGCGCGGCGCTCTTGGAGAGGAAACGCCCGCGAACGCGCCTCTCACTTTCCTCAGGGGCGGGGGGTGCTGCGGAAGGAGACAAAGCAACAGGCAGCAGAGGGTGCAGGAGCCGAGCCGCCGCCGCCGCCGCCTCCTCCTCCTCCGCCGCCGCGCGGGGCACCGCCCCCGCCGCCTTCGCCTTGACGTTGCCGGGGGCCGGCCCCGGGTGCCCGCCGCTAACGCCGGGGTGCGCGCTGCTGCCGCCGCCGCCGCCGCCGCCGCCGCCGCCGCCGGCCGTCCCTGGGCGCGCAACAAAGAGCCGCTCGCACTCGCGCGCCCAGCCCGGTTCCCCGCGCCGCAGCCCGGCTCGCCCGCATCCCCCGCGGCCCCGAGCCCCGCGCGGGCGATGGAAGATGGAAGGGAGAAACGCCGCGGTGAGCTCGCCATCCGACCGGGCTAGGGAGAGGGTGTGTGGAGTGTGTCAGGCGTCCGTCCGTACCTGAGCCGGGCTTTCTTTTGCCTTGTCGTTTGCTTTGACCCATCAGGATCCCCGGGCCACTTCACTTGGTGCTCTGATAACTATTTTTCTTTTTCTTTTCCCAGCTGTTTTCTTTCTTTGTGCTTGTTGGGGGACCCAAGAGGGCCAACTTTTTGTTGTTAAGGTTGCGGGATTTTAATTCACCCCCTCTGCCTTGTAAACCTCATCCGGGGAGGAGAAACCTGAAAGCTCCTTCTTGCCTAATGATCTAAAAGATCTAAAGAAGGCAGACGTTAAAGAGGACCTAAGGTGCCCATGTTGGTCTGCCAAGTCAGCTCACAGATTGAGTGACTATCATGTTTCTCTGTCAGAAAGAAAAAAAGAAATCCCTTGCGCGGAGAAAACACAGACAGGGGGAAATTATTCTGTTTAACATTTCCTCTAGCTTTTTAAGACATTTAAGTGATTCTGTTTTACATACGTTTAACTTTTTTTTTTAAATTTTTTTTTATTTTGCCATAGATATCTTGGCAACTGATGTTATGAAAAAAAAAAGCAGGCTAACACAGGTTAGAGGCTGAGTTTACAATGTTGTCAGTTTCCTAAGTACTAAGTGTTTACTTTTACCATTGCCCGAGATGTAGAAGGATGATAAACACCCATCAGGCAGAGGATGTAATGGGCAGTAGGATTTCATTTTCCAGACTCTGGCTCTCCTGACAGTGGGATCCAGGATTTCCGACCGCCTCAGAGGATTTTTTTTTTTTTTTTTTAGTGGGTCCAGGTGCAGTATGTATAGGGAGGAGGGAGATCTGGAGAATCAATGTAAATGGGATTTTGGCAATACATAGTGCAATTCATTATCTGCAGTCAAGTATGTACAAAGGATGTACGTTGCCAAGCTCCTTGGCCAGTGAGTAAGACAGGATCTGTGGTCTCTAGAAGCCCGCTTTTTGTTAGGAGAGACTCCGAGTAGGTACTAAGTAGGAAGCAGGGAGTCTGCCTTACAGACTTGGAAGTCCCAAAAGAAGCCCTGGTCGTTATAGGTTTGGAGTTGGTTAGCTTTTTAAAACAGATGTAGGTGAGAGGATGTTGCCTGCTGAGAGGGAACAAATACACTTTCTACTGTCTCCCAATAAATGCTTTTCCAGCTTCCCTTAGGGTACTTACAGATTCTCAGTAGAAGTTCTGGAGTGATTTGCCATTCATTATTCATAAACGAAGTCACCAGTGTTGCAATGGGTTAATCTGTGTCTTCCTTAAGAGGTGAAGCTGTGACAATCACGATGTATATGTCCTTTGGCCTTGAGGCTCCTTTCTTTGACATGGCAATTAGGAAGAGATGATATTTTAGAGTTTGGGTAGGGTAAAAAGGTGAGTAACGCATGGGGATCATTCTCAGTTCTGTCTGCAACATATTCAGACTTCACTGAGCTTTAGGGAAAGAAAAGATGTAATCCAAGCCTGTGCTTGTATGTGAAATATGGTTAAAGAAGTCTGGGGGGCTGGGCTAACCCGAATCGCAGTTTGTTGCAAGTGTTCTCCACCATGTTCTTTCAGGACCATGCACAGAGGTCTTTGGTTTTCATCCTGAGTGTTAACATAGTGCTAAATACGGAACCCCTGGCTGATGTGTGCTATTCCAGTGCTCAGCGGTATCCCCACAGACACCACTTCTTGAGTTCTGAGTTAAACCAACCTTGATTTATTTTAGGGAGTACTAATGAAGCTCTCTAGATTTCATACTAACATCCTGATGAATTTCCTACAGGATACTGATGAAATTCTCCAGAGTGTTAGTTCTCAGTGCTCATGTCCTGGCAAGCTTGTGTTATTTGTGACATCTTATGTACATTCAGACATGAAATGGGGCTGTATTCCTTAGTGCCATTCTGTGTGTCTGAGATATACGACCATTTCCCAAAGTTCCAAACACTGCTGCTGTTGGTAGTGACTGAGGATCTAATGAGAATGTGAGGTACTTGGTTGACAAGTTACCCTACCATCTAAATTACCATGGCTTGTTGGAAAAGAAGGTGCAACTCCTAACATTAATGATAAATCTTTGCTTTTGCTATCTTATTTACACAAACAGCACATGCCCTTGCAGTGCTTGTTTGCCCTACCAAAAGAACGATTTTTTTTTTTTTTTGCTGTGCCCAGAATGTCAAACTGGAATCCAAATTACTGTTGCCAAACTGACAAGGACTTTGTTGAAACTCCAGGGCACAGAGGTGGTAGATAATTCTCTTCTGGCAGTGCCTGTGATATAAGGAAGCCGAAAGCCACCAGTTCTCCTCTCCTTCCCTGATAGAGTCAGGGCTGCCATTTTTTTTCATAATTAATGGCAAACAACTATCTTGTTTGAAATACCTCCCACCCACCATTTATGATGCTAACTCAGAGAGATACATCAAATATACTTTCTTATGAGCTTTCTTAGGTGGCTATTTCTGGAGTTAGGGATTTGGAGTGAGGGGAAATGTTCTATCTTGACTCCTAGGTTGGTATTTTTTTTTTTTTTCATGCTGTGAGTTTGTGCATGTGCATGGATGTATATGCATGTGCATGTGGAAGCCAGAGGACATCAGATGCTGGTCCTGAGGAGCGATCCACTTTTGGTGCAGTCTCTCATTGGTTGGGAGCTTGCTAATTTCTTCTAGGTTGGCTGGTTAGTGAACCTTCCTGGCTTGGCTTTCCCAATGCTGGGATTACATGCGTGCACCTCTGTGTCTGAGATTTGTACATGGTTTTAGGGGCTGACTCAAGACCTTGCGATTGGAAGACAGTTATTTTCACGAAGTCCATCTAAGAAGCTGACTTGCCTTTAGTCTTCATCTCAAGCCCTAATTTTTAGAAAATGCATTCTTTATAGTGAGGTGCGACAGGTACAGGGAATGTTTACTGAGATCTGACTTGGATAGCCAAGAAGTCAGTACTGTCATCATCTCTGTTTTGGAAGTCCTGAGAAATTTAGTTGCTCAGGATCCCATAGCTAACAAAGCTGTGAAGCAAACTTTCAAACTCAAGAAGGGATTTGCTTAATCCCTTTCCTGTGTCCCCACAGTTAGCAGTGTGTGCTGCAGAAACAGGTTTTGGCTCTGAAAGGCAATGATTAATTTTATCAGACTAATTCATCAGCAAATCTATTGGCTTAAACAGCAGTACCATTATTGCTTGGCTTAAGAGATAGAAATTGTATAATTTCTTGTCCAGAGTACGTTACAGAGTTCCTTATAGTCATAAATAATTAAAATAAAAGATGAAACCGATTAACAATTTAAAGTTGAATGTGAGCCTTTCTTATTCTAATTTCTAATTATATCACCTCAGAGAAGTATCTGGATGTTTCGGTCACCTTGGTGTTGACACAGAGAAGACTGCTTTTCCTTGTTATTTCTTCCCAGGAACTGGAGCTCAGAGCTCTCTGAAAATGTGTCTGAAACAATAAGAGGGGGCTAGGGAACAAGCAGAGGGCTTTCTTAAGATCAGGCCGCAGCTGCTGCCTGCTTGTCTAGTCTTCTGTTCTCAGACCTTTGCTAAGGAAAATGAACTGTAGGAATGAAGCAGCTTGCCTCTTCCTGTGGCTGTTGGTCAGTGCACATGGGAGACAGAGCACGTTAAAGAGCAGCTATAGCTTCCTTCGCTTGGCCTTCAGGAGATTGTTGGTGAAGCACTAATGGAATTGCTTCTCTGTCTGTCAAAATCTACTGGCTATTTTGGAGTTCAGGGTTTTGAGAACTTTATTTCCCAAGAAGCTGCTGGGCATGGCAGAATGCGTCCCAGGACACTGAGGAACGGGCAGTCTTCTGAGTGAATGGCACAGACTGTGTGCAGTTAGGTGCTGGCTCTCTTTGCTATTCTATTACTTTCTAGTGAGTTTACAGTAGGAAGTTACCATGAAATTGGCACCAGGCTGTTCTACCTTCCAGGCCATCGCCTGTGACTACCCCTGTGTGTGTAAGAACTTTGAGTAGTGCATGCTGCTTCCTTGTGTTGGAACTTTCTGCTCGAAGGGTGCAGTTCCCTTTGGACAGATTTACAGATTTCTTTCTGGTGGCTCTGCAGGGTCTATAAGCTCTTAGACTGACCTGCTGACACTTATATCATCTAATTAAATCTCTATGAGAGAACAAAACAAATAAACAAATAAAAAATAAAAGGGCATCATTGCTTTCCAGGCACTAATATCTTCTACGTAAATTAGGGCAGAAATTAAGGCGTATACTATTCATTCATCCACTCATTGATTCACGGAGTCTGTGAACTGGTTTTGCTGCTGACCTAAGCTGACCTAAAAGAACCTTCAAAGAACATCTTGAGTTATTCTTGAGAGAGTCAAACTCTACCGTTGGTAAATGCTGGCATTGCTGTTCCTAAAGCGTCAGCACCTGTAAACATTCATGGACTCTATCCTCTTTATCAGCACTGTTCAGTAGAACTCCCTGTCCTGTCGTAATGTCCCAGATCTCTCTTGTTCAGTAGCCAGAATCTGTGTGTGACTACTGAGTACCTGAAATACGGGTATTCTCAAGAACTGAAGTTGACGTTTTATTTAGTTCACTGAATTTATAAAGTCCTAGGTAGCTAATGGCTATTGTGCTACACAGCAAGGCATTGAAGTAAAGTGCTTTTAGGGATGTCATTGTCTGACTTGAGCTGATGAATCCCTCTTGACGTTTTGGCTGCTGTGGTGTGCTTACTGACTAGGCGTTGAGAGACTTTGGAAATTGTTCTCACCCCATCATGTCTAAGCGCCAGTGTGGGGAATGTATATGAGAGCTATGAAATTTTAATAAAACGAAAATAGATGAATTTATTTAAAATAATGAGAGAAAAAAATGTATGTCAGTAGGTGCTAGTTGGAGAAAAACAGGAATACATTTTGTATCCAAAACGATGTAAATGGGAAAACTTTAGAGCCTAATCGGCCTGAGAGTTGTCTGTTGATTTGGCTTAATTAAAAAATGGATGACATTGTTTTGAGAGCTCAAGGAAATGATAAAACTTAGCTGACTTCTTTCTTTTCTATAAGGAATATCTGATACCTTCGTCTCAAGTACCCGTGGATCTGTATAGCATACTCCTGAAGGTCCCGGTGGACAGTGGTAGGTGTGACAACAGTGGAGGTCTTCCTTGGGAAGCACACAGAACTGTCTTGGAGAACCAGCAGATACTCAAAGTGTGTGAAGACAGCAGGGGAATGACTGCCTATAGAGAAATGAAAGTAGTTCCTATCACAGTGAGAGATACAGTGCACTCAAAGGCAGGGACACACTTGTGTGACAGATCTAGGAAGTAAACAGCTACCCTTACAGGCTTAGGTGTTCCTCAGTCATGCACACAGTACTAGTTCTGCTTTTGTGTGCAGTATGTATGACAACATGAGAAATTCGTCAGGCTTGCTCAGAGTGGCATTGATCTCCCTGTATATTCAGACTGGCCATGATCTTCTCCTCTCTCTTAAATGCTGGTTGTAGGCTTGAGCCACCCTTCATTGTGGTTTTGATTTGCATTTCTATAATGCCTGAGAATATTACATTTATTTATTCTCTTATTCATTTATTCATTCTTATGTATGTTGGCCACTTGTACATCTTCTTTGGAGAAATATCATTCAGGTAGTTTCTGGATTCATGTCTCCTATGTGATGTGCTTTGTAAGCATCTTCAAGCATTCTCTGAACCGTCTTTACATTTTCATTTCTTGTCCTTTGATATAATTGTTTGTTATCTTAAGTAAGGCACCATTCATTATGCTTACATATTTGCTGAAATGAGTAGACAAATTAAGCAAAGTGATTGTGTAACTAATTTTTTTTTACCCTTCTTTCTGGTAGAGAAGAGGGCAGAGCTGGGTGCAGTGGCACTCTGAAGGCAGAGGCAAGGCACAGGCAAGTGAATCTGGGTGAGCTGGAACTCCAGCCTTGTCTATACAGACGAGTTCCTGCCAGTCAGGCCTATAGGATGGATTTTACCCTTGCCTATGCTGCTTGGGAAGATTCCAGAACTCTGAAGACTTTGAGATCCATAGGTTTACTGAAAGGAAAACTTGAAACCATTTCTTTAGAGACTTTTATGTGTAAGAACATAGGGCTTCCTACCTTCTGAAAGAAGACACCACACCTTGTCAAGCCTGATTGGCCTTTATAAATGCTATTATTTCATCATCTAAGTGATGTCTTTCATACTTTTCTGTCACAAGAATCTCCCAGCGTTGCATTTCTAGGGATACCTGAAGATTCTGGTTCAATGATACTATGAAGGGCCATCTATGTTCTGTGAGCATTCTGTATAACTCTATCTAAAGATCAGAATCCTGGAAACTCACATCTAACCTAGTGACAATATTGACTTCTTAGTGGTGGCCTGTAGAATTTAAGTTGGTTCTCTTTAGTTGCTATGTTCCCTAGGGAAATCATCCTTCTCTATGGGAGATCACAAGGCGTTGACATAGCCATGCCTGCTCATGCTGCTGTGCTCAGGGATGTGCTTAGATTGTCTTGCCGTTGCTGAATCTCTGGAGGTGATTTGCAGGCATATGGAACCCCATGGACAGAGCAGGGAAAAAGCATGGTGCAAAGCAGAATAGACAGTATTTTACACTATTTCTACACTTTGATTGGTTGGCTGGTTGGAGTCTCCTAAAGAATAAGCTAAGTGACCAGCTCTAAGAGTAAACTGTTTCCTTATAAAGGAGATTCTACATCAGCAGGAGGCAGTGCTGTGCAGTGGTTAGGGTGTAGGCGTACATTAGTCTGGTTCCTGTCTTGAATCTGTCACATAATTGTATCACCCTGGGCAAGTTATTTTGACATCCCTGTACATCACATGACATCATTGAATACCTCACTAACATTTGCTGGTTGGAAAGGCTGTAAGAGGGCAGTGAATGTGACCTTTGGAGAATGATTATTGTCGTTGTTGTTGTAATTATTATTAATTATTGCCTTTCTTAAGATCTCATGTCTGTTAAGTAGTAGAAGACCATTCTAGGATCTGTTTGTAACTACCTGTAAAAGTAGTATGTAGAAGTCAGAAGGCAAATTTTAGTGCTTTGTGTGATGCTTTGGCACATAATAGTCATTTAATAAATGTTTGCTCAGTGATTTATTTAAGTATCACAGACAATTAAATAGGTTAGTACAAAAAGTCTCCCAAGAAGACATGGACTGTGAATGTGCCCTGATGTTTAGCCTTGTCCAAATCTGGAATAGAGTTTACAGGGTCATCAAGATTTCCGGCTTACTAACTTTTTGCTTTTGGCCTCAGTGTGTGCTTTTGTGAATTGCAAGTTTCAGGTATGTGATTTGCATTATAAGTTTCTTCTTGAAAATAACAATCTAGAACACAAAAGATATGGGTAGCATGGTTGGGAAAGTCCTCACCTTGCTCTTTGCCTCTTGGCAGAGTCTTCTGATGGAAGTAGATAAAGACTATGTACTGTGGTTGCCTTGAGTGATAAAAATGGTCTTAGAAATCTCTTGTATTCATTTATTCATTCATTCATTCTTTTGATTTTATCTTCTTTTCTTCTCTCGTTCCTGTCTTTTATTTTGAGTCAGCTGGCTTTGAACTCCCTGTGCAGCTGAGAATGAACTTACTGTTTTCCCCTCCTATGCTAGGATTGTAATCATGCTCTACTACACCCCATTTACAAGGTACCAGGGATCAAACCCAGGACTTCGTGCATGCTAGACCAGTATTTAATGAACTAAGCTACATTCCCACCTTGACACATTTCTTTCTACCTTCCTGGTGAGGCTTTTATGCCAGCTGATACTCTCTTGTGCTTTGGGCCAGAGGGAGCACGTTAATAAGATATAATATGATATTCTAAAACCAGAACTCAAGTGAAGATATGTAGCTTATGGCTGTAAAAGACTAAAGCCAAGATTTTAAAAACATGAGGCCAAGATCTATGTGCTTACTTCAGTCAGTGAAATGAGGTTTAATTATAAAATCATATGCCAATAAGATTAGCAGGGGAGTAATAAGTATAATAGTAATTTTCCTTTCTCAACCTAGGTTATTTGTATCATGAATTTTATATTTTATAAATATTAGTGCTTTATTTTGTTCCATTTTAATAATGGCAATTTAAAAACAAAATAAAATTATCTAATGATCACTTAATATCTTTGGCCTGGAGCTCACTGAGTAACCCAGATATCTAAAAACTCTTGGCAATCTTCCTGCCTTAGCCTCCTGCATGCTAAGGTTATAGGCATGTGTCACTGTGCTTAGCATTGTCTTTTTTGGGGGGTGGGTGAGGGATTTTATTTCCAGGTCATAGTCCGTTATTGAAAGACTGTTCAGGGCAGGGGAGGAACTGAAGCAGATGTTACATAGGAATACTTCTTTCTGGTTTTAAAAGAATTTTGTTTGGCATTTATGTTGAAACCACTCTTAAAATGCCTATATTTTATTTTGAGGAATTTTTTTGTTAAGTATATGTTATCTATTAGTTGTTAATATGGCTCAGCAAGCCCCCCAATAATAGAAACATAGTCATATTGCTTATTTAATTTGCTTTAGCATAAGTAATGGACAGTTACCCCTAATCTATTTTTCTATGCTAGACTGGCTGTTTCCCAGCTGTGCTCCCCTAGTTACTTGTTTGATTCTCACCCAGGCTGTTTTTGGTGCAACAGTCTGTCCTCAGGGTACACTTCTTTCAGTCACATGCTTCTGGTCCATCCCATCTAATGGCGACCTCTTCTTTTTTCTCCCTCACCCCCGGCTGTGACTGAAGTCCCATCTACCTCTCTTCTCCCCAGTAATTGGCTGTCAGCCACTTTTATTGAACCAGTCAGAAAGGTTGGTGAGCAAAGTTTATTCAACATCTTTTGGGGTACACGAGAAAACACTCCTCTGGACTGCAACCAGACCTTGGGGGCCAGTATTTAGCATTTGAATACCTAGCAGCCATCAACAAGTAGCCATCACTGGCCGCCATCCCAATTTGGGGGCAAGCTCAAATGTTCTTGGTAATCGCCACGTGAGCAGAATTTCACAGGTTTGCCAGAATCATGGTGACTTCCGGTGATTATTAGCAATCACGGGCATCAGCTAGGATGTCTTATGCAGTGCCTATTCATCTTTATGGTGGTAAATGGGAGCTTCTGCTGCGCACATCAGTCCATAAACAAAAGCAAACCTATCTGCTGTGCATATCAGTCCGTAAGCAAAAGCAAACCTATCTACTGTGCACATCAGTCCATAAACAAAAGCCAACCTATCTACTGTGCATATCAGTCCATAAACAAAAGCAAACCTATCAATCATATGCACATTAGTATCATGATATTAATATGGAGGTAGAGGAATTCTTTTATATTCTGTTTTAAAATCACCTTTGACTTTCTCTGCGTTTATCATTTCTGTTGTATATGGATGTACTCCTTTTTAGAATAAGTCAATTCTACACTTAAATGGGTGCTGGGACTATTTTCCTTTTGTCTGTTAACTTCTTCTGGAAAGTGGCTCACAAAAATCTGACCTATCATGTTCATTTACTGTGTGTACTACTGAAGAATACCGGGCTGTTGTTGCTGTTTCAGTTTTGCACTTCAGTCTGGAAGTTCACTAAAGTGGGTAACACCCAGATTTTATACATCATTAAAACATAAAGTGCTTGTCCAATAAATCATAATTTCCGTTTCATCTGAAGAAATCAAAGTCCATTACTTTGGCCTGGCTCCTTTCCTGAGAGTGTTTCGAACATCTGAGGTTGGAGGGCTGCTTCTTTATAGCACGTCATATTTTATGAGGTTCGCTTAATGATCACATTTGAGGTTTGTTTTTCATATAATGATTGAGTATGTGTTTGATATAAAATGGTCTATTTAGAAATGTAACTTTAAAATGTTACCAGATACTGTAATAGATTATGTGCAGCTCTGTAAAGTGTCACTATTCCTTTATTCTTACACTTCATTCAACACATGTTTACTGAATTTCTCTGTTCTTGGCATTGTTTTAGGTGCTGGGTTTTCAGTGGTCAACAAAACAGGTGTGTGTGTGTGTGTGTGTGCGCGCGCGCGCGCGCGTGCTTGTATGTAAATGAATATCGATGGTGCAAAGTCTTCTGGGGAAAAATAAAGGACAGTAGTACTGCTGGAGGTTAATCCAGTGGGAGCTCTGAAAAGCATGGGCGGCTGAAGAGCTTGAATGGCCTGTGCCTTAGGGTTCTCTAGAGTCACAGAACTTATGGAATGCTCTATGTATTACGAGAAATTATTGGAATGATTTACAGTCTGTCGTCCAGCTAACCCAGCAGTGGCCAGCTGTGAATGGGAAGTCCAAGAATCTAGTAGTTGCTTAGACTAGGTGTTTTACTTGGTCTCCTGTATAAGCTGGAATCCTGAAGAAGTAGGTTCCAACAGATGTGCTGGCATGTTAGTGCAAGCAGGCAAGGAAGGAAGCCTTCCTTCTTTCACTGGCCTTATGTAGGCCTCCAGCACAAGGTGTGGCCCAGATTAAAGATGTGTGGCACCACCCCTGGACCTAAGCTGTTCTTTAATTGGAATTTGCTTTGTTGAAGGCTGGCCTTGAACTCAGAGATCTGCTTGCCTCTGTCACCTTTGATTAAAGGTCTGTATCACCTTGCCTGGGCCTAAGCTTTTCATGGCCACTCTGCTTCAAGATCCGGATCAAAAGGCTGTGTTTTGCAGTCTCAAGATCTGGATCACAGGTGTGCCCTTCATTCCAGTTGTAGTTTATTCCAGACAAAGTCAAGTTGACAAATGGGAATAGCCATCACAGCCAGAAAGAGGGGACAAATGCAAAATCATGCTTTCTGTCTTTCTGGAGCTGAAGTCATGGGCAAAGAGCAAAGCAGATAAGACCAGAGGTTTCTATATAGCCTTTCTGTGTTGTAAGGGTTTTGGCTGTGCCCTCCGTGAGTAGAGAGGCTGTTGAAAGAGTGTCAAACAAGGATGCGACATGATCAGGCCTATGTTTTTAGAGCAGCTATGTCTCCTGAGTATATACTGAAGTAGGCAGGGGTAAGGGCAGAGATGGAAAAATTGTTAAAAGGTCGTTCTTTGAGCAGCATTGGCTTGGATTAATCAGAGAGATAGGTTTTTGACTTTGTTTCCTTTGAGCAGCATTGGCTTGGATTAATCAGAGAGATAGGTTTTTGACTTTGTTTCCTTTGAGCAGCATTGGCTTGGATTAATCAGAGAGATAGGTTTTTTTGACTTTGTTTTCCTTTGAGCAGCATTGGCTTGGATTAATCAGAGAGATAGGTTTTTTTTGACTTTGTTTTCCTTTACCCTCCCTAGCCACCTTTTCTGACAGGGTTTCACCCTATGACCCAGGTTCTTCTTGATCTTGTAACAATTTGTCTACCTCAGACTTGTTGGGATTATAGGCATGAGCCCCCATACCTACAAGGAACTCAGCTTTGGATATCATTTGTCTGGTTTTCAAAAGAGAGTTCCAGGCTAGTGGTAAATACTGTGGCTTTTTGAGATATTTTGACTAGATGAAATCTACAAGGAAGTAATTGCCAGTGGGTAAAAAAGATGCTCAATCCTAAGAACCTGGGCTGCTGGTTCACCGGAAGTAGAGCGGTGAGAGAGGACTGAACAGTCGAGGAGAAAAAAAGGGAAATGGAGGAAAACCTCGAATTCGGCATCACTGGAGGAGCCAAGTGAAGGCGCTGCAAGCCTGTGTCAGGTGTTTCTTATAAGGTCAAGTAAATGAGAACATTTCCTGGAGATGTAGCAGATGATCAGCAGAGGAGGAGGGAAGAGCATAGGTAGGAGAGCCGGTAAAGAGAAACACAACTGGGCGTCTGCTGAGGAAGATTGCTTTTTAAAGGGAAGGTGGGGGAGCACAGCAGAAAGGAGTGAGAGAGAGGAGGTTTTCAAATGGGGAAGATAGCAGCCTGATAGCGTTTGGAAGGGGAAGGACAGTGATGAGGAGGAAACAAATGCTGCCCAGCGGGTAGTACAGTTCTCATCCAAAGGAACTTAAAACGACCAAAACCATACAACTGCTTCACCAGCACTAATGTTTGTCAGTGCAATCAAGTTCTTCAAACTGTGGAATTCTTAAATTCTTATCTCTCTTGCATGACCCTTAAAATAATGATTACTGTGTGTGTAGGTGTGTATCATTTCTGTTTATCTTAGTCACCCAGGACAGTCCCTAGGTCAAATGTCCATGTTGCCTGGGGTCTACTTTGTCTGCGTTCTCTTGGTAATTGAGGAGTTCTTTAGCTGTCGCTAAGAACAGAGATTTACCACCAACCTTACAGCATGCATGTAATCTGATTTCTGGTGAACTTACTAGGTGACCCCAGGATTCACTGTCTGTGTTATACATAGAAAGCCCTGTGTTTAGATGTAACAGACGCAAGGAAACAGGGGTAATAAGTAATAATATGAACAGTACAGATGCTATTCTGTAGGTCTTGGTGTGCGGGTGAGCAGCTGCTTCTCAGATGTGGTTGTAAGAATCATGGGGACACTGTTGAAGTGAAGATTCTGGTCCTTTTAGTCTGGCATGGGGACTGAGCTATATTCCTAACAAGCTCCCAGAAAAAGATGGGGATGCTGGAACATCTCCTTTTGAGTAAAAAGAGATCAATGGGCAGTACTTCTGAGTTCCTTTCTTCCCTCATGGATTTTGTTCCTGCCCTCTTATTCTGACACTTCTCCGACAATGCTCATCTACAGGCCCCTTGTGACTTCGAAATACAGCATTGCACTATCTCTGCCTTCTCTTTGCATGTTTATTGGTCTCTAAGGTAGGCCTATGGACTTCTAGGTGTATTGCATAATAATTAGCTAGCTGAAGGGACTTGAGGCAGCTTAGATTTGCATTTACAGAACTGGCCTATGAGGTCTAATTTAAATGCCAAGGCCATTTTTTCTCTCTCTTGGACATCTGGCTACCTCTCTGTGCTTTTGGACTATAGAGAGTCCTGTGTTGATGTTCTTTTGCCAGTTCCGGTGTGGTTCCCACTGTAGTGCTTTGTGCACCTGTAAGTCACAGCCAAGTCTCTTCAGTGGAAGGCTCTCTTGTTGGAAGCCAGTGCTTTGGTTTTATTATCTAAGTAAATTTGATTAGCAAATCTTTAACCAGACTGTGATGATAAGCTTCTTGGGTTCTTCAGCAGTTTATCAGTGTTAGGTGTGGACTCCACCTCCTGGAGTGGGCCTTTAATTCAGTCAAAAATTGGCAGGCTACTCCTGTAATATATATGCCACTAATGTGTTTGTTTATTTGTCTGTTTATTTATTTCGGTGGGCATTTAGTAGTTTCTTTTTAGTATTTTTTTCTCTTACTGTTCTATTTTTGCTTTTTTTTTTTTTTTTGAGAGAAAGAACATGAAGTTGTGTAGGTAGGGGTGGAGGAGTTGGGAGGGGGAACTCATGACCAAAATCTTGGTGTAAAAAGGCTCTAAGATGGCAATAAAATGAATAGTAGGATATTTGGTCAGGGTGAGGTGAAACTGAGTCTGTGTAAACTGAAAATCCAGATCAATTTTATATTTAGTAAAAATTCACTTATCTCTCTTTCTTGAATTAAAATTTCAAGGGGCATTTTTTTCAAGATTATCTCTATCTGTTTTGTCCAATAGAAATATATTATACATATAATTTAAAATATTCTAGTAGTCATATTAAAAAGTAAATGCCATGAGAGAAATTACTTTAAATGATATATTTTATTTAACCTAATATGCCGAAACTATTGTCATTTTAGTATGTCAGTGGTATATTGAGGTAATTCATTAATTTTTAAATATTAAATCTCAAAAATCTGCTCTGTATTCTACATCCACAGTACATCTGCCATATTTCAGGTGCTAAATGGCTCCGAATGGCTGCTGTATCAGACGACATGCTTAGGCAGGTATGAGAAGCACAGTTTTGTCTCTGATTTTATTGTGCCATTCTCCATGACTATCCACACAGGATATTCTAAGTGATTACATATAGACCAGTAAAGGTAATGTCCAGATGGAATTTCGAACATGAATAATAAGTCTGCCCTAAAACGTGTTAGTTAAGATATGTAAAATATGTAAAATATTAAGCCATTAGTTGACTGTAGTAGTAGTTAGCTCTCATAGGTGAGGACCTCTGTACTTTTAAAATGATTGATGCTTTTAGACCATAAGTTTTAGTCATGTTATTTATGATAGTTTGCTTCTTAAGCTAACAGTGACATCACTGAGTGTTTGAAAGTTGAGGTCCTTTGTGCCAAGCACACATTACACCAAATGTCCTTTGATTCCCTGCATCCTTATAAGGTAAGGGGTGGTGTCGTCACATGCATTTCATAATAGGGAACCTGAGAACAAAAAGGATAAGTGATTTGTCACAGGTCACATAGGAGGATTTGAACTCCAGGCTGTCTAATACCAGAAATCACTTAGACTCTGCCAGTGCATCCAAGTGATTAGTGCGCCTACTTCATCTTTGAATTATATAGTGGGGTCCTAAGTATTTACTTGTGAAACAGGGTATTGTTGGCCCGTATACTCTACTTTCACTAGAAACTTCACTGTAAATTAATTCTTTGTGTAACTGTGTCCTGTTTATCATTAATTTCAGTATCAATTCCAAGAGTTGCTAAGAGTCTTGACTTTTGATTGATGTTCTATTTAAATTTAACTGTAACACATTAATTTTCTGCCTAATCCTTAGAGAATAAATAGCTAATAATATATGTGGTAAATTTTTATTGCTAGAGTTTACAGCTCGGTTATGCAGATAGAAATATTATAGCATTTTTGTAAGTAACCATGAAAATTGCATTTATTGAATGATTTCTGTGTAGCCAGCCACCCTTGTGGTATAATATGTTATACTCATTTAATCATTAGAGCTATCTATTAATTTTATCTTCATCAGTAGTTAAGTGTCAATAAAAGTACGGTATAAATGGAAATGATTAGATTCTTAAAAATTATCTTATGATTTTCTGGTGTCTCTTCCTTCCTTCCTTCCTTCTTTCCTTCCTTCCTTCCTTCCTTCCACTTTATTCTTTAATCTCTTTTTACAGTCCAGTTGTCATTCTCCTCCCAGTCTGTCCTCTGAAGTTCCCCATCCCATCCCTCCTTCCCACTCCCAGGGGCCTCAAGTCTCTCAAGGGTTAGACACATCTTCTTTCGCTGAGACCAGACCAGGCAGTCCTCTGCTGTATAGGACTAGGGGCCTCAGACCAGCTAGTGAATGCTGCCTGGCTGGTGGCTCATTGTCTGAGAGATCTCGGGGGTCCGGGTTAGTTGAGACTGCTGGTCTTCCCATGGGGTTGTTCTCCTCCTCAGCTTCTTCCAGCTTTTCCCTAATTCAACCCCAGGAGTCCCCAGCTTCTGTCCATTGGTTGGGTGCAAGTACCTGCATCTGACTCTTTCAGCTGCTTGTAGGGCAGCCATGCTAGGCTCCTGTCTTAAACTCACCATAGTATCAGTAATAGTGTCAGGCCCTGGAGCCTCCCCTTGAGATGGATCTCAATTTGGGCTGTTCACTGGACCTCCTCTCCCTCAATCTCCTCTCCACTTTTGTCCCTGCAGCTCTTTCAGACAGGAGCAATTCTGGGTCAGAGTTTTTGACTGTGGGATGGCAACCTCATCTCTCCAAGTGATGCCTGATGCTGTGTCTTTCTACTGGAGGTGGGCTCTGCAAGCTCCCTCTCCCCATTGTTGGGCATTTCATCTAAGGTCCCTCCTTTTGAGTCCTGAGAGTCTCTCACCTCTCAGGTCTCTGATACATTCTAGAGGCCCCCTCCTCCCCCCACCTCCTACCTCCTAAGGTTGCCTGTTTCCATTTTTTCTGATGGCCCTCAGGACTTCACTTTTGCCCCCCCCCCCCCAATACCTGATCATTTCCCCCTTTTCCCTTCCCTGTCCCCTCTCCCACCCAGGTTCCTCCCTCCCTCTGCCCCCACCCTCTTGTGATTGCTTTCTGGTTTTCCCTTTGTAGCCCAGTTGGCCTTGAACTCTTGGTAATGCTCTTGCCTCATCCTCTCAAGTGCGGAGATTACAGACGTGTACTATCAGAGTATGGTGTTTATTTTCAGAATAATATTAACACTAAAAGAGTAGATAGTGGTGAGTAAAACTTGCCCTAAAAGGAGCTTGTAGAAACGGTGATCTGTAACCTAAGGTATGAAATCAAGAAGAACAATGGATGTAAAAGTTGTGTTTGGAACTAGGATAGGACCTGAAGACAAAGAAGGGTGGGAAAGAATAGTCTTACGGTTATCCTTTAAAGAAAACAGAACAGGTAGGAGTTTTCTCACGGAGTAGATTGAAAAAAATGAATCGGCTTTCTGTCTTGATGCCATTGAACAAAGACTAGGTCACTGCCTGGACATTCTAGGTTAAATGTTTGCCTTGGCAAATTTGGATATGTCAGGAATAGGCAGTAACTAAGAGAGTTGTTCACTTGTGAAAGAACCTCTGAGTTGGGGCTTTGTAGGAAATTGGGTTATAAATCTAAATTTCTTTTATAATGGTGGACTTGCTTTGTAAAAGGTGGAGGTTGCGATTTAGTAATAGAGCATCAGAGTTAAAAAAAGACCCTAGAAACAAACCTAAAGTTTAATCTTATTCTGCAAAGGAGGAAACCGAGACAGGTATTTTTCTGACTATTTTTTTAAACAGCTTCCAGTATGTACATGAAACACGCTTAGAGAATTTAGAAGTTCTTCTTAGTCTTTGCTTGTGCTAACAGAATGGCCCAAAGGTCATTTTGTTTGTTCTAATTAGGACACACTTGAGTTCTTTTGATTATCTTATCTGAACTCAAAGCCCAGTGATTTTCCTAAGGAATTGTTTCCTCAACTTATTTAATGTCCCCATGTGTCACTGAAACCTGCATCTCCGCAATAAAGGCAGAGGGGAGGCGGTGCCTTTGAGAGTTTATTTCTTCGGCCAACAGGTATGTTTTGGGGAATGATATATTTTTACTTACCCATTTCCTTTTATCCTTTTAAAAGACATTTTACTAGTTTTCTTTGAGAATTTCATCCATGAGTACTGTATTTACATCATGTCCTCTCTACTGTGTCCTACTTAAACCTCTCTCCTAAGCTCTCCAGTCCCCACTCATCCCCGTCCATGACCTTTTCCTGAGCGTGCGTTTCTTCTTCAATTTTTATAGTTGTACACCCTCCACGTACACTTACCTTTGAGTGTCTGTCTGTCTCCTGCGTCCCTCACCTTTGAGTGTC
>JADRCH010000162.1:1197142-1235208 GCA_019843965.1 Rhynchomys soricoides
GTGTCTGTCTGTCTCCTGCGTCCCTCACCTTTGAGTGTCTGTCTGTCCCCTGCATCCCTCACCTTTGAGTGTCTGTCCCCTGCGTCCCACTTGCTTCTCCTAATTGTACTGTGAGTAGTTTTACTCAGAGGCGAGAAAGCATAAATAACTTTGAGCAGTCATACTTCTAGACATCTGTTTTCTTCTTTGTCTTTATTCGTTATTTTTCATCAATACCAATAATTTAAAAGCATTCCCTGGGAATTTCAGCAAACTGTAGTCCAGTCTGGCTTCACCCAGTGAGCTATACTTTCTATTCATACTGCAAACTGTTGACATTGCTGCATGTTGAAGTTTAGTCCTTACCATTATTTTAGTATGTTTACAATAAATGCAAGTTGCTTAAAAATAGTCCGTCTTATACTGGCTTGAAATGCACCAGGACTTCCTGAAGAAATCTGTTGGACCTAGTTTTGGATCTTACATTTCACTGATGGCCAGAATTTTGGGTAAATATATTTTTATTTTCTTTTATGTTTTTCCATTATTTCCTCCTCCTCTTCCTCCCTCCCCCTTTTAGTTTCTCGTAGAATTGTAGTACAAACTGGCTCCTACTATGTTGCCCAGGCTTGCTCTGACGGTTCCAAGTATTGGGATTTCACAGCTGGTTGTATTCATTTTTCTAAACCTTAGCTTCTTCATTGATAAAGCCACCTCTTTGATGGGCTTTGGAGGATTAAATGGTTTAAAAGGCGATGGTGCTTCTGAAATGTTTGGCATATTGTAAATATTTAATGAAACACACTATCTAGCCAAGATTTTTAAGAATGGGTACAAGTGATAAACTGAGAGTGCGATTTAGAACTTTATTTTGAGATAATTTTATGATCTATGTTTAGAGGTTTTACAAAATGTCTCGTTTTGTTTGAGTGTCTTGGCTTGAAACAATGCTTAACACTTGTATCTTCACACTGGTTGTTTTGCATGTGTGTGAATTCTTTGAATTTAGTCATTAGCTGTTTTTGTAGTATCAGAACTTGGTGTATTCGAAAGGTCTCCTCATTCCATAAGCATCAGTTTGAACCAGTCTTGGAGGTCAGAGCATGCTAAGTCCTACCTTAAGGTCACAGCTGAGCTGTAGCAGGAGGACACCCTGAACACTGAGTGCGTGTGTATATGTGTGAGTGTGTGTGTGTGTGTGTGTGTGTGTGTGTGTTTATGTGTATACTTTGTTTCTCAAGATCTTTGTCATCCCAGAGAGCAAGCATAGCCCTTTAAGTTGTAGGTGAATTCTGTAATGTTTTGTTTGCTTATTGTTACCCATAAATACTATGTAACTTAAATTTCAGTATTGTATTTGTTCCAATGTCTGATCAACAGCATTGTTAATTTGCCTTGCTAATCTCTATGGAGCCCAGGAAGAGACCTATGCAAAATTGAACTGCTTCTATGCAAAACTTAGTTCTAGTGGCTGCTTGTTCCTGCCAGGCTCTGGTTGTCTGCTTACTCTGCCTCAGTTCTGCAACTCATTTTCCTAGGGCTTAAGTTTCCCTGAACTGATCAGATAAATACATCTGAGTTAATGTAAGAGAGTTAGGGGATTATCTGGACATTTAAACTGTCTTTGGTGGCACTATTTTGTGCCCCCATCTGTTACTTGAAAGCACTTTAGCAAGCACTGGAGATCACTGTTACTGTGTTAATGTCATATTTCAGCATTCTTTTTTTTTTCTTTTTTGGTTTTTCGAGACAGGGTTTCTCTGTGTTGCCCTGGCTGTCCTGGAACTCACTCTGTAGACCAGGCTGTTCTGGAACTCAGAAATCCACCTGCCTCTGCCTCCCAAGTGCTGGGATTAAAGGCGAGCACCACCACTGCCTGGCATATTTCAGCATTCTTAGTTGGTCGACTTGTGAGTGTGATTATCATGGGACTTGTAGATTGCAGATAAGGTGGATGGATAGAACTACTATGTTTCACAAGCATGTATGACCTTTTCTTTGGCTGTGTAATGAATTTTTAAAATTCTATTTTAAAGTGAAAAAAACTGGATTGAGTCCATAGTGGTGCATGCTTTTAATCCTAGCAGGAAATGGAGGCAGGTAAATCTCTGAGTTTGAGGCCAGCCTTCTCTCTCTCTCTCTCTCTCTCTCTCTTTCCTTCCATCCACCATCCATCCATCCATCCATCCATCCATCCATCCATCCATCACTCTAGATTTTATTCCCCTCTCCACCCTCTGACTCTTCCACATCCCATACCTTCTCCCCGCCCCCTGTCTCCACGAGGATGTCCCCACCTCCACCCCCACCCCACTTGACCTCTAAACTCCCTGGGGCCTCCAGTCTCTTGAGGGTTAGGTGCATCCTCTCTGACTAAACCCAGACCTGGCTGTCCTTAGCTGCCTATGTGCTGGGGGAGTGGGGGTGGGGGTGGGGAGGGCATATCATCTGAGGCCAGTCTTTTCTACGTAGTGAGGCTCTGCCTCAAAACAAATAGACAAACAAATAAATAAATAGTGAGACTCTGCCTCAAAATAAATAAATAAATGGAAAAAGTAATTTATACATTTTCCTGTTTACACAAATTTTAATTTTTGCAATTTAATGATTGTAAGTGATTCAAGATATCCAGATATATCTACAGAAGAAGAAAAAAAGATGAGTTGTAATTCCTGGAGTTAAAACTGCTAAGATTTTTGAGGCATTTCCATTTTTTTGTATTATTCTCAGTACGTGTGTTCATACATTATACATTATTTTACTGTGCTTAGCATCATATTATGAACATTTTGCCATGCTGTTAAGACTATTTGCAAATGTTTTAAATGAATAGTATTTCATCTTAAGGTTTTTCCATAATTTATTTAGTAAGTTCACTATTGTTGGATGTTTAGGATATTTCCGGCGTTTCACTTTTAGGTAGATCATGGTATGTGATGACTATTAGGCGTTAGTGTCTGTATGAACTTTCCCCTGCACCTCTGATTGTTGACCCAGTGTATTTTCCTAAGGTGAGTGGACATCCAAGGTAGGACTATTTATGAGCATCACCTCTAATTGTGACCCAGTGTATTTTCCTAAGGTGAGGGAACATCCAAGGTAGGACTATTTATGAGCATCTCTCCCTTTTGTAAAGGTGGTCTCCACTTGCATTCCAACTTCATGCAGAATCAGAGGGAAAGAAGCTTTCATAGGTTCATCATTTTGTTTTGCTGTTTATTTACAGACAGAGCCTCACAATGTCAGCCAGGCTGGGCTTGGCCTTACCTTAATCCTCTGAGTGCTACTGTGACCTGGCTTGACTTGGAAGTTTTTAAATGATGTTTGAAAGGCCAGGCTTTGGTGTGGCCACTAAAAGTCTAGACGTTTTTACGGGAGGTTGTGGACTCATGGGTGTGATAGGTTCTTGGGAAATACGTAATCCTATTTTATGTTCTTCAAATGAGAAAACAGAGCTATAAAAGTTAATTGCCTTACTCAGATAGTAATTTGGTGAACGAGGATTAGAGATTTGACTACTTGTCTTATATTTTCTGCATTCTGATCCTCACTTACAGACACAGTAATCTGCCAGCTCTGAATCAAAAGTGACAAAGCCTGCAACCTAACACCTCCTTCCTCTATTGCCTCCTTCCTCATTCCATCATTTGCCAAAGTGTGTCCACTGCTTGGTGTCATAGTGCTGTACTGGTCATCTGGCCTGTGAGCACCCCTGTCCCAAGGTTTCCAGGTCAGTCCTTCAGATGAATTCTGATTGAGTCTGGTTTGAGTTATGGATTGGTGCGTTGTGGATAGAGTACCTTGGCTGGGTCTGTGCTCTCACATCGATGGCCCAGGCCCGGGATGCCCAGAAGTCAGCAGTTTGAGTCAAACCATGGAGAGTGAGAATGAGGAGAGATGATTCCAAGAAGAGGCCAGAGGAAAGACCGCTTGGCAGGCAGAGACAACAGATGTCTGTGGCAGACGAGATGGGGCTGGCCCGAAGAAGCATATGCCTTAGAGACAAAAGGCATGTGGAGGGAAGAGTTTAGTGTATGAACAGCTGAAAGAAGATTTGGCCTGAGCAGGTAACATGGGTTGTAAAAATGGAGAATGGCCTTGGAAAGTAAATGTGGTTAGATCGTGCACTTAGGTTTTTGGATTTGTATCCAGTGGAAATGGGTAGTTATGGGGGCGGGGATTTAAGCAGTTTAGCTTTTTAGCAGTGTGGAGAATGGATTGGGGAAGGCAGGGAAGGAAGCAGGGAAATCTGTTAGGAGTGTGTGGGTGAGAGATGTTCAAACTCTCAGGGTCGAGGTAGTTGATATAGCCAAGAAGAAAGACAAATAGAACATTGATTTAGCTCAACAGCACTTGTTGTTCTGGTGGGATGTTAGGAGCAAAATAACGTAGATGCTTGGCTTGATTCACAGACCTTACAGAGGAGCTGCCATTTATTGAGACTTAGCTCTTTTGTTAGTTGCTTTTGTGTTGCTATGACCAAAATACTTGGTAGAAACAACTTAAGGGAACAAATGGTTCATTTTGGTTCACAGCGTTAGAGGATCATAACTCATCATGACAGGGAAGAGAACGGAGCACAGCTGTGATCGTAGCATCTGATGCAGTGACGTCTGGTTCATGTTCTGGTAAAACAGGAGGCAGAGCGAGCACTGGGAGTTGGAGATGAGTTTGACCATCAGAGGCCTGCCCCAATCATCTCCTTTGGCCAGATGGGTCTTGCCTCCTAAAGACTCCACAATGTGGTAAAACATAGCCACCTGCTTTCTTGTTGGACATGGTTTTGTGGTACTGAGTTCCTTCTACATACATTCTAAGATTAGAATAAATATTAGCCATGTTAGTATCCATCACCGAGTCTAACAGAGTGATCATTAGTGTATATGATGGGCTTATGATTTGGTTAGTAATAAGTTAGGTGGGTAGTTGATTCTAAGGCTCATAGCCTTGAGAGGAAGTGTGAAGGATCAAAAGACCTCTTTGTTAAGATGTTTAGTGGGATGATTTTAAACAAATCAATCAATCAATCAAATCAAACAAACAAACAAAAACAAGATGGATTTGCCACAGGCAGACCTAAAAAGATTGCTTCAAAGAATCTATACCACAGTTATCTGGAGTTCTCTGGTATAGGCCTGTTTTTGTTGACTCTCTTGTGGTATGCTTGGTCCTGGTTTGTTCTTAGGTTGAAAGCCCCACGCCTGTGAAAATGGCAAGCTCCTTTCTAAGAAGCCCTCACTTTCTAGGTGCACAATCATACTTTTGGGTATCATTTTTTTCTAGAATTAATGATTTAAAACTGAGGATTAAGACAGTTTTAGAAAACAAGGTTTTTACCTGCGTCTCTGAAGGAGTAGTAGGACACTTATTGCTGTCTCTTAGGTTTCTAAGAAAAATGTTTCAAAACTTTGCCATCTTTTCAACCCCTTCCTCCCCCAAATCAATACTTGTTTGACACCTTTTTTTTTTTTTTTTTTTTTTTTCTGGAAAACTGGCTTAAGTTGCATGTTTGGAAGTAGATCTTTGAAGGAACTTGGCATGGGGGAAGGGTGAACAATTTTGAGTTGGGTAATTAGCCACAACCATGTGGAACAGAAGCTATGATTAGTCTAATTAGGTAAGCAATTTTATAAGTGTTATGGTGACCCCTGGGTAATGGCCTAGAAATACCTCCTTTTCTAGTTTATTTGATTGATGAAAAGTAGTTTTCACATGCAAGGATTTATTTTTTCGAAGTAGAGATTTATTTGCAAATGGTATAATGGCATACTTTGCAATGGATAGACCTGGACAGTACAAATTGGACACTCTAGGTATAAAAACAGAAGGAGGACACAAAGTTGAGTGGGTATGTATGTTGAAAGAATGAGTCAGTATTTAGACCCTTGTTTTGTAGTTTGTATGTACACTCATATTTAACTCATATAATCACTGTTCATTCTGGAAGGCAATTTTTTATAAAGAACAAATTTCCATAAGCTTAATTAATCTTGTTTATTCCTGGTATTTTTAAGCTTTTAAATAATATTTTTGTGAATTCTTTGAGAATTTCATACAATGTATTTGATTTTATTCACTCCCCTCTCCCAGATTCATGCCTACCCCTCAACCCACTCAACTTTGTGTCCTTTTTGTTTTTTAAACCTAGAGGGTCCAATTTATGCTGTTCAGATCTGTCCATTGCAAAGTAAATATTAAAAAAAAATACCAACCAACCAAACAAACAAACCAAACCCCAAACCAAAAACACCTCCCTCTAAAAAACTAACTCCCTCCCAAAAGTACACTTTAGAGACCGTGAGGAAGGAGATGAGGAAGGAAATGAGATCATTTCTGAACCCTACACTATGGTGGCTGCCATAATGTGCTGCCATAAATACCCTGCAACAGGTCCTACACTGGAGGATGGTTGACTTACCAAGAATCACACAACCTGTGCTTTCCAAACAGAATAGGGCAGTTACACATATTAACTCTTCGTGGTATGACAATACCTGCACATACAATGACTTCACATAACACCTGCACAGGCTCAAGCCAGAGAAGAATACCATCGTGGAGGGGGAAGGTGACTCAAAGTCACATCCCTAACTGAGAACCTATTGGCAAGTGCTAGCAGCTGGGAGAAGGAGAACCTGTTTTCTTTAAGGGTAGTTTTAAGTTTTAAGCTAAGCTTTTTGAAGAATTTGCTTCTAAAGTATGGTAAATAAGACCAGAAGTGCTATAGATTTTTAAAAATAAAATGTTTTGTACTCTGGTGCTAAGTGTAATTGACAGAGTATTTTTGTGCACATGCGGCACACACTTAAGTCACTGTAAGCTGTCCTAGAGACAGCACACACATTACAGTGTACTTGTGTCAGCATTCTTCTGTCAGACACAATAGCGTGGGGCTGAGAAATGAGCTAATCTCCTTCCTCCTTTCTTTCCTCACTCAGTGTCTTTGTTCACCCTACCACCTTTGAGTTTCCGCTAAAGGTTACTTCTTTTCTTTCTTTTACTACTTACTTTGCAAGTGGCTAGATTAGGTTGACTGACCCTAGTTCTTTTTGGCATTCAGCAGTATGGGAAGTACTCTCTTCATCAAAAACAGTGTCAGTCAACACAGCTGCTAATTAAAAGTAGGCAAATGAAATGTAGCAAATGTAAAATGCTTGTGAGACTCATTTGGCAGATGTTGAGCATCTTGTGCCAGTATGGTCATGCTCCTCTCCGGGGGCTGGATGAGAGTGTGTAGTGAGGCAGAGACAGGTAGACCCTTTTGGAGTTTCTGTTCGCTGTAGTTTCCAGTAGAAAACCAAAGATAACAGTATCAGCCTTGTAAGACCATTAGGGGATTAAATGAACTAGTTATTGTAAATATAGTGCTATCCAAATGAAGTACTCAGTGTTTCATAGGAGAAATGAAATACCATAGACAGAAACAAATTACAAAGCAACCGAGTATGGAGTTCCTTTAGGAAAATTTATAATTGAAGTTCTAATTGCAGTCCTTTTTACTTAACTATTACTGCACTTTCTCCAAGAACTCTCATGTTAACCTAATTTCAGTTATTCTCTGTGTGAAAGTATCATACCTGTTTCTTTTTAAAACAAACCTCTTGGATTCAATATCAGCCCACTACAATTAACCCAAATAAAAGAATTTATTATATCATTATGCAGCAAGTATTTTAGGTCCATTGCTATGCTACCATATATTGTATTGTCTAGAGGTGTTATAAAAAATCTCAGCTCTTAGTTTGCATATATTTATGTTGCCATGGGGGTCGTGTTTTGTTGTTTACTTAGCCTTTAATTCCTAGGTTCACGCCATCTTTCTACCCTACACTATTAAAAAGCTGGGAATCCAGGAATGAGCCAAAGTACTGGGCTGAATCTATTTTTAAATAGAACATTTGGCAGTAAAATGAGGTACTATTTGCTATTGATAGCAAAACTTAGTAATATACTTTTTAACAGTGATACTAATTTTTTTTTTACCATGATTTTTTTTATTGGATATTTTTTTTTTTTTACATTTCAAATGTTTTCCCCTTTCCAGGTCTCCCCATTGGAAACCCTCTATCCAAACTCCCCCTCCCCCACCTCTATGAGGGTGCTCCCCCACCCACCCACTACCGCCCTCCCACCCTGGCATTCCCCTACACTGGGCATCGAACCCCCACAGGACCAAGGGCCGCTTTTCCCAATGATGTCCAACAAGGCCATCCTCTGCCACATATGTGGCTGGAGCCATGAGTCCCCGGGAACTCTGAGGGATCTGGCCAGTTGACACTGTTGCTCCCCCCACAGGGTTGCAAACCCCCTAAGCTCCTTCAGCCCCTTCTCCAACTCCTCCATTGGGGACCCAGTGCTCAGTCCAATGGTTGGCTGCAAGCATCTGCCTCTGTATTTGTCAGTCTCTGTCCAACTTTCTGAGGAACCACCAGAATGATTTCCAGAGTGGCTGTACAAGCTTGCAATCCCACTAGCAATGGAGGAATGTTCCTCTTTCTTTACACCCTTGCCAGTATCTGCTGTCATCTGAGTTTTTGATCTTAGCCATTTGGACTGGTGTGAGGTGGAATTTCAGGGTCATTTTGATTTGATGACTAAGGATGTTGAACATTTCTTTAGGTGCTTCTCAGCCCTTCAAGTTTCCTTAGTTGGGAATTCTCTGTTTAGTTCTGTTACCCATTTTTTAATAGGGTTAATTTGGTTGGTTCTCTGGGGTCTAACTTCTTGAGTTCTTTGTATATATTGGATATTCGCCCTCTATCAGATGTAGGCTTGGTAAAGATCTTTTCCCAATCTGTAGGTTGCCGTTTTGTCCTATTGACAGTGTACTTTGCCTTACAGAAGCCTTGCAATTTTATGAAGTCCCATTTGTCGATTCTTGATCTTAGAGCACAAGCCATTGGTGTTCTGTTCAGGAACTTTTCCCCTGTGTCCATGTGTTCAAGACTTTCCCCCACTTTCTCTTCTATTAGATTCAGTGTATCTGGTTTTATGTGGAGGTCCTTGATCCACTTGGACTTGAGCTTTGTACAGGGAGATAGAAATGGATCAATTTGCATTCTTTTACATGTTAACCACCAGTTGAACCAGCACCATTTGTTGAAAATACTGTCTTTTTTCCACTGGATGGTTTTAGCTCCTTTGTCAAAGATCAAGTGACCGTAGATGTGTGGCTCATTTCTGGGTCTTCAGTTCTATTCCATTGATCTAACTGCCTGTCACTGTACCAATACCATGCCATTTTTATCACTATTGTTCTGTAGTACAGCTTGAGGTCAGGGATGCTGATTCTCCCAGAATTTCTTTTATTGTTGAGAATATTTTTTGCTATCCTGGGTTGTTTGTTATACCAAATGAATTTGAGAATTGCTCTTTCTAAGTCTATGAAGAATTGAGTTGGGATTTTGATGGGGATTGCATTGAATCTGTAGATTGCTTTTGGCAAGATGGCCATTTTTACTATATTAATCATGCCAATCCACGAGCATGGGAGATCTTTCCATCTTCTGAGGTCTTCTTCGATTTCTTTCTTCAGAGACTTGATGTTCTTGTCATACAGATCTTACACTTGTTTGGTTAGAGTCACACCAAGATACTTTATTTTGTTTGTGACTATTGTGAAGGGTGTCATTTCCCTAATTTCTTTCTCAGCTTGTTTATCCTTTGAGTATAGGAAGGCTACTGATTTGTTTGAGTTAGTTTTATTTCAGGCCACTTTGCTGAGGTTGTTTATCAGCTGTAGGAGTTCTCTGGTAGAGTTCTTGGGGTCACTTAAGTATACGATCATATCATCTTCAAATAGTAATACTTGATTTCTTCCTTTCCAATTTGTATCCCTTTGACCTCCTTTTGTTGTCTAATTTCTCTAGCTAGAACTTCAACTACTATCTTGAATAGATAGGGAGAGAGTGGGCAGCCTTGTCTAGTCCCTGATTTTCGTGGGATTGCTTCCAGTTTCTCTCCATTTAGTTTGATGTTGGCTACTGGTTTGCTGTATATTGCTTTTACTATGTTTAGGTATGGGCCTTGAATTCCTAATCTTTCCAAGACTTTTATCATGAAGGGATGTTGAATTTTGTCAAATGCTTTTTCAGCATCTAATGAAATGATCATGTGTTTTTTTTCTTTGAATTTGTTTATGTAGTGGACTACATTGATGGTTTTCCGGGTATTAAACCATTCCTGCGTCCCTGTGATGAAGCCTACTTGATCATGGTGAATGATAGTTTTGACATGTTCTTGGATTGGGTTTGCGAGAATTTTATTGAGTATTTTTGCATCGAAGGGAAATTGGTCTGAAGTTTTCTTTCATTGTTGGGTCTTTGTGAGGTTTTGATGTCAGTATAACTGTGGCTTCATAGAATGAATTGGGTAGTGTTCCTTCTGTTTCTATTTTGTGGAATAGTTTGAAGAGTATTGGTATTAGGTCTTCTTTGAAGGTCTGATAGAATTATGCACTCAACTTATCCAGTCCTGGGCTTTTTTTTGGGTTGGGAGACTTTTAATGACTACTTCTATTTCTGTAGGGGTTATGGGACTGTTTAGATGGTTTATCTGATCCTGATTTAACTTTGGTACTTGGTATCTGTCTAGAAAATTGTCTTATTTCCTCCAGATTTTCCAGTTTTGTTGAGTATAGGCTTTTTTAAAAGTAGGATTTGATGATTTTTTGAATTTCCTTGGTTTCTGTTGTTATATCTCCCTTTTCATTTCTGATTTTGTTAATTTGGATACTGTCTCTATGCCCTCTGGTTAGTCTGGCTAAGGGTTTATCTATCTTGTTGATTCTCAAAGTACCAGCTCCTGGTTTTGTTGATTCTTTGTATAGTTCTTTTCATTTCTACTTGGTTGATTTCAGCCCTGAGTTTGATTATTTCTTACTGTCTACTCCTCCTGGGTGTATCTGCTTCTGTTCATTCTAGAGCTTTCAGGTGTGCTGTTAAGCTGCTAGTGTATGCTCTCTCCAGTTTCTTTTTGGAGGCGCTCAGAGCTATGAGTTTTCCTCTTAGCACTGCTTTCATTGTGTCCCATAAGTTTGGGTATGTTGTGCCTTCATTTTCATTAAATTCTGTCTTAGTCAGGGTTTCTATTCCTGCACAAACATCATGACCAAGAAGCAAGTTGGGGAGGAAAGGGTTTATCCAGCTTATACTTCCATGCTGCTGTTCATCACCAAAGGAAGGCAGGACTGGAATTCAAGCAGGTCAGGAAGCAGGAGCTGATGCAGAGGCCATGGAGGGATGTCACTTATTGGCTTGCTTGCTTCTCCTGGCTTGCTCAGCTCGCTTTCTTATAGAGCCCAAGACTACCAGCCCTCAGATGGTACCACTCACAAAGGGCCCTCCCCCCTTGATCACTAACTGAGAAAATGCCTTACTGCTGGATCTCATGGAGGCATTTTCTCAACTGAAACTCCTTTCTCTATGATAACTCCAGCTTGTGTCAAGTTGACACACAAAACTAGCCAGTACAGTTCTAAAAAGTCTGGTGGAATTCTGATAGGTCTGCCTTTATATGTTACTTGACCTTTTTTCCCTCACTGCTTTTAATATTCTTTCTTTTTGTTTCGTGCATTTGGTGTTTTGACTATTATGTGACAAAGGGAATTTCTTTTCTGATCTAATCTATTTGGAGTTTTGTAGGCTTCTTGTATATTTATGGGCATCTCTCTCTCTCTTTTTTTTTAAGGTTAGAGAAGTTTTCTTCTATAATTTTGTTGAAGATATTTACTGGCCCTTTATGTTGGGAATCTTCATTCTCTTCTATACCTTTTATCCTTGGGTTTGGTCTTCTCATTGAGTCCTGGATTTTCTGGATGTTTTGGGTTAGGAGCGTTTTGCATTTTGCATTTTCTTTGGCTGTTGTGTCAATGTTTTCTATGGTATCTTCCGCACCTGAGATTCTCACTTCTATCTCTTGTATTCTTTTGGTGATGCTTGCATCTCTGACTCCTGATCTCTTTCCTAGGCTTTCTATCTCAGTGTTGTCTCCCTTTGTGATTTCCTTATTGTCTCTAATTTCATTTTTAGATCCTGGATGGTTTTGTTCATTTCCTTCACCTGCTTGATTGTGTTTTCCTATAATCTTTTAAGGGATTTTTATGTTTTCTCTTTAAGGGCTTCTATCTGTTTACCTGTGTTCTCCTGTATTTCTTTAAGGGAGTTATTTATGTCCTTCTTAAAGTCTTCTATCATCATCATGAGATGTGATTTTAAATTCGAGTCTTGCTTTTCCAGTGTGTTGGGGTATCCAGGGCTTGCTGTGGTGGGAGAACTGGGTTCTGATGATGCCATGTAGCCTTGGTTTCTGTTGCTTATGTTCTTCCCCTTGCCTCTCACCATCTGGTTATCTCTGGTGTTAGCTGGTCTTGCTGTCTCTGACTGTGGCTTGTCCCTCCTGCAGGCCTGTGTGTCAGTACTCCTAGGAGACCAGTTCTTTCTGGGAGGAATTTGGGTATGGAGAGCTGTGGCACAGGGTTAGCTTTGGGGTGCAGAGGGAAACCAGAAGGATCCAGTCCCTGGCTGTTCCTTGGTTCCTGTGTCCTGAGGGCTCCGGACTGCTCCCTCAGAGCAGAAGTGGTGGTCTTATCTGTGCTTACAGTTGTGTCAGCACTCCTGGTAGACCATCTCTCTCCCAGCAGTATTTGGGTATCAAGAGCTATGGCACAGTGTTAGCTCCCGGCCCCACCCATTTTCCAATAATCTTTGATATTATTTATTATTTAGAAAATCTTGACCCATCTATATTTCTTTGAGTATGCATTAAGATTTAAATCTTTTTGACATGTTTAGTTGTAGTTAATATTTCTTCTGTTTTGAATTTGCTGTTTGTGCTCTAAGGAGGATTTTGATCTTAAGTAAAATTTATGAAATTCCTTATACATTGATCTAATAGCAGAATGAACACACCTGGCTTTCTGTCACTATTAGTATCAGATTAAAAGGTGTTGGAAGTGTTTATTGAATGTTTATTGAAGTGTTTATTAAAGAAATGGGTGTTTGTTAGCTTACTCAATGAGTGGGTCTTAATGCTTCTTATCTGGTTCAATGTTTGGTTCAATCTTAGAGATAATATATAAAAGGCTGTAGTATATCATTCCACCTGCTAGTAGTTGTACATATCAGTCATAGCCTATAATCTTTGTGACTGACCTTGTACCGTACCTTTCTCCCCTTCTACCACGTAGTCTTCTACTCCTCAGTCATCCCTTATTTAACATAATTCATTCAAATTTGCTGCTAAGTTAGGTTGAAATGGAAGCTGTATTTTGGCAAAAAGAATGTAATTTTCAGAAAACAGCTACCTAGAAGTAATGTGATGTGTGGAGTGCTTGAGAAATTTGCTGCTCTTATATTTTGATTTTTCTGTTTATTCCAGTAGGTATCTTGTTGGGCCAGTGTCCTGGCTGGTTTTGTGTCAACTCAGTTGAGGTCCAGCTGTAAGGCACTTGGGGTAGACCCTACCCATTGTGAGTGGTGCCATCCCTGCGCTGGTGGTCCTGGGTGCTAGAGGAAAGCAGGCTGAGCAAGCCATGGGAAGCAGCACACTCCATGGCCTCTGCATCAGCCCCTGCCTCCAGGATCCTGCCCTGTTTGAGTTCCCGTCCTGACTTCCTTCAATGATGGACAGTGATACGGAAGTGTGAGCCAAGTAACCCCTTTCTCCCAACTTGCTGTTTGGTCACAGTGTTTTGTCACAGCAATAGAAACCCTAACTATGACAGCAGGTAACGGAGAGAGTGTGTAGGGTGTAGGCAAAGACCCTTTTCAAAGTGGCAGTGATCGCCTCCTCTTCCTCATGCTTCCACCATGTGTTTCTTTTGAAAGCTCTGCTCGCTGCCTGTCACACCACAGGGAGAGAATTTCTGCTGGTCTTCTCTCTGTTCACTGGTACTTTCTCTTCATACCCTGGGCTTGGGATGCCTCTCTCTCTAGTTGCCTAATACCATGGCAACAGGCCATGGTAACTGCTTTCCTTGCAGACTAGGGAGAAAAGATTTCTAATTTCCTTTTTCTGCAGCCCGTTGTTTTCAGTTTGCACGGCGATCCACCAGTTCTTTCCTCCCAGTTAAAAACAAGAAAGTTCTGATCTGTACTCAAGCCTGCAGGACCCACTGCATGTCCTAATTCTCAAGCCTTCTGAGCATTTTTATTTTTCTAGTTTAGACCAAACTGTCCGTTGACCACTGTTTCTCCAGTAGCACCCATTGTATCCTCTGTCCCTCTATTCTGCTCTCTTTCTTTCTTTGTATGCTACATGTCTGACTGTATTTGGAGTTTGATTGTTTAGTCTCTTTCTAGAATGTAGTTCAGATGAGTGGGATTCCCTTTCTGCTCACTCCTGTTTGTGTTCTCTTGGCCATAAGTATTTGTCAGATGGCCACAAGACTTGGTGTTGGAAACCCTGATCTTATTTCTTAGAACTTCCTCTCCTTGGGCCGTTCCCCTCGTGAAAGAAAGACATAGATTACATTTGGCCTTTTCTAGGAAGTTAACTCACTTCCAGGACATTTTGAAGCCCATCAGGTCCCAGGCCCTGGGCCAAGCAGGAGCTCAGTGCGAGTAGGTTATAGGTCACACAACAGAACCCAGGAGTTCCCATTTGAAATCACTTGCCTGTGGTTTGAATCCTGGTGCCTTTGTGTTTCTAGTCACCGCTGCTTAGAAGTCTTTAGGAGCCCGTTTCTTCTTACAGCACCTACTTCCGTGGCTTTTCATGCAGATAACTCTGACAACAAAAGGAAACACTGGGTAGGTAAGAAAAATAGATGATGGTGCCATGTGATTGTTAGGGTTTTACTTTTCTGAATTTTCCATTTGCAAATGGAGGTATTTTCTCAATTAGGTAGCAGGCTGTTAAATATAGTAGAGGCTGGGGTGGGTAGCTGTGGAGTTTTGACTACCTAGGATCATGTTCCATTGTTGAATATCATTGTGACCCCGAGTAAGAGACAGCCTCTGTAGGAGGACAGTAGCAGTAAATGCTCAGACTACTCATTCTGCCCTGAAGTAAAGCTTTAGTGAAGGAATGTTTTGGCAACATTTTTTCATAGCCTGTAATTACTGAAAATTTGATAATCACTGTCTTCTCTAGCTCTATGATGTTGCTGTGTCCACTCTTTTAGTCTCGTAGAAAAATAGAGAACTATCAGCTGCGTTTTTAGATGTAGCTTTTTGCATACTTAAGATTAAGTCCACAATGAACTGAATTACTTCTTCCTAAAATTTGTAACATTGAAATCAAAGCTCACTGTATCAGCAGTTTTCAACTCAAGGGTTGTGACTCCTTCGGGAGTCAAATGACCTTTTCACAGGGTCACCTAAGACCACTGGAAAACATAAATATTTACATTATGATTCATAACTGGCAACATTATAGTTATAGAGTAGCAATAAAAATAATTTTATGCTGGGGGGGTCACTGCAACATGAGGATAGGTATTAAAGAGTCACAGCATGAGAGCACTGCATTATATAATTCCTGTACTTGAAGGTAATTAGGGTTAAATGACATTATAAGGACAGGGCAGTGAAGTAAAAACTTAAAGATTCTTTAGAAAGTCAGTTCTATCAGATGATGTTTTGCTGGGGCAAACACAAAATGGAAGGTTTAGCTCAAAGAGACACAAGTGAAAGAATGTTTCACTAAGACAGACTCATAAAGGAACATTTCGCTGAAGCAGACGTAAGTAAAAAGGTGTTCTGCCAAAATAAGCATGTGAAAGGAAACATGACATAAAAAGATTCCTCGCTAACGACACATATATATTGGCCCACCTTACATTGCATAGTTGAGCTCAATTTGTTGTGACTCCATAAAGAGAAGCTCACCAAAAAACTTCTGGTGGTGTGCTGCAGTTTCTTGCTGCTTCCACGGACTCGGGCTAATTGACAGAGTGATGTTGGCTGATACAGACTCATGTGAAGTTTTGCTAAGACGACTCACATGCTGAGACAAGACATGTGGTGAGGGAAGACCTGTAGAGAACACATGATGCTTGGAAGGAGCATAAATAGGACTCAAAGGACTGTGAGAGGGGCTTGCTGGTAGAGAGAGCTAGCTCTACAATGCTTCATGGTCTCAAGTCTTTGCTGAGAGAGGCATGGTTTCTTAGTTAGGGTTTTACTGCTCTGAACAGACACCATGACCAAAGCAAGTCTTATAAAGGACAACATTTAATTGGGGCTGGCTTACAGGTTCAGAGGATCAGTCCATCATCATCAAGGCAGGAACATGACAGCATCTAAACAGGCATGGTGTAGGCAGAGCTGAGAGTTCTACATCTTCATCTGAAGGCTGCTAGTGGAAGACTGACCTCCAAGCAGCTAGGACAAGGGTCTTAAGTCCATGCCCCGTAACACACCTACTCCACCAGGGCCACACCTCCTAATAGTGCCACTCCCTGGGCCAGGCATATTCAAACCACCACACATGGCAAAGAGCTCCCGACTTCCCGTCTGGTCCAAATCCCTCCTACTGACTTGTGCCTGTTCAGCCGAGGCTTGGCAGTTGCTGTTAGGTTGTGCAGCCCCTGCTGCTGTCCTGACACTACCTACTGAACTGGACTGCTGGTATATCTATAAAATGTTTAAAAGTGGATTGAACTGCCACCACTGACCTATAAATTAACTGCTAATTTCCTGACAACACAGATGAGATTTGCTCCAAGAAAACCATTTCTAAACAGGTCCACTTCCCCTGTGTCCTAATAACCTTTCTTTCCCATTACCTCTGGTGGGCGATGGGCTAGAGGGGAGGTTAAAGCGTTTAAAACCATCTTTAAAAGTTGGGTAAAAAAAACCCAAAGACTACAAGGCAGTAATCCACCAGTGTGTTCTTGTAAGAAGAAGAGATACTAGGAGTGTGATCACATAGAGAAAAGGTCCTGTGAGAACACAGCAGTCATCAAGGCCCATCGAGAGGGCTGTTGTCTACGAGTAGAGAAGAGTGTCCTCACTGGAAGCCCTCTTGATGGTGTACTTGCAACCTTAGAACTGTGGAAAAATGCCTGTTGCTTAGGAACCTTCCAAAGGCCCCATCTCTTGAATATCATCACTGGGGTTAGGATTTCAACATAAGAAATGTAGGCAATATAAATATTCAGTCCCTTGAACTGTGTTCCTAGCCATGTCGTCTCCGTACTTCAGGAGTGGGAGCCCTGGTATTTTAGTTTGTATCTTGTTGCATTATTGGATTCCCTCCAGTTTTCAGGGTATGTATATTGAATTAAAATCTGTTTAATTTCTACTCGTTGATTACATCTCTGTTCCTTTGAGCAACAAAATGTGTATTCTTACTGAATATGACAGTTTCTTATATCTTCTCTTTTGTTGTGTTTTGTGTATTAAAATATCATTTTATTTAGAGAAAAATCAGTCCCACTTGGTTTTTAAAAGCCCAAACTGGAAAGAAAAATCAATCTGTAAGAGCGTAAGTAAAGTAGGAGACTAATTAATAGAGGCACTATTTCTTTTTGTTTTTTTTAAATAAACATTTATCATTTTTTAAAATTGTAATAAGTCAAGGAAATAAACTATTCATTTTTTTAATAGTTAAGTCAGTAAGGTCTCTCTCTTTTTCTGTTTAGTATGACACAACCTTTCATATACATACTATCTTACTACATGTTTTTCTTTACTCTTGATATTATTATACAGACTAGAAGAGATTTTACAAATAAAACCCAAATAAAATCCTGTATTGGCAGAAAGTTTATTTTTATTTTATTTTATTTTGTTTTGGTGGCAGCCCCTTGTCCTTGATTAGAGTCCAGATGCTCCAACAAAGGATGGGAGGTTGGGCTTAGCTTCCCTTTACTGAAGTCAGTGGTTATGTCTCCCTTTGTACCTTTGTTCATCAGATTGGGCATATCAGCTGAGCATAGCAAATCTGGCCAGCTCTTACATTTTCTCAGGTAATTGGTTTTAAGGATCTATCCGTGATTGGCCAATATCTAGATGACAATATTAGAGCCCAGAGGCAGATGCATGGAGGTGACCATCCACTGTAGTGAAGTATCAGGAGCACCAGTGGTTATAGCAGGCTACTCTGTGTTAGCACCTGTGCTGTACTGTGCTGTTTATAGTCCCAGCCTGAGTCTGGGATTCTAGCTCTCTGCAGACAGTGAGTTACCTCAAACTTTTCTTGTTTTTTGACCAGGAACCTTAAAAGGTACAACCTTATTTGACTATTTTCAAAGTCATCCAGTAGGATATTGGTGTTTATTCATCCCTGCCTAAACACATGTAAGGTTTGCATGTTCTCATTGAGGAGTCTACTCCCTTGGGCAGATAATTGCTCTTTATGTGGTAGTTAGAAATGATCTCTTCTCATCCTTAACTGTTTAGCTTTCAAAATACTACCCTAGGGAAGATTTTTTTTTACCCTTTCAAAGTAGGTACTGACTGTTAAGCAAAGGCAGGCAGGCAGGCAGGGGGCATGCTAGGATGCTGTCAGGTAGGACACAGGACATGTTTTAAAGGCCTAATTAGGAATCGCGCAGCTTGTATGGAATGCAATAGCAAATGTCACAAGAAATGTTGGTTTGCCAGTGGCTAGGCAGTTATTTTGGGGAAATGAGGTTGTTTTTGTTTATTTCCCTTTGCTACCTACCATACATCCCTCACTCCCAAAGGCCATATAGTTAATAAATAATCACTTGTAGGTTATTTTAAAGTAGGAATTCTAGATGACTAGTCCAGGGTGGTGACTTTTTGAATGAGAACATTGTGCTTAGATATGTATAGTCTGTTTTGGAAACAATGTTTACAGTTTCTATTTAACATTTATTGTGTAGTAGAAGTTTTTTCAGCTCCAGACTATGTTGATTAGTCGTAACTGACTTGGAAGCAGTTTTCTGAGCTAGGACTCTTACTTATTGGATGAAGTAGGAGGGAACTGTCTCTGAGACCAGTGGCCCCCAGAAGCCAGAAGCAGGGTACAGTACCTGTCAAAGGGAACAGTGAGTTCATTACTTCTTTCCAGGGACATAGGCTCCTCAAACCATTGAGAACAGGAAGGTCCTCGGACTCTGGCAGTTTCAGGAGCAGGAAGGACATGACTCCCGATATATTCCTAGGTCTAGCTCTGCTGTAGAGAGTGGGGATTTAATGTCTCTAATGCTCACAGCTGTCTGTTGAGTTCTTTAAAGGTGCAGAGCTAAGTTTGGTGGTGGTATTTTTTTATTTCTTCCTCCTCCTCCTCCTCCTCCTCCTCCCCCTCCTCCCCTCCTCCTCCTCCTCCTCCCCTCCTCCTCCTCCTCCTCTTCTCTCTCCCTCCCCCCTCCCCCCTCCTCTTCCTCTTCCTCCCTCCCCTCCCCCTCCCCCTCCCTCCTCTTCCTCTTCCTCCTCTTCCTCCTTCTCTTCTTCCTCTTTCTCCTCCACCTCATCCTTCTTCATTTCCTTTCCTTTCTCCTCCTCTCACTCCTTTCTTCTTCATCAGTTTTTTCTTGCTGATTTTGTTTCGTTGGTACAGAGTTCACTCTGTAGCCCGGCTTTTCTTCGAGCTTGTTGTGTGGACTGAACTCAAACTTCTTACCCTTCTTCCTCTGCTTTCTGGTGCGTTGGACTTAGATTTTTCCCTAGCCTCTTGTCAAAGGTCTTGTTGTTGGAAGTAATTATCTCTATATCTTGGCAGATTTGTCTGTGTATGCCTTCCACACCTCATCTTAATTTTGAGTGATTTCTCCCATAATCTGCATATTTTCTTTATACACCTCTAACTCTGTAACTAACTTGATCACTTCTTCTATGACTGATTTTAAAACTTCATGTCAATTTGGCACTTCATTTCAAAATATATTTTAATATAGTCTTTTTCAGTGTGTGTGTGTGTGTGTGTGTGTGTGTGTGTGTGTATGGGTGTGGGTGTCTGTTTATGTATCTGTGCATAGGCTAGAGGTCAGTCATTGTTAGGATCTTCCTTGATCACTTTCCACATGAGCTTTTGAGATATGGTTTCTCATTGACCTTGTGGCTCACGGAGTCAGCGAGGCTGGCTGGCCATGGACTCCAGGGGTCTGCCTGTCTGTTCATCTCTAGAGTTAGGATGACATATGTGTGGGAAGCTCTTATTCTATGTCCTCGGGAATCTGAAGTACAGTCCTCATGCTTGTATGACAGTTTATTAACTAAGCCGTTTCTCTTCTAGCCTCTAAAACCAGAGTTTAAATGACCCATCTATTTAAACAATGTGCCAAGGAAAACTTTTTGTAGATCAAAACCCAGTGGGTCCTTCTTTGGCAACCTGGCTAGTAATACTGAGAACTTGAAGAGACCTATGTTTCAGAAGCACAGTTGTAGGCCTAAATGGTTTTGTGAAGTCTAGGGTGGTTTTAAGTTTTTTATGATAAATTATGATAAATTCCCAAGGGAAACAAACTAAAAGGAGGGAAGCTTTATTTTGGCTCACAGCATGTGGAGTTTTCTTTCATGGCAGGCTGATTCCATGTCTCTGGGTCTTTGGCAAAGCATAAACTCAGAGTAAAGGATTTGGCAGAGGAAACTTGCTTAACTCACGACACACACACACACACACACACACAATTTCTGTAGTGGCTACCTTCCTCCTTTTAAAATTTTATACCTTAGTTATAGGCCCGCATGCTAGTTGTTTCTGCAGATACCCTCACAGATACATGGAAGGATGTGCCTTATTAATCTTTGATTATGTATTTCTCATCTAGTCAGGCTGATAGTCAAGATTAGCCATCATAGGAAGTATGCATTTTTAAAAATTACTTTGAAAGCTTATTATAGACTTTGAAGACTGAGAAATGGGATGACTATATCATGTGTAGTGCCTTCCTGAGAAATCCATCTCATCCTCGAGGCATTTCCTTTAAAGTGGCCTACTGATTCAACAGTTTATGAGCTGTCTGTCAATTGTCCCCCTAACTGTAGGCTTGCATGCTGGTAGTTAGTACTGGGAAAAGTTATGCGGCCCATTTTCCATCTTATTAAGGGGGATTAAGATGCTTGCTGCCTACTCCTCTCATTGGGTGCTATAAGGATTAATGAGATCATACTAACATTTCTTAAACCCAGTGGGAGGAACGGGGTCTGGGGACCACAGGTGTTATATTGCTAGGAGTTTTGGCTTTTACTGTGCTATTAAGTTTCCATTTATTTTGCTCACATGTTGCTTTGGACAATAAAGCAAAAAGCTATATTAAACTTGAGGTCCATCTAGTGGGAGTGATAATATTCATGTGTCAAAATGGAGGAGTGAGCCTATTGCTTCACATGCTTTAACTTCCATCCATTGCAAAATATCACACAGGCTTGATTGGTAAAAATGGACCCCTTTTCTGTAGCTCACAGGGTCTTCTTGAGTCCAATCAGTACTTTAATAAGCCATAAGTCTTTAGAGCAGTTTAAATCAAATAGTAAATTGTCATTTTGGTAACTTAATGTGTGGGCATTCTCACCTGAGAATATGATGCACATTGTCATATGCACTGAGGGATTAGGATGTAAGAGGAAAAGGCTGTGTTGGCAGAGCTTGTGGTCCTTTTGTGAAGAGTCCCATGAGGCTGCTGGTTCCTGAAGGACATAACCCTCTCTCCGTAGGCAGGGCTTTCCCTGGTTCCTTTAGGAGACCCTTCTTTCACACTTTTGTATAATGTGCACATATATTTTCAGGAACTATAAATGGGCTTGCATAACTGAATATATTATTCAGCTGCATGCTAGCACTATAATCAAATACTAGAGGCAGACAACCTTGAGAAAAATACCAGTAGAATCTGGCAAGAAAGGGTCTCCCTGGTCCAATCAATTCTCAGAAAAAGCTATTGAGGAAACCAATCCGTTTGTTGTTTGTTAGTTTGCTTGGTCATTGCTCACACTTGAAGGCATGACAATCTCTAGGTCATGAAAGAAAGTGATAAATCTGATGTTTGGTGAAGTCAGAGAAGGGATAAGTAGTGGCATTTCTGAACATTTGATCAGTGTCTCCTGTTGGTTAATGATTCAAAGTCTTGTGAACATATTTAGTACTGGAATAAAAGTCACTTTGAGATTCATGATGGTATGACCTGCATGTACTTCAGACCCTGGAGTATCAACTGTGTATCATGTGGAGACTTGTCATATTGACATACACAAGATCTTAGTGATAAGAAATGTAAGCATAGGTGTGTCTAGTACTAACATTATAAAAATAGCCATTGAAAGGTGAACACATGATTAGAACCAAGATCTGTGGTCAGAGGGTTGATAATTGAAATTCTTAGAGCCAGAGCCCCAAATATCTTTATTCATATGGGAGAAGGAGGTCAAAGCTAGCCTTGTGACAAAGCTTCCAATTTACAATCCCCTCTAAGGACACATTCTCGTACCTACAGCACCCATCACTCCACATGGCCTACCTCTTAAACATCCTGCCACTTCCCAGTAGGGCCCAAGCCTGTAATACACAGGACTCCTTGGAGACATACAGCATCTGAATTATAAAGTCATAGGCCGAAATGTTCAGAAAGACAGTTATGAATGAAGCTATTGTAATAGATAACAGCAAAGTTTAAAATAATGTTGATATTCAGGATAGCAATTGGGGTGGAGAGGAGGAAATTAGATGGAAGGAAAGTAATTCTGAACTTTTCTGTTTATTCCAGAGAAAGAGAATGCCTAATTATTAACATATTCCAAGCAGTGAGCTGGGGAGTTAGGCACACTTAAAAATAGCAATTTAAAATGAATGAGCCTTTGTATGAGCTGAGGTTTAGTAAAGAATAAAGTAGTCATGAAAATTGTATTTTAGTAGACTATTTTAAACTTTGGATTTTAAACAACATTTGAGAGTTGTGAAAGAAAAAAAAAAGTCTAACCCAAAAGCAACAGAAATGATTAAAACTCTGGATAAAGGGGTATACCCTGTGAAGCAATCTTGGTTACCTTACTTTTAGTGTTATGCTTTCTTTGAGTTTTATAATAAGCAAAGAGGGGTTATAAAATAGAAACCACTGACTTGGGATGAATTGAGAATCCATTTAGACACAGGAATCTTTGTGTCTCTGCAGAAAAGTGATTCAGAGCCTCTCAGGACATTTTAGGGGCTTTGGACATTTTAGGGGCATCAAGGGAGGCCCTGCCTAGGGAAGTCAAGAATAACCCAGGAGGTAACTCTGAGGAAATAATCCTTGCCTGTTCTGAGAACTCAGAAGTCGCAACTCAGTCTTGGAATTAAAAAACAAAAACAAAACCCAGTAAGTGTTCTGGATTATTAGAAATTTTGTGTGGAAGATTAAAAATAGTCGAGTAGGGACGATTTTAGTCAATCTGTTTTGCCTAAATATGTAGACATTTTTGTTGCCTGAGTGCTCAAGCTTATATCTCTTCCTCTGAGCTTGAGGAAGTTGTGCCTATGGGGAACCCATCGCATGGGAAGTAATTTATCCCAACTGCACACCGTCTGCCAGCGAGTGGCAGAAAGCAGAAAGCACAGTGTGGGAGAAATCAAGAGGAACAACGCATTTGTGGGCTAGGCCATGCTTTTCTCTTCCTTTGCCTTCTGATATATTTGTTTCATGTTTCAAAACTATATACTGTATATTTTTGACTAAAAGTTAGGGCTAGGGAGATGGCTCTATGGATGAAGTGCTTGAACCTACTAGTGTGAAGAATGGAGTTTAGATCCCTAGACTTTCCTTGACAGCTGAGCAGGTATTGTAGCCACCTGGTACTGGGAAGTCCTGGTACTTTGGAAGCAGAGTCAAGGGATCTCCTGGGCAAGCTGACTAGAGAGACAAGCTTGAATCAGTGAGTTCCTCATTCAGTGAGAAACCTTGCTTCGGTAAGTAAAAATGTAGAGGAATCAATGAAGAAACCTAATATCAAGTTAGGGCTTCCACATGCACATAAATACAAATGCAGAAGCACCCCTCCCCCCCATATCTGCACACATATATGGACGTATTAACGTTTGTATGCTATGCATGCGCAAGGAAAAGTGACAAGTCTTAATGCCATTTTGAACTTTTGTCATACCAGTAATTCAATATTTATACTAGAAACTCCTTGACCACTCCTTTCCTCCATCTCCAGTTTTTGTTTTCTCTGACTTGTTCTCTATAATAGGGACTTCTTGTGCAGGGTAAGGTGTGTGTAAGGACTAATCAGTGGTTTTAGTTTTTCTGTGTCTCCTAGTCAGTGGCTGTAGTTTGTAATGTCTTGATGGACTCTACTTTCCTTTTGGAGTAAACTTGAGGAAGAGAGAGTTGGAAATAAGTTGGAAATGTTGGTGCTTTTTATTTAGTCATTGCTAGACAGGTATATAGAAAAGACCCCAGTAAGGTTTGTCAGTGAGCATTAATAGCACAGGGAACCCTGTAGGGCTCTGGTATGTGTGTGAGACAAGTTTTAAGGGAAATTTTAGTTTTAGAAGGAGAAATCAAGAGGGAACATTTTTTATGGTAGGAGGCCAGACTACACATGGTGTCCAAGCCTATTTCTTCCAGTGATCATGGCATGCTGCGGTTCTGTTGTTGGTCTGATATTACTTTCAACCTTTATATATTTCCTTGCCTGTGAGATAGCTGTATGATAAGAGGAAATAGAAAAACGATAATAGATATTCAGGTGATTATAAACACTGATGTAAAAGAATGCCATATTAAGCTTCGGCTGTCAACTTGACACAAACAAGCGTCACTTGGGAAAAGGGAGCGTCAGTTGAGAAATTGCCTCCAGAAGATTGATCTCTGGACATATCTGTGGGACATTGTCTTGATTGCTAACTGATGAGATCCCATCCCACTGTGGGAAGTACCATCCTAGGCAGGGGGGCCTCAGTTCTATACTAAAGGTAGATAAGCAAGCAAGGAAGAAGAAGCCAGAGGGAGAAAGACACTAAGCAGCATTTCTCTGTGGTTTCTGCTTTAAGGTCTTTCCTTGAGTTCATGCATTGGGTGCCCTTGATGGAGGACCTGTAGGTACAGTAAACCTTTTCCTCCCCAAGTTACCCTTGAGGTCATTGTGATTATCCTAGCAACACAAAGCAAACTAGAACAGAAGGAACCCTTCTGAGCATAGTTCTGACTTATATAGTATGTAATCAAGCATAATGTTTTGAAAAACATTTTTTTTTTAAATCTAAAAAGAACACTTACAATATAGTTTAAGCAGGTTGAAGCACCTCAGGCAATGGATGAAATAGGGGCACCAGGTTGATAGTTCTGTGGAAGAACTCCAAGTCTTTTGAATATACTTTTAGCTATATTTTTAGCCAATCAAAGAGGACAGACATATCAGTAGGGGTGCCTTAACAACTCAGTTTGCAGTTTGGCTTCTCTTTTCTAAAAGGAAAAGCAACTACCTATTATGTGTTTGTATTATTGTATATTCCCACATTGAAGCAAACACCAAATTTCCAACATTATTAAATTTGTTTGTTTATTTGTATGTGCACAGTGACTGTTTAGAGGTCAGATGACAACTTGCAGGAGTCAGTTTTTCTACCATGTGGGTCCTAGGATTGGCTTTAGGTCTTCAGGTTTAGAATCATAGAGCTATCTTGGGGACCCTAATATATTTAATGTTGGAAATAAATGAAAAAGAGTCCCTGATACTAATGACAAGATTTTAAGAATCACAGTCGACCTAAGTTCATTTTAAATATAAATTGTTTATAAAGTGAGTGTCATTGTCACGAGTTTAATATGGTTTTGTCAGGATAGCAAGCCAGTTATTAGAAGTGTTCAGACCTGGCTAAATGGAATGTGTGCTGTGGTGTGGAAGGAGTGTACACTGCTGACTATTACTTGCGCATCTTTCTGTTAGGTAGTGTATATGGTTTATTTTGGTGTTTGCTAAGAAGAAATAAAATGCCTACATGATCATTTTAAAGACTTCTGTATGAGAATATTCATAACTATAAGGTGTGCTTTATTGTTTTAAAGAAAAGAGTTATTTTGTTTGTGTGCGTGCACATGAATTGGTCATGAATTGCCGGCGTCTGCAGAGGCTGGAGGCAGAGGCTGGAGCAACAGACCCTAAAGGAGTCGGAGTTACAGGAAGTTGTGAATGGGTTCTGGGAACTGAACTTGATTCCACTGCAAGAGGAATACTCGTTCTTGACTGCTGAGTTCTCTCTCTAGCTCATTGGTTTGCTGCTTATGTCTTCAGATAGTTTCAAGTACAGCTTCTATTCTTCCCTTTTGTTTGACTGTAGATTCTTAAATATTGAATTGACTAATTACACCAGCCATCTCTTAGTTTGTGTTTAGCGAGTTTATCCTTCAGATTTAGCCGAATTTTCCATTTTGTTGAATTTATACCTTTCATTGGAGATGTAAAGTGTTTATTACTTTTCTCTTTAACTTCTAACGTTGGTTTCTTTTTGTACTTTAAAGTTTTATATTTTTTGTAACCCCCCCCAAAGCCATATTTCTAGTTCTGTAAATTGTCTTTATTAGTTAATCTTACAACTCTGAATAGGAATGAGTTAGGATATGTTAATCAGATTATAAAATTACTTTCTATCTTTTTTATCTTTAACTTCACCGATGTGAATTGAACCTGGGGCCTCTTGTATGCTGCTAGACAGTCACCCTTCTACTGTGCTGTGTTTCTGATCCCATCTCCTATTCCTAATCAGACTATGCTGTGAGATTTGTCCCTAAGCATACTTTAATTCCAGCTCCTAACTGGAGCACCACTTAGAGTACTCACGGATTTTCTACTTTCCTTTTTTACTTCATTCATTTGTTGTTTGTGGGACTGTTTCCCATTATGTTATGACTTTGGCTTTAATTCATTACTCTGACATTCAAAAAACCCCGTTCCAAGTCACCTTTCAGTAGCATTCTCTATTGCGGCTTCTCTTTGATTCTTCTTCTTCTTTTTATTTTATTTTATTTTATTTTATTTCTATTTTTTATTTTTGTTTTTCGAGACAGGGTTTCTCTGTGTAGCCCTGGCTGTCCTGGAACTCACTCTGTAGACCAGGCTGGCCTCGAACTCAGAAATCCGCCTGCCTCTGCCTCCCAAGTACGCCACCACTGCCCGGCCTCTTTGATCTTTTCTATGCTGCTTATTTCTAGTCAGATATAGCATTCATTGATAACCTTTAGAAAGCCTCTTCAGTTATGCTTCTCTTTAATTAAAACTCCTTATTAATCTGGGGCCACACGCCACACTCTGACATTGAGCATTTTAAAAATCAAATAATTATTGAGCACATCTTTGTTGAACATTCATCTGAGAGAATGCACTAGGATCAGGTGACTTACACTTATTGTCTACTTCACCTTGATGGGGGACCGCTTATTTGTATGAGAGATAGTATCCCAGATGTCAAATGCAAGAGTCCCTGTAGTGTTAAGTTATGTGTGTATCCCAAGAGATGGACAAACTCATATATATTGTCTGTGAAGACAGAGTTTTTGAGTTAAGTGTTGTGCACACACCCATAATCCTAGTACCTATGCTACATAGCAGCTTCAAGACCAGCATGGGTTACAGTGTGTAAGATTTTGTCTCAGAAATCCTTTAAAAAAGTACTATTAGTGATGCGGTCTAGCTTCACTGGTGGTGTTTCTAGAGAAAGACTATAGTGGGAAGAACCAGGTGGAAAGACCAGGTCGGTGTCAGAGTCATCACTGAGCAGGTGAGTACAGTTCTTTAGAATAGTGGGAAAGCGTAAACAACAAATGGAGAAGGAGGAGGATTGGGAATGATCCTTTGGTGACCGATACAGAATTAACCTCTGGTTAGTTGCTTAGCCTGTTTTTTGTTTGTTTGTTTGTTTGTTTTTTTTTGTCTTTGTCTTTGCTCTTGGGTTCGGAGATTGGATTTGCAGTGATGCTGTAGTAGAGTGTTTGCATAACATGTTTGAGGCCCTGGGCTTGATCCTGACATTGAAAACAAAGAATGAGACAAACAAAATGTAGCAATCAGAGTCAGACTGTATAGAACTAGAGCTCCTACTTTGTGGCCTCGGACCCACTGAGGTTTAAATGTCTTCCATATAGAATGGATTGATATTTTTGCTTTTTTATTTTGTGGTTCTTCTTAAATTCTTACTTCAGGGATTATTTATTTGGAATTTATGGGATTCCTGGCTTTGGAAGGTTGGGAGAGAAATAAATGTACATGAAATATAGTAGAATGATCTGCAATAAATTTTAAAGGAGTCATCTTTCTAAAAGTGGGTCAAAAGCCATCATTAAATATGCTTGCTGTCGGCTGTGTGTACTGCTATGTGGAGACCGGAAGCCAAACTCCGGTGCTCCCCAGTGCCTTCAAACTTTTATTTTTTGGGGACCAGAGATCTCCTCCCCTGCATGAGGATTATAAGTGTATATTATTATGTTTAGCCTTTCCTGGGGGTGAGTGGGTGCTGGGGATTGATCTTACGTAGTCATGGCCCATATCCTGGCTTCATATAGTATATATAAATAAAAACTGATAGAAACCTTATAAAGTTAGAGTCTAATAGACAGTGCCTTTTTATGTCGAGGACATTGAAAGTGTCTCAGCAGAGATTTACCTTTCAAGCACAGGACACTTGGATTTGCTTTGATGCTGTCTGTACTCTTCCTTACTCCATCTAGGAGTCTGTCCTGCCCTTGGTGATCTCATAAGCTTTGGAAGCAGTGACTTCCTGCTAGAGGGCCTTCTGAGAACCTTGGGAGGGGAGGGTGCTGGCAAAATGGCCGAGATCGGGATTGAGCCCAGCCTACCTAAGTTATTCCTGTCTTTTCAGTTTTTGTGGTGTCTCCCTTTCCATGTAATGGCTGAGAGTTCCAGCGATGCTGGCTTCTTCCTGTCAGTGTTCCAACACTAATGGTGACTGAAGGGGCAGAAAGTGAGTTAGCCTCTAGTTATGTGTCAAGGCTGTTTTCCCCTTTGTCTGCATTCCCTGAGTTAAGTCAGTGCCTCACGTTTTGAATAACCATCCGTTCTTTCCATATGAGTACTTACTTACTGTCTATCTGAGGTGTGTTCAGACGATACATGCTCCGAGAACTCTTAGTCATTGCTTACTGAATTTGAATGAGTTGGTCTTAATGAGTTTGAGAGGAGAAATAACTCTTGGTTCCCCTATGTCATTTTAATGACAAGATCCATAACTGGGCCTCTGGTTGCTTTGAGCTATGGCTTCAGCTGAATGTGCCAGAGAAGATAGGAGGTAGGAAGAATAAAACTCATAATCGTGCCATGGAAACCTTGCCAAAATAACCCCAGAATTTTATATAATATTAACCGAAACAGAAAATACTAAAATGACAGAATATATTAAAATGATTGGTAATATGATATAAGTATTGTTCTTACCTAGTTTTGCTTATGTGGTTATGCCTCCGTTGCCTATAAACATAAAGACTTGAGTCTTATGTGCATGTTTTCTTTGATTTTATCATTCCACTTCCAGGAGATTTTCTTAAACTAACGATCAGAACAGAATGTAAAGAAATGCACTAAAGACAGATCACCGCAACTAGTAATAGCAAAAAGTTAATAGTTGCCCATGGCAAAGTTATTTTAGAAAGTAATATGTATATGTAATATTACATAAAAATATATTGACATTAAAAATAATGTTATTACAATGAACAGTTACTGCATTTCAAAGAAATAAATATGTAAACTAAATTATTGAGACAAATATATATATATATAAACTAAGTAATTTCAAAATATAAATGTAGCAATAATTCTAACAGTAGTAAGTAGTTAGGTACTTTCAGTGGTCTAGGCCCTGTTCTGGTATCTTTTCTTATCCATAAAAAGCGTGTAAAGTCAGATTATTAATACTTATAGATGAAGAAGTGTAAGGACAGAGAGGGTAAGTAACTTATGCCAGGTCACACAGCTTGAAAGTGGTTAAACTATGATGTAGTGGCACATTTAAGATGGAGTGCATGCCCAGAGTTCGTTTTTCAAGTGACTAAGACCGTGAGGAAGGACATTCCAGATTATAAGTGGTACGAGAGGTCCGAAGAGAGGTGGGGTTTTGGGCATCTGAGAAAGGGAGGAGAGAAGTAAGACCAAAGGTGTCCGAGATGAAGTGTCAGAGGGGGCTGCACGCTGTGACAATGGTGTGCTGTGACAATGGTTTGAGGACTTTATCTTGGACGTAGAAACAGTTGGGAAATTTCAATGTGGAAAAGGCAGATATTAGAAATTCTCATGGAAGGGGAAACCTTTGGAAAAAGATCATCTCACCATGAGCTCAGAGGTTCAGGTCTGCAACGATGGGGCCATGGATCAGCAGTGAAGGTGGACGGGAGGGAGCACAGTGATTGCGGTGACCGTTGCTGGGTACTCGGTTGTGTCTGGACTCAAAGACTGTGTTAGAGAGGTATTCGAGTGGTGAAACCACATTCCAGAAGATTGGTTGGAAGTGCAAGTGAGAGCGAAGTCAGCATCTAGAATGACTTCTAGACGCATGCGTATAAGCGTTAGGATTCTGTAGTAAAATGAGGAGTATACAGAGCCTGCCCTTAGAGGTTTCATTCTCAATGGCTTTGGTAACCCATGGCTGACCACAGTCTGGAGACATTAAGTGGGAAATTCTGGCTATAAAGTATTCATAAGTTCAAATGATATGCTAGTTGAGTGCTTTGATAACATTTTGTGTTATGCTGCTCCATTCCTCTTAGTATGTGAGTAAGAATTTTCATAATGGCTTCTCTGTCAGGTCATCTATTATGGTTCCCAAAGAGAAGTGGAGTGGTTTGGACTTCAGAATTACTATTATTATTATTTGTAGTTCAGCTATCTCATCCAAGAATATGGGACGAAATGATGGTAATAAACTGTGTTCTTTGGCTCCAGCTCTTTTGTGACATTACAGACAGGGTGTGCCACCCTCAAGTCTAGGTTCCAGAATGAAGGTAGTTGGCTGATTTGTAGCCGCCTTACACCTGGAGCAAAGCCCCGGTTGTCTCACAGCAGCCTCGGTGAGCAATAAATATGCATTTACCAAAAGCCACTAGTGATTGAAGGTTAATTATTAACTGTGTAGCCAGAGCTGTGGCAGCTGACCAATACCGCTGTCCCCTACTTGACTCCTCCATTGTCTGCAAGGTCCTCGAGGACCTGTGTCATCTTCTTTGTCATCTGTCCAATATAACCTGATGTCATTTACAATGATGATCCAGTTCATTTAACTTGGGATGTGTGGGAAGGTTAATTCTCTTGTATTAGAGCATGTCTTCTCACAGTGTGATCCTTGGGACACCTGTACTGGCTGTTTTTTTGTCAGTTGAAAATGCCTCCATGAGATCCAGCGGTAAGGCATTTTCTCAACTGAACCTCCTTTCTCTGTGATAACTCCAGCTTGTGTCAAGTTGACAAAAAACCAGCCAGTACAACACCTTTATCAGAATCATTATGGAATTTTCCAGAAATATATTTCTTGATTACCACTGGAGGATGAAGGCCCAATCAATTCTTAGATGCACTTAAGTTGGGAACTATTAGACTCAAAATTACCTGTCATGATTTTATCAGTCTACACTAACATTGGTATAAAACTTTGGTATAAAAGCATTGGTATAAAACAAATGCTTTTACTTGCAGTTTTTGTTTTTCCCAGACCAGACCATTTTTGTGATATGGTAGGGTGGATGGATGGATGGATGGATGGGTGGATGGGTGGATGGGTGGGTGGGTGGATGGGTGGATGGATGGGTTGTGGATGGGTGGATGCATACATGCCCTATGTTTCTTGCTTTGGGTTGGGGAACAAATATTCGTCAGTTACTAGTGAGGAGCTATATTTGATTGAAGGGCTGTACGAGGCTGATTGCATGTATGAAGATCCAGTGCTTAGTTGGTACTCTTTCCCCATACTCTTTTCTTGAGGTTTTGCTCTTAGAGGTTAAAGTTCCCTTACATAACTAACACATGAGCATACTGAAAATTCAATACATTACTGATAAAGTCACGGTTTTCTTTGTACTCCTCCCTGAATCTTCGGCCCTTACTATCTACTTTTAGGGTTTTAACCTTCCAGTTTCTATTTTTCCTTTCCTTCCCCCCCAGACCAATGGCCTCAGCCAGAGTCTGTGTCTACCTATGCACAGTTAGGAAATAACAAAAATTTAAAAAATTGCTCATATCTAAGACCTCACGGGGAGAAAGTATTTTGTAGAGATATCTTCGATTTTTTAAAATGTACTGTCGACTTTGGTCATTCTGGAAAAAAAAATCTGCCGTCTGAACTGTGACTGTGTTGGCTGTGTTATTGCTCTCCATATATTAGGATTATACCTCAATAATGCCACTCCCCTTACAGTTCTAATTTAATTTGCTCTTGCCATAAGCTAATTTTGTTCTCATCTCCCTAAAGCACATTAAGGGTTTGTAATCAGATTTGTACGTATCAAGAATCTTTGTCCGCAAGTTAATAGAAGCTATCAATTTCATTTAGCCATAATTTATTATAATGGTTATCAATACAATTTGTAGGAATTTTTTATACTTTGTGTGGATTTCCAACGTTCATTTATAATCGAATTATTTGGAGCTCAGCTTTTAGTTTTCTCTGGCATAAGTCAGGGTCCTTATCTCTAGAATGTACAAATAAGTATTAAGAGTAACTCTCAAGAAGACTTGGTAAAAATATTATGTTCTTTGAACCACATTTGTATTAGTTAGGGTTATTATTGCTATGATAAAAACACCATGACCAAAGCAACTTGGCATGGAAGAGGTATATTTGGCTTACACTTCCATATCCCTGTTCATTATTGAAGAAAGTTGGGGCGGGAACTCACACAGGGCAGGAACCCGGAGTGAGGAGCTGATGCAGAGGCCATGAAGGGGTACTGCTTACTGGCTTGCTTCCCATGGCCTGCTCAACTTACTTTTTGATAGACCCTAGAACCACCAGCTACAATAGGCTGGGCCCTTCCCATCAATCACTAGTTAACCAAATGTCCCACAGGCTTGTTCACAGCCTGATCTTACGGAGGTTCTCTCCTCTCAGATGACTTTAGATTTTGTCAAATTGGCATAAAACTGTATAACACAGTATCTTCAGTGAAACATGATGTGTTTTTAAAAAATCTAAGCCTGGGAAGTATAATTTATCACACTGTGTGTGTGTGTGTGTGTGTGTGTGTGTTCTGTCCACAGACGCACAGGTAAAATGAATAAACCTCTATTCTCAGAAGATCTGCAGAGTAAAGATGGCAGGGGTTGGGGTGAGGGTGACGTTTTCTGTATACTTTATAAAAGTGATGAGTCATTTATTCTATGTTCTGTGTTTAAGAGAATTGACAGTTTGCATTTACATTTTGTCCTTTAGTTCGTGTCCGGTGTGTTGAAAATTCACTGTGAGGATAACTTGTCTTAGGTAGCAAGGGATGCCTTTCCAGTGTTGTTACATCCCTTGCATTGGATGGTCCCAAAGCAATTTTATCTCTGACCATTGTTACTAACCACACAAATTTAAAGCCATTGGTAAAAATGATAACTTCAAGATACTCAGAATGAGTAGGAAATGCTAACTTATCTATACTTGTTCCCAGGTACTCTCTGGTTGTAGCTTGTACTGTGGAGGTAGATATGGCTTCAAAGGGATGGACTTTGCTCTTTGTCCCCAGCTACACTGCGGTCTCTTAGGACTTTTAGAACCTTTGGTTTTCTAACACGCGTAGCTCCGGAATGGACAGGTAGAGCTCAGATTCACCATGCCTAAGAAGTAGCTTCAGGCATTTGGTCACCGTGCAGGTTCTCCAGTTCCGCTGCTGGTGGTTGGCTCCATGGTGCGTTTGCCCACAAGCTCCCCACATAGCGTAAGCAGTGCATAGAAGCACTGCTCCAGGATGCTTTACTCTTGTGTTCTTTTCTCAAGTGTGAGTTACAAGCTCAACTCGTGGCTCCCTTGTTTCTGAGGGTGACCTTGATGCCTTCTTAAAGCCTCAGGGAACATCATGACATTCCTGAAGTGGTGACCAGACAAATGGAATCTGAAACTTTTAAAGTAGATTCTTGAAAGAATCATCTGCTTTAAAAAGTTACACTTCATTGGAAATTATTGTCACATCATAGTTGTACACGCTTGCAGTGTTGTGAGGGAGTGAAATCGGCCAGGTGTGCATAGAAAAATAAATACCGTACATTTTCAAAAGCAATTGAACTAATAGAAGTAGACATCAGGATGGGAATTAAAAGGAAGGGGTGTTGAGAATAGGGGAGACCAGTCGACCCCCTCTCCCATGTTACTCCCCCTCCATTCTTGCAACTCCCCCTCCACACACATAGGAAAAAAAAATCTCATTGTGGAAGTGTGGTGTATCACAGAGTGTCCCACAGTATACCTTTTGTCCTTTGCTTGCAGACTTCATTTCAGTGATCCCATGGTCTGGTACGAGGCTTCCGGCTTTTGCTACTTTATCAATTCTGGAACCTCACCAGGACTCCTCACAGATGTCCTGTTGTTGACCTATGTCATGGAGGTCCTGTAGTATCAGTTCTGTAGGACTGGGCTTTTCATACACTCCAGCAGTTCATCAGTGGGGTAGATGTTAGGGTGGACCAATTCAAAGCCCTGGATCTGGGCTTGACAGATATCTGAGCTGGTCAGCCCCTGGGCTCTCCCCCTTTCAGGCCCTTGGCCTGGCTCAGCAGCATCTCCTGCTACCATGGGCAACTCTACCCTGCTGCTTGAGCAAGGTGCAGGGCCTGCTCTCCGAATGTTGCAGCCTGTGAGCGACACGGCCCGTTCTTCCATTCTCATGACCCCAGGGCCAGCTCTCTCTGCCTACTATAGATGTCGAGGGGTAAGAGAGAGAAGAAGGGTGTCTCTCCTACCTCTGTGACATTGCACACCAGAGAAGAGGCAGGGCCAGCTTTTTTATGCCCCACATCTAGAGCCAGCTGTACTGTACTGCCCAGGGGAGGTGCAGGGCCTGCTCTCCCAAGTGCTGCAGCAGGTTAGGGGTAGGGCCAGCTATTCTGCCTGCTGTAGGTGAAAGGGGTAGGACTGGAGCATATCTTTCCCTTTCCCATGCTACTGCACAGCACACAGTGGCAGGCTCAGTTCTTTCATGTTCATGGGTACTCACCCCCACCCCCACCCCTACCCCACTACCAGGGTAAGCTCTACTTTGCTGCCCAAGTGAGGTGCAGGGCCCACTCCCGAGTACTACAGCTGGTGAGGGCCAGGGCCAGCTCTCTGGTTCACTCTTACCATGCGGGGCTCTTTTCCTCTCCAGCTTGCTCCCTGTCCTGGGAGCCCATCTGGGCCTCCCTGGCACCACATTGGTGGCTGTCCCACTTTTTTCAGGGAATAATAGGCTACTAATCATTCAGATGTTCAAAGGTCAGAACACTGAGCGTAGACACAGCCTCTCTCCTCTTTGCCACCTACTGACACACATGTGACACAGCAGCCATGCCTGCAATGCTTCTAGGGGCAGGGTTTGGGTATTTTTTTTTTTTTTTTTTTTTTTAATTTAAGGAAGAAGTCTCACAGATGGGTGGGAAGGGGTGGGAAGGCAGAGAGAGCGATTATGGGAGGAGTTGGAGGGTCAGGGGTGTGTCCATGTCTTTAAAATACATCGACTAAAACTCTCAAAGAACAAGCAAAGATATTATTAAAATTTTAAAAACATAATTCAGAAAGTATTTATCCTTAGCAAGCATTTTGTTTCTTAGAAGTTTAACTCGTGTGGCTTACCATGAATGACTTGTATCTGAGCATTTCTTGCAAGTGGTAGTTTGTGTTTTTGTACTGCTAAAGCCCTACAATTGGAGGGATCTGTTGATGTTGTAGGTAGAGTTACTGTCTCAAAGCCCTTTAAATAAGGAAGACCTTTGGAAATCAAGCTTTGTGAGTTCTTTTGTCTTGATTGTCTTCAGTCTTTTTAATGTGTTAACTGGCCATTAAGACTTAACTTGAAGCTAGTATGCTAACAGTTTGTTATTGAACACTGGGCAGTTAATACCTCCTGCCTGTGCTGATTAAGTTTTTGTCAACATGACACAAACTGGGCAAAAGGGAGTCTCATTTGTGTAAACGCAGATTGGCTTGGAGAGTGTGTGTAAAGACTTGCCTGACAAATGCAGCCCATTGTGGGTGATGCCACCTCTGGGCATGTGGTCTTTAGTTGTTTAAAAAAACAATCTAAGCAGTCTGCTGGGAGCAAGCTGCTAAGCAGTGTTCCTCTGTGATCCAAGCCACAGTTGTGCTTCTATTCCTGCCATGAGATCTTGCCCAGTTTCCTCCACGATGTATTATAAGCTGTAAGATGAAATAAGCTACTTTTGGCCATGGCGTTTATCACAGTAATAGCAAACTAAAATAATAAAAACTTGCCAGTGCAGCTTGGAGAAACCTGAGTTTTCACAGTTTCTGATTATGCTGTGCTGGTTGGATAGTTCCCTGGCTTTCCAGAACTTCTTGCTCATGTGACTTAGCATAGGTTCAGGAAATGTGGTGTGGATGGCTCTAGAATTCTTGTTGCCAAACAGGAGTCTAGCAAGCAAGTTCAAAATGTTAACGAGTATTTGTTTTGATTGATTTACTAAAATGGGAAACTTTCTTTCACTTATTTGTGAATTTTAATGTATCAGTACATAAACCCAGAGCTTGAGGAAGAAAAAACAAACAAAATAAAACAAAACAAAACAGGTAAGCTTGGGCAGACAAAAGCAGACAGGTGAAAGAGAGACTTGACTCACTGGGCCTGCTCATTTGCTAGGCAAGGCCCACCCATCTGTCATGACTAATTGTGAAATTATGGGAAAGGCGGAGGAGGCATATTGTGAGTTAATAGTATTACATTGTTAATTTTCTTTTAAACCTTTCCTTGAAGCTCCCCAGCTCACTAGCTAGACACTTGCTATCTTAGCAGGACAAGCTGTGAGGAAAACCTGATCCTTGTATCTTGAATTTGTTTTATAGAAAGCTGCGTTTTAGACGGATGCTTAGCATCTTACCTTCCTAACTCCTGACATTTTATACCACGCTCTCAATAAACAAGCAAACAAACAGATAAATGAATAAATGAATGAATAGTAAGTAAAGAAAGGAATAAATTAAGCAAGCAGAGGTCACCTTTTGCAAATGCTTCTAATATCTTACATGTTTAGAGTCATATCTAAGATGGGTTCAGGTCCTTGCAGGAGGAAAATAATCTTCACTCTTGCAAGGCAATTGAAGCAGGTCTGAGCTGTTTGTCAGTGGAAGATTTGTTTGGGTCTTCGACAGGCTTGTTTTCTTATTCTTTCTACAGCTTTCCATGTTTCCTGATAAAAAGTGGTGTGGCGCAGGGCTGTGTTATGGAGCCTCTGCCTCCTCTCCCCGTTGATGCACAGGCTCTGACTTTCACCTCCCTTGGGGAGCTGCAGAGTGTCCATTTGCCCTGGGCCCAGGGGAGCTGCTTTCAGGAAATGGGCATAGTCAATAGACAGCAGCTGGTAGGAAAATGAGAATGGACCTCCGGGGGCTTTTAGAACGGGCATGGATTCAGTTTTGTCTCCTTTGCTCACACTATTAAAGAGTGGCAGCCAAGCCAGCGAAAGGGTTAGGCGAGAGGCTTTTTGCACCTTCTTCCGGCCCTGTGGCCCTTTCCTGCATTATCCTTTTCTTTTGATGTTCATCTCTTCACTCTTTGAAATGAAGGATTTAGCCTCTCACTTAGTCTGCCTTACTGCCGCATGCTTTAGCCTCTCTTGGGAGGTTTCCTGTCCCAGCTCGAGGTTGTTACTGACTTTTGGAGGGTGCAGTTAGCCTACTCAGGGAATAGGGAGGAGTTCCTTGTAGGGAATGGAATGGGAGGGTTATCCCCTTCTTCCCAAGCACCAGAGTTTTGTTTTGTTTTTCTTGTTTACGTGGGGGTACATGTCAGCTATATCTTAGGGAAAATGTGCATGAATCTCTCTGTTTATTTCTAGGACATTGGAAGGATGGATAGCAGACATTTTAAAAACTGCAGCAGGAAGTTTTCATTAAAGTGGAAGAGCTTCACGTTGTATGAATGCCCTGTACCAACAAGGCCAGTACAGGGTGGCAAATTCCATGTTGTATGCGGATGCCCTGTACCACAAGGCCAGTACAGGGTGGCAGATTCCATGTTGTATGTGGATGCCCTGTACCAACAAGGACGGTACAGGGTGGCAGATTCCATG
>JADRCH010000162.1:1235218-1273771 GCA_019843965.1 Rhynchomys soricoides
TCCATGTTGTATGAATGCCCTGTACCAACAAGGACGGTACAGGGTGGTAGATTCCATGTTGTATGAATGCCCTGTACCAACAAGGCCAGTACAGGGTGGCAGATTCCATGTTGTATGCGGATGCCCTGTACCACAAGGCCAGTACAGGGTGGCAGATTCCATGTTGTATGTGGATGCCCTATACCAACAAAGACGGTACAGGGTGGCAGATTCCATGCTAGTCTTGACATCAGTTCATTAATAACTCATTGGTTCCTGGAGTCAGCAGAAATGTGCTTACAGAAAATAAATGGTAACTATGGCTTTTGTTTACAGAATCTAAGCAAAAACAAATGTAGGCATGCACGTGTGCATGCATATGCATATTTCTGTCTCTGTCTCTGTATGCACTCTCTGTGGCTGCTGAAACAAGCTTAGCTTAAAACAATACAAGTTTATTTTCTTACAGTTCTAGAGGTCACAAGGAGGAGGATTAGCCTCTTACTGTGCCAGCTCGGAGTGGTTTCTCTGGAGACTCCAGAGATAGTGTTTCCTTTCATTCCAGATGCACTGCTCTGCTCTAGACCCTTTCCTTCATGTCAAAGCCAAGGACATTAGCATCTTTTCTGTGAATCCCCTTTGGTGTTTTTTTGTCACAAAACTTCTGTCTGGTGTCTCTCTTGCTTCCTCAGGACACCTGTAATTGCATTTAAGGCTCATTTGAGTAATACAGGGGGGTCCTGCAACTTAATTTAATTCTGCCTGTACTCTTCTTTATGAGTTTAACACATGACTCCCACTTCCCTTTTACTGCTCTGAGTATGGATTGAATTTGTTCTTTGCTTCTTCAGATTTTTGCTCTCCCTAACCCTAACCCTTAGATTATTTGCTTAAAAAGTATCATGGCCCTTTTTATACTTATGTGTGTGTGTGTGTGAGTGTGTGTGTGTGAGTGTGTGTGTGAGTGAGTATGAATAAATAAACATCTTTTTGTACTTTTAAAGGTTTTGGAAGACAAACAAAAATGTGTCTGTTTATTTTTCCATCTTACCCTCAAATGATCAAATGTTTCCTTGCTCTTACCTCTCCCCCATTTTTGCTCTTATTTTTTGTTGGAAGCCCTGCCTCTAATAAATCCTCAGAACGTGAGTGTATAAACAGATCAGCTGTTGTGGCTGGATAGATACTGAGAGCTTGAAGGAATCAGAATCCTTCCCAACTGGGCTCCCTGAGATGCTCCCTGAGGTGCTCCGTGAGGTGCTCTCTCTAGGCAGCCAGTCTCTCAGCCTTGCTGGCTGCAGGTAGAATTGACTGACTAACCTCCTTATCTGACTTCCCATCTCATCGCACCCACACTGCTCTCTGAAGACTCCTGTGAAGATACAGCCTCTCATCCTTATTGCTGTTCTAGGTAAAAGGAAACAGCTGGGACTCAGTTCTGTCACCATGCTAACAGTAAGGACAGAAGCTCTAGCCTGGATGTAGACCTAGCATTTTAGTCAAAGCCTGGCCATTTTTTTTGGCTAAGGAACCACCCCTAGGAAGCAGAGGTCAGCTTAAGGCATGCTAAAGAGAGAGGTGCAACAATTTGACCATTTCTTTTTCCTTCCAATTTATTTTTCCTCCAGAGCAGTAAATCTAGCCACGTATTAAGTATCCCAGAAAGTGTGATTTCCCTTTTTCTTCTTTATCTGTTTCAAATGTGCGCTCTTCCGCACGTTGGACAGAATGCTGTTGTCGCTCCCCAGCATTCTGGGCTTCCTTATTCTTCCTCCAAATCCTCCTTCCCACCATCTGCCTGCTTCTTGACCTCTGGGCTAGCTTAAATGGAATGCTCCCCCCCCTTCTCCTCCTCTGGGCTGCATCTGCAGTTTACAGCTGGTCGGCCCTGGGGGTTTTCTTTCAAACTCTAAAAAACGTTGTTCTCGAGCTTCTATTTGAGTCCTTTCTTAGGTTTTCCTGTTAATGATTTTAAGAACCCCGAGAGGGAACCTTGACTTACCATATGTCTACCCTAGACAATGGCTCTTTTGCCTTTGCTTATTTCAGGTTTCCCCAAAGTATTTGCTAGGCTCTTAACATACCACAGACTGAGTGGCTTGTGCAGTGGAAATGAATTGTCTCCTAGGTTTTGAGGTCAGCAGTCCATGACTACTGAGTTGATACTGCTGAGGTCCCTTCCCTTGGCACCTTCTCCCTTTGTCTTCATGTGGTCTTTGCTTTGTCTGTCTCTCTGTGTCCCTAATATTGTTCTCTTAGAAAGTCTCTGACCTGCGAACACAGCTTGGTTAGGTGTTGACTCAACAGGAACAGCTAACGGTGCTTCTGCGGCATCAGTCCTAATCGTCAGCTCTCTGACTGCATTTGGTTGCTATGCACACAGCACCCTGTTCTGTGGACCCGGCTTCAGCTGGGTAATGGGGACAGAAGGGATTAAACAGGATCAAATGTTGGAAATAAGTGCTGGTTTAAAGGGAGTTGTGAAATATTATTTTTATAGTTTTCAATTTAGCTTCTAATCTTTTCTGGCCCAAAGTGCTCTGGAATACTCAACTGACTCTCAAATCATACTGAAGTTGAGATAATCAGAACAATCCTGCGTACGGTGCTCGCCTCAAGCCCCATTCTCATTCCCCTCCACCACGCCTGTGACCACAACCGTTTTCTGCCCACTTCACTGAAAGTGACTTTTACTTCTGAAGTTTTCTATTTTGTTTTCTTTCCCCTTCCCTATTTTGCAGCCAGACAGAAATTTTATATAATGTTTTTATTGCGCCTTCATTTTAATTATGTTCTGTGACATGAGGTACAATTTCTGGGTCTTCTTCGTTCCTAAAAGTTTCAGATTTCAAATTAAAGATGTTCATTGTAATACTGGCTTACCTATTTCCTACCTTAGCCCTACTGAGTACCAGGACCACAGGCCTGTGTCACCACAGCAGCTTCTTAGTACTTTTCTAAGGCAGGGAATCCGAGGTCCAGACGTTTATGTTAATTGAGGAGTAGCAGGTACTAGCAGAGCTGGATTTTAGTCCTGATCACCTAACTCAAGTGGTAAGTCCTTTACTTCCTTTTAAATTGCATTTTAGGTGTCAGGGTGTGAGCCTGGGCCCTCATGCATGCTAAACATGCAGTCCTACAGCTGAGCTCATCCTCAGCCCCTATTCTGTATGCTTATCAAAGAGATTAAGGGAAGTGATTGTGATAAATCAGAAGGAGTAAGTTTCATTCAAGTAGTAATACAGATTGAAAAACGTTATTAGTGAATCATGCATGTCTTTAATCAAGCTGATTATTTCCAATACAGTTTTTCAGAGGTCTACAATTATTGTAGAGCTAGCTGAAGATTTAAAAGCATTAGCTTGGGAAGAGCAGTATCAGCAGGACTCACAATCTCAAGATAGTGTAAGGATGTAAGGAGAATGGGTTTTGTTTCACTTAGCAAGGTGGAAGGACATTAATGCCTTGATTCTAGTCTGGATGACAGTGTCCCCACAACTGCCAAAATATGGAGTGCTTTGTTAAATTGAGACACTTTCATCTATGTTATTCTTAGATGAGCAGCCCTTAAAACATCTTTTTCTTCTGTGAGAGTCTGAGTATGTTTTGAACACTGCTTCACTCTCATCCTTAGAGCCTGCAAGTCTAGGCACTCAAATTGTGGTCTGCTCAATATCAGACCTGCAAAAACAATAGCAAGACCTCCAGTTGGTTCTTACATACAATAAATCATGAAAAACATACCTATCAGAAGCTGTGCCGCATGCAGGCCATGGGGTTCAGGACTACCAGCATCACCTGGGATACTGGTGGGAGTCCACATTTTCAGGCCCTTCACTTAACTGAATCTGAAGCTCTTGAGTGCATCACAGAAATATGCGTTTTAATAAGTGCTATGGATTATTGTAATTTGTGCTAAAGTTTGAGAACCCTCTTGCATCAGTATATTTTAAACAGTTTTGATCGTGACATACAGAGACATACTTTAAATTATGACTGTGCATGGTCATTGTGCTGGTTAGTTTGTATTAGCAACTTGAAACAACCAAGAATCACTTGGGAAGAAAGGGAGACCTCAATTGAAGACTTTTTTGGTTGGGGCTGGAGAGATGGCTTAAAGGTTAAGAGCAGTGGCTATTCTTTCAGAGGACCCAGCTTCAGTTCCTAGCACCTTCACAGTGGCTCACAACCATATGTAACTCCAGTTCCAGGGGATTATATGTCCTCTCTGGCCTCTGAGGGGCACCAGGCATGCAAATGGTGCACACACATACATGCAGGCAAATACCCACATATGATGTTGATGATGATAATAATCATAATGATAATAGTAAAGTTGCCTAATTTGATAGGCCTTTGGCTATGTCTGTGAGAGATTATCTTGACTGATGATTAATGTGAAGGGCCCTGCCCACTATGAGCTGTATCATCTCTAGTGGGTAGGCCTGGGAAGTATGAAAGCTTGCTGAGTTATAGCAAGTGAGCAAGTCAGGAAGCTCAGGAAGCTGTGTCCCTCCATGATTTTTGCCTCGGTTCCTGCCTTGAATTCTTTTAATTGTGAACGTGATCTGGAAGTTTAAGCTGAAATGAATCGTTCCCTCTCCCAAGTTGCTTTTGGTTAAAGTATTTTATCTCAGAAAAAGAAAGGTAGCCAGGACACTTACGCACAACCATCCATTTCTCCCAGTTCCCCCCCAGACACACACAGACACAGACTTGTGACTTAGAAGTTTGAGAAAAAAAACCGTTAAATATCTTTTTAGTTGGTTTTTGTTTTGTTTTTTTTTTAGATTTTTAAAAAGTTTTAGTTTATGTGTATGAGTGATTGTCTGCATGTATGTATATACATGATGTGTGCCTTGTGTCCTTGGAGGTCAGAAGAGTATATTGAATCCCTTGGAACTTAAGGATGATTGTAAGCTACCATATGGGTTCTGGGAACCAAACCTGTGTCCTCTGTAAGAGGAATAGGTCCAAGTTTGATTGTATCTGTGGATTTACAGTCTGCACATTGGGAGGGCTAATTATGTATTTAAAATATATTAATACTTTTTAAAAACATTGCCAAATTTTATCTTAAGTGAGAATCAGGATGTAGGTATTTTTCCTGAATATGGACTTCTGGAAATCTTAGCATAGTCTCTCCATAGACCAGAAGTCAAAGATTATTGCTCAAGTGGAGCTTTTGTTTAGAATAGTCTTCAAGCTCTAATTGAGACTCTAAGCCAGAAAGATTATCTTTCTTGGACTGCTGAGAATGCTTCATGCACTATATCCTGCATGTTTGCTGGCAGCGTGCTGATGAGCTTCTTTACGCTATACTTTTGTGGCATGTGAAGTGGCTTTGGAGATTACCTAGCAGTCCAAGTTCAAGCTGTTGGCAATATGCCTTCTCTAATCTCTTCCCATCTCACTTCATATTCCCAGACGTGCAAGCCTGACTCCTGGATACCATGCTCAAGATCTATGTGCTCTGGATTTAGACTGCACGGAATCAAATCCAGAATGTATAATTTATTGTTTGTGCCACCTAGGATACATTATGGACCTGTTCATTGAGTCTCTTCCTCATCCAGGAGACTGGGATGATAGCTATACTCAATTTATACAATTGCTGTGAGCATTAAATGATGTATTCCATACATAGCACTAGAGTAGTGCCTCCCAGAGAGTAAGTGGTTAATAGACATTATCCATTGTAATTGTCCTTGATTTAATCTTTTCTCTACTTTCTTAAATCTGGCTGACTTTCTCTACACAAAGATCTAAATTAATTTACTTTTGTCTATTTATGGTTGCCATGAGCTTTAGTCTTTCTTAGACTGTGAAGCTCCTTTGTGTGATAGGCCTGTTTTTTTTTTAAAGTATAAGTGAACAATCTTTGAAATGTAAATAAATAAAAATATTTGCCCAAACATTTTGATGGCTTTCTTTCAAGTTCTTATTAAAATGAGGCTTCATTCCCCAAGCACCCCATGTTTGTTTGCTGATAGCTTCTGAGAACCCTGCTGCTATCTGACTATCTCGACTTTACATGTTCTTCCAAGCTTCTTGGCTGCTCTCAGTGTAGGTATGGATCATTTTCACATGGCTGTCTCTCTGCATATTGCATGTTCCTGTCTTTCCCAGCTTCTTGTGTTTCTCATTTCTGCAGATATCACTTCCTCAGAAAACTGTACATAAGCATCTTCCCTAAATTAGGTCACCTTCTTTGGGAATCCCTCCGGGAGTTCCTTTTATTAGCCAGAAGCTCTCTAAATACACAGATTATCATTGTTTTCTCTCTGTTGGGGAAAGGAAAATTAATCTCAACCTGTTAAACACATTATACTAAGAAGAATTTCCAGAGATGAATTTTGCACATTAATAAAAAAACAAAAAAACAAAAAAACAATGATTGCAGAGGTATCTTAAGGAATGCTGTCTCAAAATTCTGCAGGTTAACCTTTGGCTTGCGGTCTAGAGAGCAAGGTGAGCGACAGGGATGGCACCACATGCTGTTGTAGCTCCTGTAGGGTGTTGGAGCTGTAATTGGTCCTTCTGCCACTGACTACCTTGTCTGCTTCAGAGGCAGTTAGTCCCGAGATACCCTTGTTTCAAGTGGTTACTTGATTGTTCACATAACACTTGATGTCAGTGTTGCCCAGAATGTAGAGTCAGTTAGGAGTCACACATTAGGATAGATGTTTTGTAGTCAAGACAGAACCCAGTGTAGATAATATCATTTCTTGGATGTTTTCATTTACAGTAGAGGCAAGGGGATGACTCCACGGTGGGCGTAGATCGAATTTCATCCATTCCCTAATTCTAGGCCAGAAATAGAAACCATTCAAATTTCAACACTCGTCTAAAAGCAGTCAGAAAGGAGGTCTTAGGAATTGTGATGTGAATCAATTTTACTACTGTAGTTTTTCTTTAAATAGCAGCCTTTAAGAATCTGGGCAGATGCTCAAATTTAAGACAGATTGTATCAATGGAATTCCTTACAGTTCTGTATATGCCTCATCTAGCTGAGTGGTATTTCTGATATACAGGTGTGGTACTTTCTATAGAAAGGATACTTTGTTTTTGGTGTGGCTCAACAGAACACATAGAAAGAATTACTTGATGTTAATCATGCAGAAAATAACATAAAATCTTTAATAGCTAAAAATTAGCATAAACTTACTGTGTGTGTGTATGCGTGTGAGAACCTGTTCATGTGGGTGCATATGTGAGTGTGCCTGTGAAAGCCAGAGGTTAAGCTTCGGTATCATTCCTGAGGAGCCAGTCACTTTGTTTGAAACAGGGTCTCACTGGTCTAGAGCTTACTGAGTAGGCATGGCTGGTTGGCCTGCCTTCCCAGAGCTGGGATTACAAGCTGATGGCTCCCGTGTTTGTTTCAACATATGTTCTAGATATCAGACTCAGGTCATTATGTTTACATAGCAATCACTTTACTGAGTCCTTTCCAGCTACATGAACTTTTTAGACTAGTTTATCATAAATCTGCTCCACAGTCATCGTAGGCTTTGTGTGTTCTTTCTCCTCTACCCCCATAGACGTCACATTATACTATTTGTAGGCTGGGTTTCATTGATGAAATCATGTGCCCTGATTGTATTTTGATTTTTTTGTTTGTTTCATTTTGAGTGATTATATAGTAGTGTATTAAGCATATATATCTTGATGGTTTAATCATTCCCTTCTTGGGTAATTTGTTTTGTCATTATTTGTTATGCTGTATTCATGATGATGTCTTTGGTTCTCATTTTGCAGGCAGAGCCGTTTGTTTGGGTTAACAATGCATCAGCACATTCCCAGAGTGTTGCCAAGGCAAAGTACGAATTTCTATTTGGCAAGTCAGAAGAGAAAACTCCAGATACTAGTAAGTATCTTTTACATTGTCTCCCAGGTAAAAGATGTGTGGTTCTACTTATTTCTGCATACCTACATCACTTCCTGCTTACCCTTGTGAAACCTGTGCTCTCCAGCTATTCTCTAGAGCAGTCTTCCCAAAACTAGAATTGGGTGTAGTTCCTACAGCTTGCTCTAGGTAATTTCAAGTCTGTTTTTCGAAGAGTTTTCAGCTTCCAACACTTCAATTTCAGGAATTAACAAATTGTCATTAAGATTTTATTTTCTACATTTACCATTGTTCTGTGTAACTATATTTTTGGCCACCATCATATGTCATGGAGAGTCCATTTCACAAACTTTTTACATAATGTAATCTTAAGAGAGCTTTTATTTGAAAAATTACTGTCACATTCTGGAATTAGAAGCAACACTCTTCAAAACAGCTTAGAACAAATAGCACTAATACTAGTACTAGCATCGGTGACCCTACTGACGAACTTCCTTAGCGTTCCAGCACTGTACTATGTACTTTGAACATTGTATCTTATTTGAACCTCAGGGAAATCCTATAAATTGCCGCTGTTATCCCCATTCTAAAGAGGTAGAATCTGAAATCATTTCCTTTCCGTTACAAATGCCTGACCCCAAAGCTTGAGCTGTCAATCCATGGGAGCAATGTATTTCTGAATTCAGTTTCCTAAAAGAGAGTGTGAGATATGAAGTCTTAAAGAGTCTCAGAGCACTTAGCTGGGTCTGTGGGAAAGCTATGGTGAAGGCAGTTGTGCCAGCCTTCTGGAAGACAGAAAGCGGCAAGAGCTTGTGCTTTGGAGTTAAACTTTCAGAGTTCGAGTCCTGGGCTTGTAACTCACAACCTTGTGGCAGTGTGTACATTATCCATCAGCTTTCCAGTCTGTACAAAGTGGTTTCAGGGACACGTCTCAGCTTTTTGTGGTAGGCAGAGCATCATGCTGGGACATAGCAAATGCTTCTGGTGTTGCTTGTTGTATTAATGAGGGCCATAGCAGGTCCTTAGGCCTGTACCTCTGACCTTCAACTGGAGTGTTTAGGTTGACACTCTTTTTACCTGCATCGTTACCTAACCCTTGTTTTACACGTATAAGAGGTTTGAACTAATGTGGTTGGCGTTTGGCTGAAAACAGAGTGAGTAATTCTGTATTTCACGCTGGTGTGAGAGTTGGGTGGCATGACAGCATTTTGAGATTTCCAGGAAGGCATTGCATGCGTATGCACTGACTTCTCGTAGTCTTTTCATGCTTTCTACATTTAAAATCACCTTAAGACAGTTTGGAAATCCTTCGCTGCTCAGAACGTTAGGTGCCAGCCTGTGGGTTTCTGCTTTTTTTTCACCTTTTTACTCTGATGAAGCACAATTTTTACTTAATCATGTAAACAAAGCTGTTGTCAAGAATGTGCATCTGCTAGGCTTCTTACCTTCATTTGTGTGAAATATTTAAAGAGAAGTTAAGTGATACACGTTTTGTACCACCTGGTCATTTTATTCCTTGATATTTACCCAAGAGAAATTCAAGTTTATGCTCACTTTTACAGGAATATTTGTAATCTGCCCTTTTGTTTTGCTGTCTGGGAAACCAAGCCCATTTAGAGTTTATGCTTTTTAAAAGTAACAACAGAAGACTGAATGAAGAAATGATGGCCAGTGGTCTGTGACTCTGTGTGGGAATTTTCAAAACTTGTCATTTCTGCCTTAACACTATTGGCTTTGATTCAGTACATAGTATGCACTGCAGTCTCTTCCTCAGTCCTTAGAGATTTGTCCTTGGAAACTACTAAACAAAGCACTTGAAGAGGAATACTCGCTGGGCCAGAGGCGTGCTTTGAGTCTTTCCTTTCTTCTTTTTCAGATCATTATTGCTAAGTCATGTGAGAATGTGAATGAAACTTTAAGTCTAAACTGTAGAGCCAAAGCATAGAGTGGAAAGGACATGAGGAATGTGCTACTTTACAGTCTTAAGACGGGGCCAGCTCCAGTCTAATGCTTTATATGTCTTTTGAATCAGTATATAATTTAAACTTTAGTTTTATAAATATTGTATTATAAAAACATGTAGAAATAATAGAATTTAAGAAATCTTTTTATTACATTGATAAGAAAATGAAGGTCTGTTTTCTACTAAGTCTTGTTAAAGGATTAAATGATATCTTTAAAGTTCTTGGCCCATCCCCTTTCTCATGATGTCAATATTTAACATTTCTGGTAGTTGTGCCCAAACTTGCAATTCTCCTAGGATTATAGAGTTGAGTTTATGGTGTGGAGTATCCAAACTGAAAAAGGTGTGCAGTAGTTAGTGGTGTGCCCTCTACAGAGTGTACCGTTGTTACTGTTACTGCAGTGTGGTGCACTGGGGACTGATACGGAGCAGGACAGACACCAGACCCCCAGTAGATAGGACAGCTTGAAAGTCCGAGGGAAGCCAGGCTCCATCATAGGTGAGCCCAGGGAAGGGTTTTTTGCTCTGATGAGAATAATTCAGGTGCCCAGCCGCAGCAACACGAGAAGCTAGCATGGAGTTTTTGCAAAACTGGATACGGTACATGGAAATTTGACTAAAAAACTTGTGCATTTCCTAGAAGCTGTTAGAGAAAGGGACTGTGGCCTAACATACCAGTTTACCAGAGTTCTGAATGTAGGGGAAAAGTCATTTCTTGAGGAATTGAAGCCCAAAGTTGGGCTAGGGCACCAGTGATAGTCTGTGCAATGCCTGGGAAGTAACATAAAGAAATGTCACAAACTACTGCAGAATTTAATGCAGAATTGTCCTTTCTTGCAGTTAAGGACAAATGAAGCTTTACATTAACAAATCCCCAAAATGACAAGCTCACAGGTAGTATCATTTGCGTAAAGCCAGAAGCCTCTCTGGGAAGGATAGTCAGTCAGCACTTATAACACAGATACCAAGACCCGAAGAGTGAGGGCAGTGGAATATTCCAAAACCATAAAGTACTTTTCCATAAACCCAAACTGGGGCACCCATTAAGGTACAGCAGGGGCTTATAAGGAAGACGTGTACATGACTAGGAAACAGTCCCTGTGCCCTAGGTGGATTTAAAATTAGACACTGAGCCGAAACTAAAACAGTGGGGTGTGAGGTGTGAACTCACTCGGTGGTTCCTAGTTAGTTTAGTTGTTAAGGCCACACATTCACTGAGAGAGGCTCCAAGGAGGATTGCCTAGGTTGGGCTGGGATGCCTGTGAGGGATTCTTCTAATTTTGGCCAACTGAGGTGGAAAGACTCAACTTGAATGTGGGCAGCCATGTGCAGGGCTGGACTTTCAACTGCATGAACAGAAAAAGGGAGCTGAGCAGTAAGCATGCCTGCGTTCATTTTTTTGCTTTCTTGCTTGTGGATGTAACCAGCTCCTTCAAGTGCCTGCCTTGACTCTCCTGCAGTAATGGACTATAACCTGGAATTAATTGAAAGGCAGATTCAACCCCCCCCCCCCCCATGTTGCTTTTTCTCAGTTTGTGTTTTTCACAGCAAGAGCAATGAAACTGAGACAGCTTTGTATTGGTTTCTTTTCTTTCCTTTTCTTTTTTTTGGATATTTTATTTATTTACATTTCAAATGTTATCCCCTTTCCTGGTTTCCCCTTTGGAAACCCCCTATCCTATCCCCCTCCCTCGGTTTCTATGAGGGTGCTCCACCCCCCACCCCCACTCCCTTCTCCCCACCCTGGCATTCCCCTACACAGGACCAAGGGTCTCTCCTCTTGTTGATGGCCAACAGGCCGTCCTCCACTACACATGCAGCTGGAGCCATGGGTCCCTCCATGTGTACTCTTTGGTTGGTGGTTTAGTCCCTGGGAGCTCTGAGGGGTCTGGTTGGTTGATATTGTTGTTCTTCCTATGGGGTTGCCAGCCCCTTCAGCTCCTTCATTCCTTTCTCTAACTCCTCCATTGGGGACCCCACGCTTAGTCCAGTGATTGGCTGTGAGCATCCACCTCTGTATTTGTCCGGCTCTGGCAGAGCCTCTCAGGAGACAGCTATATCAGGCTCCTGTCAGAAAGCACTTCTTGACATCCACAATAGTGTCCGGGTTTGGTGTCTGTATATGGGATGGATCCCCAGGTAGACAGTCTCTGGATGGTCTTTCCTTCAATCTCTGCTCCACACTTTGTCTCCGTATTTCCTTTAGACAGGAGCAATTCTGGGTTAAAAATTTGGAGATGAGTGGGTGGCCCCATCCCTCAACTGGGGCCTTGCCTAGCCTCTGGATATGGTCTCTACAGGTTCTCCCTCTCCTTTGTTGGGCATCTCAGCTAATGTCATTGCTGTTGGGTCCTGGGAGCCTCTTGCTTTCCTGGCATCTGGGCCTTGCTGGTGGCTACCTCCAGTTCCCCATTGCTACACACCTCTGTTCAAATTCCTGACCCTCTGGATATCATCCCTGTCTCCTTGCATACCTGATCCAGCCCCCCTCTTTTCCCCGTCCCCTCCTCTCTTCCTCCCAAGTCCCTCCCACCCTCTACCTCACGTATTTTGCTCCCCCTTCTAAGAAGGAATGAAGCATCCACACTTTGTTCTTCCTTCTCCTTGAACTTCATGTGGTCTGTGAATTTTGGGTATTCCGATCTTTTGAGCTAATATCCACTTATCAGTGAGTGCATACCATGTGTGTTCTTTTGTGACTGGGTTACCTCACTCAGGATGATATTTTCTAATTCCATCCATTTGCCTGTGAATTTCATGAAGTCATTGTTTTTAATAGCTGAGTTCCATTGTGTAAATGTACCACATTTTCTGTATCCATTCCTCCGTTGAGGGACATCTGGGTTGTTTCCAGTTTCTGGCTATTATAAATATGGCTGCTATGAACTTAGTGGAGCACGTGTCCTTGTTATATGTTGGAGAATCTTTTGAGTATATACCCAGGAGTGGTATAGCTGGGTCCTCAGGTAGTACTATGTCCAATTTTCTGAGGAACCGCCAGACTGGTTTCCAAGAGGTTGTACCAGCTTGCAATCCCATCAGCAATGGAGGAGTGTTCCTCTTTCTCCACATCCTTGCCAGCATCTGCTGTCACCTGAGTTTTTGATCTTAGCCATTCTGACTGGTGTGAGGTGGAATCTCAGGGTTGTTTTGATTTGCATTTTCCTGATGACTAAGGATGTTGAACATTTCTTTAGGGGCTTCTCCGCCATTTGAGTTTCCTCAGTTGAGAATTCAACTGTTTAGCTCTGTACCCCAGTTTTTAATAGGGCTAATTGGTTCTCCTGAATCTCTCTTTACTCTTACTAGACCTTTTGTGTTTATATTCTATATTTTAATGATAGCAAAGGCTTTTGAACTTTTAATACAGATGGACTCTCAATAGATGAGTGTGGCTGTTGCACTTAAGAATAGCGAACCCAAGAAGTGTATGTAGTTGCACCTGAAGTGGAAAAGAAGTAGAGCCTGTGTGTGCGCCCTCTGCTGGCCAGCAAATGTAGAATGCACCAGAGCACTGCATTTTCTTAGTTATCATGATTGATGGTCACTTTTTCTTTTTCTAAATATATGGTCACTATGTTATTTGTAGGAGGAATCTTCCTCTGGGAAGTATGCTTCTCATCCTAACCTTCGGATAATTGAATTTGTGTAAAATTTTTTCTAAGCCATTACACAACTGTTGTCTGTAGACTTACTGCTTAGATCTCCTGCCTCATTCTTGTATGTGTGTGTGTGTGTGAGTCTGTATGCGTCTGTGTGTGTGTGTCTATGTGTGTGTCTGTGCGAGTGTGCGTGTTTCATTGCTTTCCCCCTGGAACTGAAATTAGTTTACCCATTCCCTTTGGGACTCTGCTGTCCTACCTTCATACTTCTTGGTCTCTCAGTGCTGACGAGACTGATATTTGCTCCCTGCCTGGCACCTACTCATTCTTTGTGATCACTGTCCAGGCCTGCTCTACCCTGAATTTCTAGGGGATGAGTTTTGTTTTGGCTTGACTGTTGTGAAAACCTTTTTGTCATGCTTTTCTTTACCTCTGGAGGTGTTCATTCTGTTATTTTTCCGTTATTTCTCCACTACATATGTTACAGCTGTTTCTCCTGAGCTGCTTATTGCATTTATGTTTTGTGTCTCGTAGTTTTTCATCCCTGTTTTTAAATCATTCGATGTCCTTCACCAAACTGTTTTATTTCAATAGTTGTATTCATAATTTCGCTTTTCTGTTAATGTTCATTGCAGTCTGTTCTTTCATAGGTACATCATTTCTATTTTCTACATTATTGATCAGATTTTTTTCTAAGATTACCCTGTATTTCTTGAATTTATGTTTCCTCCAGGGTTCATTCAGTTTCATTAAAATTTGAGACTTCCTTTGGAAGGCAGTCTTTTTCCTCAGATGAGATTACAGTTCGTTTTTACAGTGACATATATGAATTAAAGTTTGTCCCCAGGTCTAGGTGAGGTTTTCCTAAGTGTGTGGTATGTCCTTCCTATGGAGTAGGTCTGGGGTGAATCTGTGTGAAGCAGGGAGGGACATGTAGACTGGTACAGGGGGGTAGCCTTCAGTCACATTCATGTGGATTGTCCTATGCATAAGCCTCTGGGTAGCAGAACAGGGCAGGAGTGGGGCAATCATGGGCAGCTGATACGTGGGTGCCTTTCAGTCAGTCAGTGATGGCACAGTTCCCTCCTTATGGCAGATGCAGATAATTGCTGAGGCTGGGTTGCTAGCTTCCCTGTGTTTCCCCCTTTAGGATGAGTGTGATTGCTGGGTGTATTCAGGGTTGTGACTTCTGATGTCTCTCATCAGTGACTATAATGTTTGGATATGTGTTGCTTCTTGAACACCTTAGAGGAAAAAGAAGCAAACTTTGTGTCTATCTGCCATAGTGACAAAATAATTATTTCTGTAGGAAAGGTAGAATTGGATTATTTTATTGAGTTATAATTTATATAACAATATAAATCACCTATTTAAGATAGAAAATTCATTGTTAACCTGTTATTCTGTGTCTATGATAATAATTTATTGGGGCATTTTTATTTTCAAAAAAGGAAGTGACTATACCAGTACCTATTCTCCAGACAACTGCTCTTAACTTCTTGTCTCCTTCCAGAGGCTGACTTATCAAGATACTTCATACAAATAGAGTCCCTTGTACCTGGGTTTGGTCCCCAGTGGATTTCTATGCCATTAATGTTGTTTGTCATCTTTTAATGTGCCTACTGACTTACTGTTTGCTGTCTTTGTTCATCCATATTTGTTGTCGGTTTTTAAATATGGTTTATCAGTCTTTCACTATTGAATTGTAAGAGCTCTTTATATATTATGTATACAGGTCATTCAAATCATATACATACATGATTTGAAGATTGTTCTCTTTTCTTGATAATATGAAAAAGTTTAGCCATAACATAAGAAAGTCAAGTTCTATCTGTTTCTTATTTATTCTTCTGGTGTAACATCTATTTACCTACTCCAAAGTTAAATATATGCCAGAGTTTTCTTTCAAGTTTTAGTTCTGTTATTTGTAGGTCTGTGATCCACTTTGAATTAAAAAAAAGGAAAAGAAACATTTTTTGGTGGTCATGGTGGTGGTGGTATGTGTGTCATCTGTGTGATCGTGTATGTAGACCATGGCACAACATGCAGGGAAGTAGATTTTCTTCTTTTGCCATGTGAGTCTCAGAGATTAAATTCAGGTCATCTGACTGGGGGCAAGTGCTTTAACATACTGAGGTATCTTGCCAGCCCATTTTTGAAGTTATGTTTTAGTTTGTTTGTCATATAAAGATGTGCAGCTAGGTCATCTTGGTAACAGAGAGAACATGTTAGTATATTGCAGACTGAGTGAACACTATTCTATGTACACAAAACAAAAAGTAAAACAGAAATATAACAAGAACAACATCAAACAAGCAAACAAAAATTGTCATTGTAGCACTGTAGGGCACAGTTTAGTCTTTATTCTTATACCCTGTGTAGCTGTAGGATCTGTGAAAGCTAGGAATCATTACTGTAAGAAAAACACAATTTGGCATAGAAACCACAGACATACAAAGGAATGAATGATAAATCCACTAATTATAAGGTTTTCTATTGACTTGTTTTCTGGTCTCTACCACAGATTTAAGTCAGTTTATAATTTCATGGTGAGTATTTTAGAAAGACTCTTTTTGGAACATTTCATTGAGCTTGATCTTTTCTCTACTCAGATTGCTTGCCATCTATGTAAACAGCAGAAACAATGACTTTATAGTATGTTATACAGTTACTATGTTAAATGTGCCCAGTAGTGCTTGGCCCTTACTAAGTGGACAGATGGTCTTCATTACTTTATCTGGACCACAGACCCTGCTTGGTAGGCCATCATTTCATCTGGTTTGGGTTTGGTCAAATGATCCGGAGCGTGATTATAAACTTTGTTTTTGGGTAGGGCCATTCACGTAATGGGCCCACTTCACATATTACTGGTCCACATATCTGCAGACTCAGCTGTCTGATCGGAACCACTTGGTGCTTTATATACACAGATAACCATGGAGTGTTGCAGAAACAATCTAGAGGGCCTGCTAAAGGCTTATACCTTGTTCTACTGTCCAGAATATTTTTTGCCATTTTTAGACTGATGTCCATTACTGCATTGTTTTATTCATGTGGTGCTATGGGTGGCAGGCCTAGTGCATGCTAGACAGGCACTCTAAGGATTCTGCTGCATGCCTAGCCCTGATTTTTTTCCTACCTTCCCTCTCTTCTTCCTTCTTTTGGTCTCATTGCAGTCCAGGTGATCTTTGAGCTCACAAAACTCCACTCCTCACTGCCTTTCCTTTCAATCTACTTTATCCCCTCCCCACTTTTTGGTTCTGTATTGAAAAGCTAAGGAACCAAGGATTATGACATAGTCTGGTTCCTCAGGAGACTGAGGCAAAATAAGCATTTAATCCCGATAATTCAAATCAGTTTGCATAACATAATGTGAACGAACACACACACACACACAACTAATAAGCAGAATTTAATTTTTCTTGAGAGTAAAATCAGATCAACTTTGGGATGGATAATCATAGGTCAGTTAGAACCAAAAAATTTTTACCCTGAGAAATTTGCTGCATGAAATATAGTTAACACCAGACTTTTTTCATGAGCTTATTCATTTATGATTAATTTGAAATGCTTTCCCTGTTTGCCCAGGTTTTCTATTGAAGAGATAGTTTCTTCCTGACTTATGCAGCTCTTCGGATGCTGCAAGGACTATACCGTTGAGATGTGGCATTCGGAAGGAAGGATATGCTAATGTTGGTGCATGATCTGTTCCACAAAGTTGTGTTTTAGCAGTGTCTCCCTGCCGTTTTCCTTACCAAGCTATCTCAGTTCAAATTTCCTTTTCTTATGTGTCTTCCCACTTTCATTTTGCAAAGCAGAGATTACATATTGGTATCTTTAATTTATGGTTTAATTGATCCACTTGTGGGAAAAAACCCTAACTGTTAAAATTGGGAAGTTTCTTGTCACAATACACTTCTGAGGCTCCTGGTGATGAGGTTGTGACCGTGGCATTCAGCTGTGCTATCCGTGCCTGTAAAACCAGGTCCCCATCCGCAGCCTCTAGTGTGGACTCATCTTATTCCTTTTACCCATAGGCACTTGGACTTACAGCTCAGCATTACAATCTTAGCTTGTGCCCACGTTTGTGTTTGTGATTTCAAGGAAGTCCCACGTTGCAATCTAAAGTTGCATCCCATAATAGAGTTTCTTAAATCCAGTGAGTGCTTGAGACGTCAAAGGTTCTAAGGCGACAGCATGGCCAATCTTTAATTTGTGGACGCCAAGACTTCTAGAGTTGTGTGAGGGCGGGATGGGACAGTACTGGAGAAAAGTAGTTTCATATGCTGTGTGACTTTTAATGTGGGAACATTCACGTGGTGTGGACCAATGCGTTTCTAATTGTTTCTAATTGTTTGTGTGTAGGGTATTCTATATAAAGACTTTCAGCATGATATTTAATATAGGTTTGCTTAGACAGCAACTACCGTATACATCAAGGGCAGAGTAGGCTTTTGGTTTTGACTTTGGAGATGTATGAAAAGCTGGGTCAGGATGTTGAAGTGTCATTCCTCACAAGGCAGTAGTCAGGCTACCGAGTCGTAGTTTAATGTACTTAGCCCTCTCGACTCCTGCCCTGCTTTCAGGGTGGTTTTTCCCTTTGACAAATAGTGTCTCTCTAGCGTGAGCAGTCATATCATTTCAGGTACATTTTCCTTTTCCTTTTGCACTGTTTAGGAGATTATATCGATTATTTTGAATTTTATTTTCTAGCTGTTATATTGTTAATGGATTTTGCTTCAGGATAATAAAAGATTCTTGCAACCCATGTGTTATTTTAAAGAGCTGAAGCTCATGTTTTTGGTATCACAGTTCTTAAAACGGAGTGAGCAGATATCAAATTATCACTGTGGCCTCCTCCCTGGGGGTTTCTGCATTTCACAGAATACTTAGAAGATGATATTCTTTGTACACTGGAAGCAAAGGATAAAGGCAGCTGCTTCCATTTCTGCTCGGGTCTCGGCTTGGTCCACTTTCAAGTGTACTATGGATACTTTGGCTGCTTCTTAAGCTTGTTAAAAATTTAGGATCATCTAAGTCTCTCCAGTAACTCTGATTCTGGGTGCTGCTGTAATGAACTCCGTAGATGTGCAGATCTAGGTAGTCTCACGGTGAGCATGGAGAGGCTGGGCCTCTCTCTAAGGGCATGGGAGGTAATGGTAAGGGATTCTGAGATAAAGCAGAGGCAGGGTAACACCTGGTTGGTTGGATTTTCTCTATCGATGAGTCCAACCACCATGTTGGAGATGCTGTAACACACACCGCCAGAAGATCAGGAAGAGATCACCTGGTTCCTTTTACATCAGTTCAGCTCTGAGGACCGTGGCCTAAAAAGCTGAATACATTTGCAGATAAGCTACAGATTTACTGTAGGGTTATTTGGAAGTTACTATAAAAGGGTTTTAATAAGGGGTGGCCAGCCTGATTTTAAAGAGTTAAGGAAACTGTAGCAACCGATGAGTTTCAGGGCTATCACCAGTTGCATATTAGCAGAGTAATAAAGGTTTTTCAGGGAGTTGGGAGTCCTCTCCAGCTGGCAATGTGATCAACGGTGGGAACCAGGTATAGGCCCAGGTGTACAGGACAGTACACGGCTGGGGTACGTGGAGGCTGGAAGAGTTGATAGGTCAGTAAAGCTGAAAGCCTGCGATGTGGCTGCAAGCTCACGCAAAATGAACATTGTGAACATTCCCTAGCTCTAGTTTATTGGGTACATTTATTGGGGAAATGCCGGTGTGATGAAAAAGACCTTAAACAGATAATCAAGATGCCTGGGTTTTCGTTAATGGCAGGTATCAGATCCCCTAAATATCTCCCCTGACAAGTGAAGGCTCTCTTGAGGGCTTCTCTTAGTCATTCCTACAGTTGCTAAGCTGGAGAGAGATGTATATGCAGTCTGGTTGGAGTAGCAGACAAATACTGTGGTGGCCCTAACAGTGTGATTCCTACAGAAATAAACACAGGCACATATGGCACTCAGTCCACCGAGGGCACACGCAGTTTAGGCCGGACGGAAGCATCCTAGAGAGGACAGTATGTAGACTGTGGCAGAAGCTGTTTGAAGAGCAGTTAGTGTCTGCAGAGGACGTGAGGCAGACAGACCAGACTGTACATCATGCTGAAGCATGCGAACATGTCCTTATTGATTAGAAAATAAGGTTCCTTCTTTACATTGTGGGCTTAGAAGGCCAGAATGAAGTCAATGCAAGATAAGCTGAGAAAGGCAAGTTTGGGGAAGGTCTGCTCCCAAACGTGTTCATGGCAACAGATAGCAAGAAGCTGTAACTAGAAGTATTAGTCCTGGAGCAGCTCTTCCAGAACACCTTTAACGTGTGGTTAGGACATGCCCGTTTGCCCTTCCACATTCTCTCTCTTCTTTCTGTTCTCAAGAATGTACTAGAGCTCAAGCAGGCACACCAGTGGTGGGGAATTCTCAGATGGCAGATCCACACGGTCAGAGTAGCCAGGGTCATTCAAGGTCTGAATCACCTGTCTAATTTTCATAGAAAATATTTGGATTTGATCAGTGTGTGTGTGTGTGTGAGTTTTGTTCATGTGAGGTGTGCATATGGTATAGTCGGTAAGTCAGAGGACAACTTTGTGGAGTTGGTTTCCCCCGCTTTTATGTGGATTCTTAGAATAAATTTAGATCATGAGACTTGTGGAACCTGTGCTTTTACCTCTTAGGCCCTCTTGCTGGTCCTTGACTTTTGAAACAGTCTACGTGTGACATTATACAATATTGGTTATTTTTGTTCCTGTTTTATTTTACTTAGCAAAATGTTCTTCATATTTATTCCTATTGCAAATAGCAAGATTTCAGTTTTTGATGAATTATATTTCATTATATATGTATGTATCTCACTTTTCCCCTCGATTTCATCTCCAGATATAAGTAGGTTCAATCAGGATCTTGGCTATTTTGAATGACAATGCAAAAACTTTAGGTGTTCAGATGTTCTTTACCTGGCTATCCTGGGCGGTATACTCAGAAACAGGATTGATGGATCACATGTCCATTCCATGTTTACGTTTGTAGGAGTCTCTGTTCTGCTTTTCATGATGTCTTTCATTTCTAGCAACAGTGTACAGAGGACCTTTTTTTTTTCCTGCATCATCTCCAACACATCTTTGCCTCTCTGGTAATAGTTTTTCTAGCAGGTATGAGGTGATATCTCCTAGTGGTTTAACTCCCCCTTCCCCAAATTATTAGAATCTTAGTTAATTTATTATGGCTGTGATGAGGTACAGTGACCAAGGCAGCATATAGAAGGAAGACTTTATTGAGAGCTTGCTTACAGTTTCAGAGGGTTAGAGTCCATGATCATCCTGGCAAGGTAGCACAGTAGCAGGCAGACGGGCATGTTGTTGTAGCTATAGCTGAGGGCTTTATCCTGATACGGAGGCCCAAGGAAGGGAGAGACACACTGGAAATTGTGTGGATTTTTTAAACCTCTAAGTCTGCAGTGAAGCAGACTCCAATAAGGCCCCCGAGCCTTCCCAAATAGTTCTACCAACTGGGAAGCAAGCATTCAAACATGAGCTTTGGATTCTCATCCAAATCACAGTTAATGATGCTAAACATAGCTTTCTGTTGTACTTGTTGGTCAGGTTTGTCCTCTGTTAAGCTCTTGAGACTTGTCTATTCAGAGTCTTTGTCCATTAAAAAAGCCCTTGCTTGTTTTCTTAGTATTGAGTTATTGAAGATATATTTACTTCCTATCAGACTTTTGCTTTGCAAATATTTTTGCCCATTCTGTACGTTGTCTCTTTATTCTGCATTTTCTTTGCTGCATAGCAGTTGAATTTGTTTTTCAGATTGATATGGTCTTGATTTTTTTTCATATTACTTTGAGATTTTTATATATGACTGCTGTAGTTAAGTTTTTATACCTTCATCTCCCTCCTTCAGTCCCTTCCGTGCCCCAGATGCCCTTTCAGTTTCATGACCTCTTTTTTTTAAATTAGCATTATTATTTAATTAGCATATTATGCATATGTCTATAGATACACATATGTATATAGAAATGCAGTGTGCTGAGCTCCTTTGTTGCACCCTTCCCTCGTGGTGTGTGTGTGTGTGTGTGTGTGTGTGTGTGTGAATGGGTGTGTAGGGCTGGTTATTTGGGATTGGATTATCAGGGGCTTGTCTCTGAGTCTCTTAAGGAGGCCCCTCTCCCTTGCTCATTTCTTAGCAGCCTTTTTTCCTTGCCTGTGCTTTTGGTGTTTCATACAAGAAAAATAAATAACTAGCCTGTATCAGTGTCAAGAAGCTATTTTCCTTATGCCGTTTCCTAGTAGTTTTAAGTTTTGGTTAACTATTTAAGACAGTTTATTTCCTGGAGTTGAGCCAAAATATTTTCAATGCTGATAGACTGTTAAATTAGTTATGAGATGCTTGCTGCCTCCTTTAAAGGCTAAGAGTATAATCTAAATCACCCTGGTCACTGATACCTTGGCAGCCTGTTTGTGGCCTTTGTCATTAGGACAGGATGATAACCGCCTTTTTCAAGATAAAATGTTGGGTATATTTATTGTAAACTTGGAGTGTTTTTTTGTTGTTGCTTGTTTGTTTTCCAGACAAGGTCTCACTGCACCCCTGGCTAATCTGGTACTGGGTATGTAGACCAGACTGTCTGAAAACTCACAGAGCTCTCCCTGGCTCTGCTCTCCATGTGCTTGGATTTGAGGCACCATCACTGCTGGCTACTTACAGTGGTTTTATTCTGTGTAAGGAGATATTTAAGTAGGGGCCATCATAAAATGGCTTGGAGTTTGGTGGGGCAGTAGAGTCCCAGCTGTCACTGATCATTACTTCCTTTGAACGTCCACAGCAGACCGCAGGTGAGGATGTTCTTGTGGTAGGGACTTAAGCAGTCCTGTTCTGGGATCATCTTTGATGTAGAGTCATGTAAAGTACCCAGCAGGCCCAAGTGCTTGTGAGCAGAGGATGGTGAGGTTGTGAGGACATTATAATCTGATTGAAGAGACTTAATAGAAACTTTTTAGGTTTTCCTTCAAACATGAGAAGTCTCTTCCCTGAAAATCTTTAGAAAGGAGTTTATTTTTGTTCATGCCGAGCACTCTTTAAAAGTTAGACAACACTTCCCCCTGGTGGACAGAGTCTGTGATGCTTTTCGTGGCACTTGCCCAGTTGTTAGGTATCATTTCAATTTCCTGCTGGCAGCTTTCTCCCATGTTAGACCTGAGATCAGTGTGGTGGGGCGTTGAGGGGTACGGAGGGAGAGAGAATGAGTGTGTTTGTCTTCTATTTAAGTTAATTTGGAGGCTTAGGAATTTTCCATTCCTACCTTAGTTTCATTAGGACATCATGAAATAAAGGTTTAGAATTTTCATACTTTTAAAATACTCAGATTTAAAAGATAAGAGACATGAATGATCTCTCCTTCCAAGTGAACTAAGATGAACTAACACGAAATGAAACAAAGACTGGAGAGTTACTGGCTTTCTGTACTGTAAGTCTCCGAAAAACTTCTGAAGAAGCACTTACAATTTGACATATAGAAATAGATTGCTGTGGAATTTCTAAACCAGCGCTTGTTAACTGATAATTGTGTGTGTGTGTGTGTGTGTGTGTGTGTGTGTGTAATTTGGGGGTCCAACCTGATTTCTCTGTACAAATTAACTACTGACCTTTGTGTCTATATCCATATTTGTGTGTGTGTGTATCTATACCTTTGTGTTTATATCCTTATTTGTCTATCTGCAATCTATATATCTATATATTAATCTTTGACATACATCTTATAGTTCTAAATATCTATACATATCTATAGTCTACATGTTTATACATTTATCTGTGACATACATTTTATAATTCTGAATATCTATATCTTTATCTCTACCTATCTGTAATCTACATACCTACATATTAATCTCTGACATACATCTTTTAATTCTGTATGTCATACATCTATCTCTGGCATACATCTTTATAATTCTAAAGATATAAAATGCTCTCTGGGAATCCAGGAAGCAAAGGTCACGCTTCCATCCTCTGCATGATTAGACTAAAAAGTGCACGGCTGTAGAATTCCGGTAAGGGGCTCTCTGGTGCCTTTCACAATGCTCCTCAGCATTCAGAATGATCTGATGCAGTTATTATTTTGTAGATAAGGTCACTCAGACTTAACCTGGCTAAATGACTACCTCAGGTCACATGGTATCTAAGTTACTACCTCACTGAAGCTAAGTCATGTTATTGGCATGGTCATTCAAATGTGAGTTCAGGAGCTGAGTTTTCTCACCAAGTCCTGCAGCCTTACAGAGGAGCACAACTTAAAACAATTCTAAACTCAAGGCTTTTTGTCTCCTGGAGGGTTGGGGAATGTGGATAGACTAGAAGTCCCTGCTTCCATCCCCAGTGAACCAGCAGACACTACCTTCTATCTGATTTCCTTACTGAACTTCTACACTAAATGTCATTTGGAGGAACATTTTTTTCCTGTTAAGATAAAACCAAAAACCTTTCTGGATATTGACATACAGCAGTATGTGTGGTATCTCCTCTTATTTTTCTTTTGGAAGGAAAAGTGTATTATATAGCCCAAAGCATCAGATTATTTAGTACAGATTACTTTCAGTAATTAGCATTCTAGAACTGTTCTAGAATGACCACAGGGCCATCAAAGGGGAAAACAGGGTCTTCATGGGACATTCTTTTCTATCTTAGGGGCCAAGACATGTGTGTTCTTTGTTCATTACAATCGCTCCACTTTTTCTGGTGTAACTTCAGGACTCCAGGTTAGAACCCACTTTTTCTGGTGTAACTTCAGGACTCCAGGTTAGAACCCCTATATCCCTGCCAGTCGGACATCATAATGTCATAAGAGGAAAGTGAAAAATATGCAAAACGTTGACCTTGATGTGTAAGCCACAGTTTCAACTTGCAATACTGTTGAATTCGAAATGTCTTGAAAACAAATGCAAAATAACCTAGAAGCAAGAATTAGCACTCATTGTTCCCACTACTAAATAAGCTGTCTTTGTTACTGTTATTCCTTTGCTATTCAGAGACTGAAGTACCTAAGCATCTTTTATTAAGCTGATGGGATTAATGAGACCAGGGCCATAAAATTTTAGTACGTGAGGAACTTGGCATTTTATTATTCATAAATACTCCTGTCTAAAATGGAGCCTCGAGATTTGATAGAGGGAGCACAGTGCAAAACCTTACTCTTTTCTTCTTCTTAAGACTGACATTGCTGTGTAACTCAGCTGGTCTTAAGGTCTCTGTAAAGTTCAGGATAGCCACAAACTCGTCATCCATCTGCCTTCCAAGTACTGACATTACATGTGTGTGAGTAGGAAAAATCTGCTTAGTGTTTACTTTTTTGATGTGGGTGACTATTTCAAACTTAGGCCTTTTAGTTATCCTTGGAAGAACTGCCATGGTGAAATTTGAGTCAATCATAGTTAAAATAAATATAATTAAACATTGAGACGTTGTTTCTAAATTTTAATTAAAAGAAAGTGAGACTTTTTAAATGTGGTGACATGTTTGTCACAATTTGTTGGGAACTGAAATTTGTAGTTTGGATTCTTATATCTGTCTAGTTTAAAAGGAAAGAAGGACCAGTTAGTTATTAAATAAAGACCCTCCCAGGCTGGAGAGATGGCTCAGCGGTTAAGAGCACTGATTGCTCTTCCAGAGGTCCTGAGTTCAATTCCCAGCAACCACATGGTGGCTCACAACCATCTGTAATGGGATCCGATGCCCTCTGCTGCTGTGTCTATAGACAGTTACAGTGTACTCATATACATTAAATAAATAAATAAATAGATAAACAAACAAACTTAAAAACAAACCCAAAACAAGACAGATCCCAGTGCCAGGGATGGGCTATCTTCCTAGGAGGAGTCCCCTGACATGATACAAGTTATTGCTACTGCTATTGGTTGCCCACCAGAACTAAATACTAGGATGCCATTGCAGAAAACACCACATACTTGGCTTCAGAACTGAGAAATGAAGTTGGTAATGAGCTGGAAGCTTCTTCTCTCTTGTCTAGATTTCATGGTCCCAGAAGGAAGGTGCTGTTCAGTTTGCTGGGGTGAAATTGTCATCAGTGGTGTTCCTTAGCTGTGGACCCTGAGCGCTGCTGTCGCCACTGGACAAGATTTGCCAAGAGGCACGATGATGGCATGGTCGTTAGAAGTAGACAACAACTTTCTAATTGGATTTGTGGCGTTTTAAATAGCAGGGAATTGACAGGTAGGATTGTAAACCCTTAAGTCGAAAGCCCATGGCTGATGTCATAGGTCCTAAGAAGGAACTGGCTAAGGACTTGTTGTTAAACTGCCTTCTAAGTATTTGTATTTATGTCCATAGATTAGTGATGCTGAAAGCTTTGCTCACTATAGCTTTTCTTTTGAAATGGGTAGCAGTTTCTGCAGAAACTCATAACTCAGAACAGATAACTGCTCAGCCTTAACTGGGAAGTCTTCATCATCCCCTCCAAGGCTCAGAGGACAACACAGAAGAGGCAGGAAAAATATATATGCATATACATATATACATATATGCCAAAGGAAGGAGAAGGATCCCATGGGCATGGCAAGGATGTTGTAGTCTTGAACTCTCAATGTCTGTGATTACCTGCAGAGGGTCTCCAGGCAGCTCAAGGTTGCTGAGGAGATGGGGGGGGAGGGGCAGGGAGCGAGGGAAAGGGAGAAAGATTCCTTAGTGGTGTAGGCTCTGCTCCTGTCTAGACATCCACTTGTAAAGGCATTGGGTCACAAAAGAAAAAGACATGAAAGTAGAAGAGGAATTGGTCGGGAACAGAAAGGGGATCAGTGGATCCGGAGGAGACTAATGGGCATGGCAGGGGATGCGTGTAATCAAAGCATGTATGAAATGTCATCCATTGTTGTTATGAGTAATACACGGTTATAAAAGTAACCACAAAGGAAAGGATCCTCAACACACTCAATGAATGTCCACCAGTATGTTGTCTGCTGCCTATGCTTCCCTTATCCCTAAATCTTGGTTCATAAGGAGCTAATGAACTAACAAGCAAGGCTACATTCAGGCTAGGAACTATTTTGTTGCGTGTAGTTTTACACTCTATCCACCTTTAGCCCAGAGAGTGACTGAGCTACCAGCCCCACCCAGATTCCCTTGAATCCTCAGATGAAAGACACAGACACACAGTTGCTCAAACACAACTTGCCTTCTGGCACAATTGCTGGGTGCTACTATCTCTCGACTGGAAAACTGTGCCCTTACCAATTTCTTATCTCAGTCTCTTTCACCTACTGTAAACTTCAGTTGCTAAACTCCCCTGACCACCTGCCTTTAGGAGCGGCCTGTGTGGCCACTGTGTTTTGAGATCTCACATGATTGCCCAGTTCTCCTCTCTCCAAAGCAAGGCGAACTCTGTCCTCCTTCCTTGCATCCCTCCGTCTGCCTCCCAGGACCTGGAAATCCCTCCTGTACTTCCACCCAGCAATTGGCCCAAGGCTTTCTTTACTGACAGATCAAGCATAGAAACCACCCCCTAGACTGTTTAATAGGAAACAGTACGTGATCTAATGTCAAATGATTGATACAAGTCTAATGAGAGGATGTTTAATTGTATGCCAAGATCCCGTATAAAAACAGACCGTAGCTTCTGCAAGGTGACAGAATATAAATGGCAAGATCATTCCATATTCTCAAACAATACTGCAAATATTGGAGATGAAGATCAACAGGGAATCTGGGCTGTGTGGTCAGCGTGAGGGGCTGCAGGTAGAGAGGTGAGGGAGTCAAGAAATGATCATTGACGAAGTGAAGTACAGCGGTGATCCTGATTGGACACCCCAAGGGAACCTTACTTGGTCTCTCAGCCTTTTGGCAGCTGCCACTTGGTCTTCCTTCAAGGATGCCTTTGTTACTGGACCAGTTGTCCAGAAAGGCACTACTAACTTGAAGATTATATCTGGTTTCTTGACTGATATTTGCCTTTGCATTCTGCATCCATTGTTTATTATTGATTATAGATCCATCAGTTTACCCGCATCCATCATTTTATTTGCTATATCCTGCAGATGGTTTGCTTTTAACCAATTCATGACATATACTTACGTTGTTGTTGTTGTATGTATGTATGTATGTATTTTTATTTTTCGGAGACAGGGTTTCTCTGTGTAGCCCTGGCTGTCCTGGAACTTCCTTTGTAGAGCAGGCTGGCCTCGAACTCAGAGATCATCCTACCTCTGCCTCCTGAGTGCTGTGTTTGGTTTTTTGTGATTTCTTGTACTCATTCTTTGGTGACAAGTTGAATAGAAAAAAAAAAGGCCTATTTGGCAAAACATTTAACAAATCTGACGCTTATTTATGAAAGTTGAATGAAAGGAAACTAAAATCTTATGAACATATCATGAATATTGTTATTAATCACTTCTAGTTGTATTTGAGGATGTGTTAATGCTGTTGGCATTTGGTTTTGGAGGTTATTTGTGTGTCAGAGCTTGAGTGTGTGTGTGTGTGTGTGTGATGTATCAATCAAGTATACATGTACCACTGCACATATATGGAGGTCAGCGGACAAGCTTTGATGTTGGTCCTAGCGTTTTAATTTTAAACTTGAGGAATTTACAGTTAAGTGTTCTTGGTTTGTTTCTTTGTCTGAGTTGTTTTTTTAGGACTTGAAACCACTGATTCTGGAGGATTTGCATAAAGGAATGTCTCAAATTAGAAACTCTGAGCTGTGCCTTTTCACAGACCATGAAAGGGTCCTCAGGAGCACTGAAGGGACCAGAGATCCTTCAGACTGGTTGTAGTCTTCCTCTCCTCTCCATCTCTTTGCTCTTCTCTACAAATTTCCTTTTTTCCATTGATTAGAGTTTTTAAAAGATTTTTTTATTTCATGTTTTATGTGCATGTCTGTCTGAGTACCATGTGTGTGTTGTGCCCTTGGAGGGCAGAAAAAAATAATCAGATCTGGAAGCAGAGTTACAGACTCTCGTTAGCTGCCACATGGGTGCTGAGAGTTGAATCCTAGCCTCTGGAAGAGCAGTCAGTACTTAACTGTTGAACAGTCTTTTCAGTCCTTGCTTATGCTTTTCTGTTTTCTTTTTGATATTATGATACAATATTTATATAAAAACTAAAAAATAAAAGAAAACAAAAAAACCCTGCTATGTTCTTTTAGTAAATAAAACTTTGTTAAATGTAGTAACATTAAAATGAAAACTTAAGCAGTTCAAGCCCTGAGCAGGTAATTTGAGACCCTCTGAGGCTTTTTTTTTAACCTTTTAAAAAATAGGCCCCTAGAACTTTTATGCAAAATTTGCATAAATATTTGTGTGTGTTTTCTGTGGGAGGAGGGTCAAAACGTTGTTCTCTGAGACTTCTCTTATATCTAGGTAGCAGAAAGCAGTTTAAGGATTATATTTTCTGGGCTGGAGAGATGGCTCAGCAGTTAAGAGCACTGACTGCCCTTCCAGAGGTCCTAAGTTCAATTCCCAGCAACCACATGGTGGCTCACAACCATCTATGCTGGGATCTGATGCCCTCTTCTGGTGTGTCTGAAGACAGCTACAGTGTACTCATAAATGAAATAAATAAATCTTAAAAAAAAATTTAAAAAGAATTATATTTTCCTAGTTTTAGATACCCAGTAGTTACCCCAAATCAATCATTCCTATAAGATGTTTACTATAAAATTACAAAATAGGCTTTTCTAAGTAGTTCATATGAAAATGTAATATTCCAGTTGATTTCGAAAGACTTCATACTGGGAAGATCAAAAGGATTAGCCCATACTTTTTTTTTTTGAGAAATAATGTAATTGCCACAAAGAGACTACTTGTTTTAATCTTTATAAATATGAAGAGGGTTCAGTTTGTTTCATGTCTGTATATTCATGGAAGGCTTTTGATGTTAACATGCTGTGGTAGTTATCTAGGATAGTCCATAGACATTCTAGGCTAGTGAGATAAAAATCACTAAGCAAGACAGTATAAAATCATGAAAATGTAAGGGGCTCAGGTAAAAGTGCAGGCCACATGTGTTAGGGCTTGGTGAGAGGAGGGACTTGATCGGGGATGAGAAGCGTAGAGCACAGTTGGATATAAGGGGATAACTTTGAGTGAAGATCTGGAAGTGCACATGTTTTCCACAGTTGACTAATGGAGAGGCAGCATTCCCTTCCCTTTCTTTAACAGAGTGGATTCTTCATCCTGGCTTCTATTACTGTGCGCTCTCTCTCTCTCTCTCTCTCTCTCTCTCTCTCTCTCTCTCTCTCTCTCCTGCTAGAAGGAAAAGGCTGTAGGAGAGGAAGAGAGTTGATGGTCCAGCCACTAAAGATCTTTAATAATAAGGTCAAACGGGCTGGCAGACTATGTATGGCCCTTGGTCCAATTTCTTTTGCCTTTGTAGGTAATATTTCATTGGTGTGTGGCCTTGTGTTAATTTACTGTTGCTTATGGCTGGCTCTGCTGCCTTGGTGTAGAGTTATTACCATGGAGACCACAAAGGTCAGTTTCTTTATTTAGGCATAGAGTTTTTATGTGTTCCGTGTTGGGCTTGGTACAGTCCAGCATGACCTGGAACTCATGGCAGTTTTCCCCCCCTTCCCAAGTACTTGGATCTTTGGCCTGTGCTAATATGCCTTACAATTTTCTGATCTTTTAAGGGAAAAGTGCTGATCCCTGAGTTAAAGAATTGCAGATTTAACATAAGTATGCTGGAAATCTGATTCCAGTTTCTGTTTAGTTTTACTTTGGCCAAGGGTTGCAGACAATTGGATGTTGGTGACAGCGTTGCCATCAAAAGTGTGGAGCTGGGGGTGTAATCAGTGCTCAGCATATATTCTCTTGGATTCTATGCACGGCACATATACACACATAAAGTGACTGATTGAAAGATGTAGGAGAATTAAATACAGTGGAGGATGTTGATGATCGGAGTTGCAGTTAAGATCAGCTGCTAATTTCTATGAAGTACTCTGCTCTAGAAAGGTTTAAGTGCAGGGATGCATGGGGCTTCAAGAAAAGGACTGTAGTCATGGAGATGAGAAACAGGGAGACATGAGGATTCTGTCGGGAAGGTGGCAGGAGATGCTAACGATGCATTTGGATCAGGCGTTCCTTATCAGGAGCTAGCTGCTTTTCACAGAAGGCAGTCACTATGGTTTTGACATGTTGAATGTGTGACGTGGGACATATGAAAGATGGGAAGTAACTCTGCCTCTGGGACAGGGGCTGCCTTCCAGGTAAGAGTGGGAACAGACCGAGAGAGCAAGCTACCCTACTTGTGCTTAGGAAAGTGAGAACCTTTCTCCAGTCAAGGCTTCTACCTCGTGGTGTGTGTAGAGAGACTTAAGCTTGTGAGAGTGGTGAGGCACTGTGCATGTTCAACAGCCTTCATTATGGGAATGACTTAACCATGTATGGAATGCGAGGCGCAGTGCTCAAAACGGCCTCGTGAGTATGCAGCACACCTTAACCCTTCATGCAAAATGCGGACCTTTCCTTTTCCTGTGTCCCACGAGGCTCGGGTGCCACCTCAGACATCCATATGGTGGCAGTTGTCTGGGCTGTGCAGAACTGCTTCCAGCTGTGTCTCGCTTATATTTATATAATTAGACTATGGCAGTTATATTTCTACCCCGTTCTGTTGTGCTTAGCTCAGGGTGCCTTTTCCCGTTACTTTGATTATATGATTTTGGTAAGCCATTGTGTCTCCTTTTACAATCCTTTGTAGTTACTGATTTGTTTTTCTTTCTTTGGAGACAAAGTCTTGTTACATTGATGAAGCTTCTCCTGAACTCATGATGTTGCCCATGCTGCCCTCAAACTGATAATGTTCTCCTAGAATCCTGACTTCTGGAACTACACCAGGCTTGAAATAAAATTTTACAGTTAGTTTCTCAGTATAGTTAAAACAGTAGCTGGGAAAAAGTGAGGCCCTTTCCTCATAAAGTTGGTTTAAGATGAAGACTGACCGATATTCCATGAAAGTGTATATTATAGCCATGAAATGACATTATAGCAAGTCTCTACGTTGATACACTAGCCATAATTGTGGCTCCACACTGATGGCCTTACTGGTCCAGTTCAGACCTCTTTCTAAAACTTCTGTCTACCTCACTCTTTTGAGTGGGAAGACTGGATCTGAAGAGATTATGTCATAGGATAAAGGAAAGCTGTCAATCATTAGTAAGTTCACATGTGCCTGTAAACCTGCTGGACCAGACGCCTGAGGTGGAGGACTAAAGTTAGACTCTGGTAACAGAGCCAGGAGAGAAAACAAGGTGAGAGCATATGAGCTCTATTATGTTGACTACAAGAGTGCATAAGTCAAATGTGAGAGGAATCCTACACAGAGGACCTGCCCTTCCAGAACTACGTTTTCATCTGTTTTGTGGTTGCAGGAAGACTTGCTTCAGAAGAGATGTATCCTGAGAGTTTTTAACAGAAGGAAAGTACTGGTAACCAGTCACTGAAACTGTGTACAGACTTTGGCCTTTACATTGCGGATCAGTTAAGATCCTGTAAGTTGCATCTGTTAGAAAACTGAAGTGAAAGAACGTAGACTCTATTTTCTTTATTACAGAAGTTAGCAGGGGTGCGAGGTTCTTTTTATTTTGCCTCCCCAGCTGGTTGAATGCTTACCGTTCAGGATAACAGTCTCAATTCCAGCCCCTCCTCCATAGCCCGTGCTTAAGAAAGCAGAGAGCCAAGGGTGCCTATCCTGTGCTTTCCGCTGTGAGGAATCTTGGAAGGCTGCCACCAATTTTAGATTGCATCTTATTGGAGACTGGTGATTTGTGGATTGGTTAATATTTGGATGAAGCCAACAGAAATTGTCCTTTCTGCCTTTCCAATCATCTCTTTGCCCCCAAGCCAACAGCTTTTGTTAGTGAGAGTTTTGGAAAGGGAAACCAGGCAACTTAGTTTAAAATAAGCTAGTTCTGGTGGCATATGCCTCTAAACTCAGGACTCAGGAGACTTGAGGCAGAAAGATCAGGAGTTTATGGCCATCCAGGGGTATTTGAGACCCTGCCCTACACCAAGCAATGCTAGTTATTGGTAATAAGAGTTACAATAATCACTCTTCAGCTTTTATTATCATTTACCAACCGAGTGGTTTATTTGTATGCATACTTTACCTATCCCTTAGAGTAACCCTGTTATTATTTGTTTGGTTTTGAGTGGAGAAGCCGAGGACAAGAAAGTTTAATAACTTTCTTAAAGTGACACAATCAGAAAGTAATGAAGTCTAGATTACAAGTCCAGATCAATGCCTTCACCGCGGCATTCCACTAATCAAGAAGCTTAGAGGTTAAGAAACTAAAGCTCGGAGACTTTAAGCCTTTTCCCCAAGTATGACAAGCTGTCTGCTGTCGGCTGTCAAGCTGGACTTTTTGGCTCCATTTCTGTCACCGAGTCTGCTGTCCCTAGATACACCATCTGATCTTTGGCCCCCTGTGTATGAGTTAGTCTTCTTGAGAGATGGACCTACTTGGTTTGCTGTAGTTTCCAGCCCTGAAAATTTCTTTCAGAGTTCTTTCTTTGGCATGCAGACTTCTGGGAAGTGTAGCTTGGTGGTGCAGAGGGTGAACTTTAGAGCCACAGTGCCTGTGTTTGAGTTCCTTCCAGTGGTGCCAGTGTTCCTCATCTCATCTGACATGACCCACACCTCTTTTGTATTTTGGTAGTCTCATCTATAAAATGGTTAATAATAGTAGCTATTCTAGAGGCTTCAGGGTTAATAGATGGATTCACCAAATGAAACTGCTTAGTGCAGTGTCTAGCATATTACTATACATTTTCTAATTGTATTATTTATAAAAAATGAACATTCTTAAATAAAGTGAATACATTTTCTGGCACCTGGTTGGTTGCTGCTCACTGAGTGTATGAAATAGAAAAAAATTTTTGAAGTGCCTGATTGGAATATTAATGATACTGAAGATGAGTTACTTACTTTTTATTTTTTTCCAGTGCTGGGGATCAAACCCACTAGGTAAGCACTCTAGCAAAGATGGATACTCTTAACCCAAGATAAGATTATTTTTAATATTTATATGAAGTCCAAGAGTCAGTGTTCAATTATTCACCAAGTGTTAATTTCATGTTATTATTTATAAAATGAGTGCTTTCACTGAGGCTACTTGAAAAGTATTGCATGCACCCCAAGTACTTAGTGATGGGAAAGTGTATTCCATTGCTTTTAAAACTGGATCTTAACATCATTGAAGCTTTTCATGGGACATTTCCAATTACTATCAATACCCATTAAATATTAATGTATCACAGGAACAGTAATATAATCATTAGTAAAATGACTGTGTGGCAGCGGCACTTACAAGTGAAATAAGGACTGTCAGCTCTGGATTGATGTCATGGAAGCAGCTTTTGGGCAGTGTTTTCGCATTTGCCTCTTCCGTCGGAACAGTGTGAGAATTAAATGCTTTTAAAGGGAACGGGCCCATCTCAGTTCATGTGTGTCATTCCAGCATCAGAGAAAATGCTGCATAATACTAGGATGACAGCCCCACCTCTGATGTCACCCAGGATGGTACGATCCTCCCCGAGCCTCTGCCGGCTTCCTGCTGCTGCACTGGGGGAATGGTTACATTAAAGCTAACTCCCCGGCATCTCAGTTATCTCCTTGGAAGTAGTTTTGACAATTATAGAAAAGCCCTACAGTGGCTGTCTTCGGTAAGCTACCAAGGTAGAGAGCGGCTGAGGCTGAGCACAGCAGGAGAGCGGGCTGCTCTGCCTTTTTGAGGGGCTGAGGCGGCAGTTCCTGGGCTCAGCTCTGGTTCCAAGTGCTCAAAGTGCTTCCATTTACATCACCGTGTGCAGTGCAGGGCAAGAGGGGCCTCCAGGAAATTTGAAACTCATTTGCTTCCAGTTGACTAGAACAGCACATTTTGCATTAGCTTGCTTCTTTTCTCGTTAACTTTTCTCAAGCGTTAAACTGATGAGCTGGGCATTTTCTATGATCAATGGGTAACTGCTGGAGCTACAGTAATCTCTGTGAGTAACCTCTATTTGTAGGTCTATGCAGGCAAATATATTTTATTTATCTATCTCTTGTGAAATGCTGCTGTGACATTTCCGTCTGTATTATTGACTGCTTGTGTTGTCTTTCGGCCATCCCAGTAGGAGACTTCTGGGGGCTAGCCCAAGTTCTGCTGAATCCTGCTATGGAAAAGAGCAGACTGCATTCATTCTGGGGCATCCCTGCCAAGCACTCTTTAATTCCTCAGAAAACAGAAGGATGCAACGGGGGCCTCCAGATGCCTTTATCCAGTACCTCACTTGGCTTTAGCTTTTAATATTTGTTTTAGTTTCTGATGCTGAATTTTCTAATTTTTTAAAAAAATAAATAAATGGAGAGTAGAGTATCATGCTTACCTATAATTCTACTTCCTTTCATCCCTCTGTCCCCAAGCAGTTTTCCTGGGAACAGGGCATTCTAACATCCTCTAGAAACAAGCTCCCTTTCTATGATGCATTATATAGGCAGAAAGAAGGAACCCGGCTATTCCTTGGTTTAGAGAGCTGTGGTTTTGGACGGGATAGGGGAGGAGTTTCTCTTAAAGAACCCAAGCTTCTTTTCATTTGCATGTCTGAAGCACAGCCAGGAATCTAAGTAGCCTAGAGGGGTGGGGGTGGGGGTGGGGAAGACTTCAAAAGTGGCTCTAAGAATCTCACTGGAGTTGCTGCTGAAGTCGATCTGTCTTTCCAGGGAGTTTATACAACTGCCTTATTATCCCTCAGTGTGTCTTTCCTACCTGTCAAAAACATTTTATAGAATTGTAAGATTTCTTTCTCTCTAGAGAAACCGAGTTTCAACTTTCGGTTGAACTTTCTATGGTAGATGTGCTGGGAATTGTTCATGTCAGTCTGCAGGATGAAGCCTGACTTGAAACTCTAATGTTTCTACTGTGAATACAAGCCACTGAGAGTGCCAATGTGGATCAGTGAGGCTTAGTGCCAACTCAGTGAGGCTGCTTCTCAATCTTCATGCCTGCCTTGCCTACAGCTGTAGTTGGCTATCACTGCTAATAACTCTAGCTGCTTGGCAATTGGCACTCATAGTCAGTTTTCAAAGAACTATATGGTTTTTGAACATCAGCTTAAATTTCTTCACCATTAAATGTCTTCACAAAAATGCACAAGAAAAATTTATTCTAATATTACATGTGTGTTAACTTTAACAAAAGATAGTCTGCTCAAATGATATTATAGAGCTGCTAAGAGTTCACTGTGAACCATTATTCTCTTCAAAAAAACACACTAAAAACTAAAACGTCAGTGTAGAGGAAATTTAAAACTGGGTATTAGAAGTGTAGATGTGTAAACAGGAAGAGGTGTAGAAAGTGGACAGAATGGATAAAATAGAGGTGAAGGAAGAGGCAAGGCAAAAGGAAGACATTCGCAGAGTGGACAGAAGTAAAAATTACGAGGCGCTGATCTTGGAGGAGCTGCTGCGAGCTTTGTTCTCTGGGCTGTTGCAGAGACTTTGCTCTACAATCAATGGCTTGCCTCTTATCCTCTGACCTTCTGAACATTGTTTTCGTGTTGCTCTGTAGTTTTCAAAGCTTCCGCTGACATTGACAGACACGGTAAACTTCTATCACTCCTGTAGGGCGTAGGGCTGACCGAGAAAAACTGGGTTCTGAAGCATTAGCATGTAGGATTTAGTCTGTGGTAAGCACAGCTATAATTGTTAATCATCAGGGGAAGAATGTCCAATTAATGGAACCTTCTGTATTTGTATGCACATGCTAAAAGCTTGTATAATGTTTGGCAGGTCTTTCCGACCTTAGAAGCATATAAAACCGTAAATATGCATGCACTTAGAGAGCTATCAGAGTCTAGAAAATGGTGAGCATCATCCAGTATATATCATAGTCTTCTCCAAAATGTGGCTTTTATTAGGATGGAGATTGCGTCCCACAGCTTAATGTAATGTGTTACTCACTTAGCAGGTCTGCATTATTCACACTCATTTTCTGATATTTTTATCATACCAAATACATTTTCTACTGCTTGGTAAATGGATTATCCCCTGCTTTGTATTGTTCCATTGCTTTGAGAATGTAAGCTGGGATCTGTTTCTGATGAGGTTACTGGTCACTGTTTTTCATAGTTCAGCAGAATTATAGTTACTCATAGACAAAATGCAGTTGAGGTCTTTAATTCTGCAAGGGTTGCCTTTTGTATTTGTAAATGAGACGTCTGTGTCACAGTTGTTCAGTAGTAAGATTACAGGCTGAATGGTCAGAAGTGCTCCTTTTTCATCCCTGCTCCTGCACAAGTCAGAGGGATCTGCCTTTCAGTGGTTTCTGAGAAGCTTCCACTGTTGACATAATTCAAGAAGGTGTAGTTTTCTTACACATAACTGCAGTTTGAAACCACACCCATGAGAAGGAAGAGAAAAGGCTTGTGGTGCTTTATAAAGGATTGAGAGTGTGATGATTTGTATTAGTCTCAGAAAACAGATTATAAATTCTTAATGTACGCTCACTGAATTTGCCCATGAATTTCTTTTATTAACAAGTAACGTAACGAAGAACATGAATGGGAAATTATGGGAAAATTACTGTGTTTTTTTTTTTTTAATATACTGAAAAACCTTAGTTTTTCTCAACTTTTATCTTTTAAACTCCCATATAATTTAAGGACAACTAAATGGTAATATTCATATTTTGGGGGGAGGGTCAAGTTCACATTTGCAATTTTTGGTAAGTGTAGTCACTAGCTATCTGAGCAACACTTACAATGAGCTCTAGACTCAGGACGTGCAGTGTTCCAGCAAAGGCCCTTAATCTAGTTCTCTTTGGAAAGGATTCTGGATTCCTTGGTATGAGGGCAAACCCACATCAGAATAATAAAGCTAAGAGTAGAGACTTCTTGACTTCGGGAATCTTTGTTGGTTGTTGTCTGTTCTATTGATCGAATAATTGGAACTTTCAATTAGGAGGTAGGAACTTCTAAGTTTTTTAGAGAATAAGAATGTAGTCACGTATTAAATATTGTCAGAGTGACTTCTAGATGGCGGTGTGGTTTCTGGAGCAGTGCTTCTTGTACTTCACTGTGAATATGAGTCTCTGGCCTGCTTGATAGATTTACATTTATTTATTTATTTTGTGTGTATGTGTATTCAGTGCATACACTTGGGTATATATGTGTGTATTTATGGCAGTTTATGCAAGAGCTTTGGTTTCTGTCTGCCTTATATCTTTGAATTGAAAGCTTATCATTTCAGCTAGCCTGGCTGAATGTTGGTGAGTTCTCAGAATCTTCCCGTTTGGACAGTGTGAAGGCTCAGTGTTAAGTGAACATGCTGCCATGCCTAATGACCTTAGTTCTGGTTTCAGAATCCATTCACATGGTAGTAGGCGAGATCCACCTTACACAGGGTGTCCCATGAACTCTAAAAGCAAGTTTTAGCATGTGTCCTTCCAGACAAACAAACACATATAAAACAATTAAAAATAATATACATATGTTCACTCACCCACCCCGAGTGTGAGTAATTGGCACATGAAGCCAATTCTGGATTTTTGGTTTTAATATTTATTTATTTATTTTGTGTGTGAATATTTCGCCACAGTCATGTGGTGCTTGCAGAGGCCAGAAGAGGGCATTTGGGTTCCCAAGAATGGGAGCTACAGACGGTTGTGAGCTGCCATGTTGGTTCTGGGAATGGAACCCAGGTCCTCTGTAAGAGCAGCAAGTGTTCCTATCACTGAGCTGTCGCTCTACTCCAAGCCTGGCTGATGTGAGTGTCAGGGGGCTCAGGACTATGGCTGAGCTGGAAGCATTTTTACTCACCTGACCATCTCCATAGCCCCTCATTTAAATTTCTTATTTGAAACCCTCAAGATTTCTGCCTTAGATGGTCTGAGCAGTGCTTTTGTGACCTCCTTCTGTGTGATGACTAAGTTGCTGTCTCAAGGTCATACTAAGTACACAGCTCTAGGACAGCACTTTCAAATCAAGCGTTCTGTGACAATTGAAATGATCTCTTTCTATAGAGTTGTGTGAGAGCTGTTAATGATAAATATGGAATACTGACTGAAGACTTAACGTATTTTTAGATTTATTTTTCTTTAATGGGTATGAGTATTTTGCCTGCATGTCTATCTGTGTACCATGTGCACGTCTATCTGTGTACCATGTGCACGTCT
>JADRCH010000162.1:1273781-1287776 GCA_019843965.1 Rhynchomys soricoides
TATCTGTGTACCATGTGCACGTCTATCTGTGTACCATGTGCACGTCTCTCTGTGTACCATGTGCACGTCTCTCTGTGTACCATGTGCACGTCTCTCTGTGTACCATGTGCACGTCTCTCTGTGTACCATGTGCACGTCTATCTGTGTACCATGTGCATGCCTGCTGCCCCTGCAGGCCAGAGGAGTTGGATGCACTGGAACTGTAGTTACCAAAGGTTCTAGGCCACCATGTGGGTGCTGGGAATTGAACCCATGTCTTCTGGAAGAGCAATCAGTGCTCTTAACCCACTGAGCCATCATCTCCTGAGCCCCTCACTTTGCAATTTTTATGGCTTTGATATAAGTGATAAAATGTCTATCTGGTTATGTTTACAGAGTGGTCAGTGTGGCTTGCATCATGCTTTATTCTAGAAGGGCAGGTCAAGTTGACTCTGTTGAATTTACCACCCAGTAAATGGCAGTTAGCATGTCCAGAAGGTATGGCCAGCTGCATTTCCATTGTTCTGTTCAAGGTGGCCTTTGGTTATCAGGAGCTAGAACCTGGGTGGTACTTCCATGTCCTGTCCCACTGGTGTTTAAGGAGGCATTTTTTGTTTTTTGTTTCTGCCTTGAAGTTCTCCTAAATTGATATACTGTTGTATGACATTCTTTAGTTCACTTAGACCACATCCATTTGCTAGGCTCTAGTGTTGTAAGGGCTATAATAGTGAAGAACAGACCAGTGTCCTCTGTTTGAAGTTTATATCTAATTGTGACTACGGATGACAAGCTAGGTCCCCTAAAAATGACGGGGCCCAGGTTCCAGGAAACACGTATGTACAGTTCATAATTGTACTCCTGTAGGACCTAGGCTGGGCACAGCTGTGATGCTGCCTGCTGCCTGGGGAAGTGTAAGCCCTGCTTCTTACAGTCAGTCAAGAACGCTGTTTCCTGTACTCAAGTTTCAGTGACCAAGTGTGCAGTACATGGGCTGAATGGTCTGTGGCTCGTTCTTCCTGGAACTGATTTCTCTTGTGTTTGCTAGCGAGTGGAGAGCATATTTCATATACTGGTTCTCAAAGATCATTCTCAGGAAGCCATAGTCTCTCTGCAGCTAGCCTTGCAAAACAAGCTCATTTCCTCAGGGTTGAAACACATTATGTTTCTAGTCCACCATTTTATTACAGCCCTGTCCCAGCATTGCAGAAACAGATGGCTACTTAATACAGAGCACAAAGCAGTGCTAAAATTGATCTTGTAACATTCACAATTATCCTACTTCTTTCTCAGTATATTAAATCAAATAAGAGAAGCCAGTGGCTTTATAGATCTCAGAGAGGTAGCTTTACCAAATACCAGGAAGCATAATTTATTGGAAGTTTTGCCAAATGCACAAGATAGCAGATAAGACTTTGGAAAGAAATAAAATTCCCCCCTGAGTACATTTTCTCAATGAGTGTGAAAACTTTCTCCTTCCATTCACCCCCACCTGTATTTTAGCCTATATTTACATTATTTTTAAAGGGGAATAAGAAGTACAGTTAAGCTGTGTACCTGTTATTCCAATTCTGTGAGTGTGTGACTTATGTTTAGGTAAGTGCTAGAGTTCTTCTTTTTAATACTTAGCAAATCTCCTTGTCAGATTTGGGCTGAATCCAGTAAGACTTTCTGCGGAAAGAAATGTTACTAGAGTCTTATCTTAGTATTAGACTGGTGGAGGTGGTAGCAGATGTCTGGGGTGGGGGGGCATTTTAAGGCAGGGCCCACGATCTCCCTCAGGTCCTTACCTCTGTTTTTGCCCTAGCCTCTGGTTATCCTGAGTCTGTTTAGGCCCATCCTCTCTACCCTTGGGCATCCTGCCACCCAGGTGTCTTGCCATGTCAAGCACACACATTGTGTTTGACAATGCCCTAGTGAATTCCCTATGTTGGTTACATAACAGCTTATTGATATAAAGGTTTGCTGAGTAAGTGGTGAAGGCTAGAAACAATGGCAGTGTTTTGAAAGGGACCAGAAAAACAAAACAAACAAAACAAAACCTCCCAGTAAAATAAAAATGTTCTCATTTTCTTTCTTTTCAAGAAATAGTCACACTAGTATAAGGACTTCCACAGGACTTACTTTAATGAGGTAAATACAAAACTCCAAGTAAAAGGTCAGGATTAATATTTTGCAAAGTTTTGTTTGTTGTTAAAGGCAGTTTACAGAAATGTGAACAGCCAAAGGAAGCAGCTCTAGCCTGTAACAACAAAAGGGTCCTTCTTTTGCATGGGAAGACCTGCTGAGTTCTGTGACATATCCTCTGTGTATGGGGTACCCGTGGTTTGTCTATGGAAACTACTACAGTTAGAAGAATATTTGTTTATTTTGATTTTTTTTTGTTAACTTTGCTGCTATGGAAGACAGTGACCCACTATTTAGTAGCATCTGAGTTACCCTAGGAAGCTCAAACCTGTCAGTGTAGCCCAGCCTTAGCTCCAGTAGAGTGCTTTGTTTGGTACTGTTTTACACATCTTGGTTAGGTCCTCAGCCCCTCAGGAAATCATGTGCCCTTGACTCTTTGTGCCAGTCTTTACTGATTAAAAGGTAAATGAAATTTATTAAACGAGTTCTTTCTAAAACAGTATACTCAGATCTGGAGAGCTTGTGGAGAAGTAAAGCCAGGAGTCCCACAGGCCCTTTGTGCCTCATTTCTTTGATCTCTTTGGCTTGGACCAGTTACCAAGTTGTGTCAAGCATCACAAGCATTTCCTACACCTGATGGATTATTTCCTTTTTCTTTCTGACGGACATTTCAGTTCAACTTCTGAAACTTCAGGGAAGGACTTAACATATTTATGAGACCCTGTTCTCCTTCCCTTCTTCTCTGCCCCTCCCCCCTCCCCCAGCATTCCTTCTCTCGGTCAGTCTTCTCTGGGTCAGTGAATATTTTCATGCCTGTTTTGTAGATGATAAACTCAGAGGTTAGGACAAAGTAGACTCCCAGATGATATCAGTTAACACTTCTTTGCTCTTGTAAATGATTTCACTGTAGTGGATTTAAGTGTTCATATGAATTTAGTGTCCCTGTGGTAGAGTTTCTTAAAGTACTTCGTGGTGGGTTAAAACCTGTAGGTGTTTAGGGATGGAGAGATGGCTCATGGTTAAAAAAAACCCCCCCGCTTCTCTAGAGGAACCATTTTGATCCCGGCCTCAATTTTGGATGGCTCACAACTGCAACTGAGGCTCCCAGGGGATGGGGGCTCACACAGACATGGCAGATACTCTCGCAATTTAAGAATTGTAGCTGTTTGAAGCTTAAAATGTGAGTTAATGTTAATGCTTCTATTTCACGGATGTGATCAGCTAAAGTTCTATTGGCATTTCTAGTGAGGGAAAGTGCTTTACTTCAACCAAGGACTGGTTTTAAAAGAAAACTTAATTTAAGATAGTGAATTGGAGTTAGATATGGAAGGGTAAAAGTAATCTGATCATTTCAGATGTCAAGGTAAATGTCAAGATGTCAAGGTATGTCAAGGTAAAAAAGACTTTGAACAAAGGCGAAGGACAGTATATAAAATTCAGAATGTCCATGAGGCTAACTTTATTTCCAGTATATGCCAGAATTAAAACCTTTTCAGTTTAGACGCAATGATCTAAAATTGAAAGGGCAACTGAGAGAGGCTACATGGGAAAGACAGGTTGGGACAGAAAGATGCAATCCTCTCTATTCACAGATAACAAGATATTTTATGTGAAAACCTCAAGAAAAATATAAAATACTATGAGACTAAAACACAAGCTCATCAGTAGTTGAGTCTAACAGTAGTAAATAGCAGCCAACTGTAGTTCCATGAATCTACTCAGTATTGTCAATAAGAATAAAATAAACTTAATGTGGCAATTAGAATCATGTTCACAAGACTACAAAACTCTACAGAAAGAAATCAAGAGAACTGAAACAATGGAAGGCCAGCCAAGCGACAGCGACACGGCTAAGAATGCAGTACACTATAGGTCATCCGCCGCTCTTGTTAAAAATCTCAGCTGTCTGGTAAATTGATTCTAAAATTCACGTAGGAAATACGGGGGACCCAGAGGGACCAAAACAATCCAGAAAAGGAATAACAAAGTTGGGAGAATTTCTTAGTTCCCACTTTAGCTACTGCAGAGTAACAGTGATCAAGAGAGGCATCGTGGCGTACAGCTCAGGATGAGAGAGTCGAGAGTTACAGTCATGCCTAACAGTGCTGGTCAGCCGAGTATTTGCAAAGGTCCCAAGACAGTTGCGTGAGCAGGGAGAGCAGTCTTTTCACCGAGTAGTTGGGGGATAACTGGATGTTCACATCCAATGGAACGAACCTGAATTTATACCTTACACAAAGATTAACTTAAAATAGCTAATCTTATAAAAGCCATTAAAATAGAACACAAGCATATCGTCTTAACTTTGCATAAGACAGTGGTTTATCTCTACAACAACCAAAAAGAGCAACCTAAGAAAAACAGTTTAAGTTTTACCTTAAATCAAAATGATCACATTGTATAATTCAAAGATGCTTTCAATCAATTAAAAGGATGACACACAAGTTGTTTATAAGATTTTTTTGTAATTAAATAATAAATGACATAATTGTAAAAGGGGTAAAAGATCAGAATAGACAAGTTTTCAAAGAAGACATAGAAATGGCAGCCCATGGCAAGATGTTCAGTATCATTAGCTATCGGGGCAATCAGAAGCATGGTGACATGCAGTTTATACCTTGTATGGAGGTCATCTATGAGCAAACACAGACACTAGTGCAACTTGACACACTGGCAGGAAAAAAAAATAACACAGTTACTTTTAAAAATCCATTCCACCCTTTTCTTAAAAGATTATAAATGCATTCACTAGCTTATCAAAAAATTTCATGTTTAACCATAAGAACTTAAACTATGTGTTGACACAGAAACTTATATACAAATTTGTTACCTATAATAGCTAAAGGGATAAACACATCCAAAATATTTATTAGTTAATGAGTGAATAAAGAAAATATGTTATTCTGTATAATTAGATATGATTTGATAAGTAGTGTGATAAAATTCTGAAATGTATTACAGCTTGAATCATTGTAAAAATATTGTCATTGAAGAATAAATAAGAAAATGTCATTTATTGTATGAATGTACTTATAGGCAATGTTCAGAATACCTAGGTATTTATCAGAGACAAAGGAGGGAGCTTTAAAGTTTTTTTTTTTTTTTTAAAGACAGGGTCTCACTATGTTTTCCTGGCTTGCCTAGAACTTGCTATATAGACCAGGCTGACCTTGAAGTCACTGTGATTCTTCTGCCTCTGCTTCCTGGGTTCTGAGATTAAAGGCTTGCACTATCATGCTCAGAAAAAAATTATTCCTGTATAAAGTGTATTCTGATTGTTGTAACCCCTACCCTCTAGTCAGTCTCCCACCCTGTTACTCTTCCCTCCGGTTCCATACATGCTGCTTCCTCACATGTGAGACTGCCACTGTTTTTGAGACCCACTGAGTTTAACTGGGATTATCTGTGTGACCATGGGTTTGGAACTGTCTGTAGGAATCTTGTGGGTACCTCACTGGGTCTATAACCAAAGACTGCCTACCTCTGGCCCATAATCCATCAATAGTCAATAGCTCATCAAGCAGGGGTAGGGCCAGAAGACACTTCTCTGATCCATGATTAACTGTTGATAGGTCCAGTCTTGTGTAGACCTTTTCCAGTTGGCAAAAGCTGTTATGAGATAATGGTGTACCCAGTAGACAGCAGTTCATAGCCCTTCTCCCTGGCTTTTGAGTCTTAAGTTCATTCTTGCCTCTTCAGTGATCTCTGAACGTTAGAGGGGTTGGTATGAGTTCTGTTGAGGGCTAAGCAGTCATCATGTCTTCTCAGTACCTCAAGCAGCCATGCACCTCTGCAGTTACCTTGTTCATTGTAGACAGAGGCTTTGCTTGATTAGCGCAGGGAGTAGTATTTGACTTTTGGTATAAATGTAAACACATAGAGGTAGTCGCCTGCACTCCTTATTGAAAATATTAAAATGTCAATAGATTTCCGTAGGAAAAGGGATCCCGACTGTTTAAGTGCTGTGCTTTTCAGAGCCAAGGTTTGAAACGTTGCTTCCTTTGCAGAGTTAGAGAGGTGTATATTACTTCTATCAAGTAAACTTGTAAATTCTTCGAAGGTGTATCTGAGGTTGTATTCTATTTAATTCAAATTTAAAGTTGAAAATATATTTTAAATTGTTCAAAATGGAGTACAAAACAACTTATATAGCATATATACCACTGCTGTTTACCACATTTTACCACATGGAGAATAACCTACCATACAACAACACATGATTGCAGGTTACCTCATTTTGTTTGATGCCTAAAGCTGAATCCTTCACACCGTGTGTGTGTGTGTGTGTGTGTGTGTGTGTGTGTGTGTGCGCGCGCGCACGCGCATTCAGAGATTCATTGACTGTTTGCTAAAGAGGACACTTATAGCTCTGAAGTGGCTCAAAAGCAACAAACATTCTCTTAAAGTAGAAGTTAGTACAGTATAGATAGAGACAACAACAAAACTCAAGTTCAGAGGGTTGGATAGTGAGGCTGACCTTACTGAATTACCCATAAAAACTTGCACTTAAAAGTCTTGGTTATCAGAATGTACCCAGTCTCAGGTCTCATTTTAATAGTAAAATGTAAATATGATTGATTATAATGAGTATCCTAATTAAATATTGTTTTCTTTGTTAATTAAATATTGTTTTTTTTATATAGTGAAATTCCTTATATGATACAATTATATTTTATGCAGTTGGTGACTTTATATGTGGGCTTCCAAACTGTTGCACTCCTGGAACAGAAACAAAGTAGAATGGTGGTCACCAGGCTGGGGACAGGGTGGGGATGGTGAAGCTGTCCATCGATGGACACAGAGTTTCAGTTAGAGGTAAACGCAAGAAATCTGTTCATGATATAATGAATACAGTTACTAATAACTACTTGAAATTACTGAAAAAGTAGATTGTGCTTTTAACATTAAAAAGTATATACCATGTATGAGAGGTAATGAATATATGCATATTAGGTTAACTTAGTCATTCTACAATGTTGTAGACATACATCAAATTACCTTGAAAAAATAAATAACTTTCATTTATCAATTAAGAAAATAAATGAAATGAAAAATAATTACACCAAGATTTTCAAATAGAAATCCAGAAATCTTCCAAGCACTGTGTTTCTTTTCTTAAAATTATTGTTATTTTGATTTCATTGTCACTCTTGAGAGAAATTTTAGAAATGTTTCCTTCCCCCAAAAATATGTCAGGGAAGAGCATACTTCAAGCTGGGAAAATTTTTACTGACTTTAAATAAATCTTTCTTTTTCCGAGGTTTAGTCTCAGATTTTGAATCAATATTTATTATTTTACCAGTGGCATTTGGATAATAATACCATAATTTTAATATTTATGCATATGAAGGGGCTGAGTTACTACAGCCTCCTTTCTTGGATTTCCTGAGAAGTAGGGTTAAATATGGTGAGTCATCAGACTACTCCCTCCTGTGTAGAAACTTTTGTGTTGATGTTTGTATAGGATGAATAGGGGCCACTGCAATGTTGTAAGTGTGTGTTACAGAGTTGGACGGAGTTTTTATAAGTAAATAAATCTTATTGAGAACCTAGAATGTATGATACTTATTAGCATGCACTAGACCCTGATGTCATGTTTCCATTCTGTTCCATTCTTAGGTGATCATGGAGGAAGCACTTTACTCCCACCGACTGTCACGAATGAATTTCCAGAATATGGGACCATGGAAGAAGGAGGGGAAGGCCTCAGAGCCTCTCTAGACTACGATACAAAGTGTCCACCATGTCACCTGCCTGGACAGCAGGCAGTCCATCTTCTTGCTGGACAGGACTCTATGGTTAACAGTGTTACAGAAGGACCAAATGATGCCCCTCAGTGTCACCCTCAGGAACAAAGGTTACAACCCATTGACTCTTTAATTTCTGCTCTGAAAGCTACAGAAGCCAGAATAGCTTCAGGAACATTTCAAGCTACAAAGGTACTGGACAAAGATGCTAACTTTTCAGTTCACCAGGTGGATAAAGAACTGAGTACTGCCAGTCACAAGCCACAGAGAGCCCATAGAACATTCCCTGTTGGCCCAGGAAAATCAGCAGATATACCTCTTTCAGTGGAAGTACCAACAGAGGAAGAATTCTCCTTGCACATCCAGGAGGATCTGACTGCCCTCGTACCAGCTCAAACACGACTGTCCCAGATAACTAATTACAGGAGGCAAGGGCCTCTCCATGTGCCAGAATCAGCGTGTCCCGTGTCCTCAAACTCAACAGGGAGCCATAATCCTGTGGACAGAGCTGGTGCTTTAAAAGATCAGAGGTCTGACCTTGGAAGAGAACACCCTAGAGGATGTGATCTGGGTGGCTCTATGGGGCACCAAGGCCGGATCAAACATGTAGAGTTTCAAGGAGTAGAGATACTGTGGGCAGGAGAAGAGGCAGAGAGCCGGCATCCTGTAGGCTCTGAGATGCCACCAGAAGGGACAGCCTCACCTGTGAGCAAAGAGTTTGTCAAAGGGCCAAGTCCTTTTAGCCCAGATGCTGGTGTGTGCAACAACTCCACTCAGTCAGCTGGCAGCGTTTGGGATGAAACTCGCAAAGCTCCTTCATCAAGGCCTGGCACGAGCTTGGGCACACTGTCCCCTGTGCCTCTTGGTGAGAGTGGAGAGGATGATGTCTTCCTGAGAGAAAGCAAAGAACACCTTGAGGAGAACATTGATATACAGGGGGATAAAGAGAGGTGAGCTCTATGGTTGTCATTGATTTGTGATACCTGGAACATGCTGTAGAAAATCACTGCCTGTGCTTGATGGGAACTCACCATAGTCTCGCCTTAGCAGTCAGTTTGCTTTACAAGAGTGATTCCATTTACCTGGAGTCAACTTTGATGGTCAAAAATACTAAATGAAAACTTCAAGCAATAAATAATTCACATCTTATGTAACTTTGTGTTGTTAGGGTTGTTCCATTGGTTATGGTTATTAACTCTCTTACTGCAGCTAATATGCACTAACTGTATCATAGGTATGGACGTATAGGAATGACATATTTAGGAATTATTATAATCTAGGCTAGTCTTAGATTACAAGTTTCTGAGACAGAAAAGTGATCATGTAATGAAGCTGTCTGTTAGCCAGGGATCAAGGGAGGAATGCTGAAGAGACCGTGAACACTCACCCGTGCAAATACATTTTTGACATGAAAAATTAAAACTCTAGTGACATCTCCTATGCAGTCATTGCAGCTCATCTGGGCCTTTGTCTGAGTGCAAACAGTGGTTCCAGTGCAGCATGCATCCAGCCTGTAGTGTAGCCTGCTTTCCTGTATGGACATAGAGGTTTGGGCCATGTAGTTCTCTATGGCTGAAAGGGCATCTCAGGAGGGCAGGGGTAGATTCAAGCACAATTCATTTGTTCCATCATATTCACAAATGGATCTCCTCTCAAAAATGGCGTGTGTTCCGATGTGTGGCCTGGACCCATAAACTTGGCATTTCCTGGTATTTTCCGGCCTTCCTCAACACTTCTCTCTGCTGTGCCACCTTAGAGCCTGGTTGTGTGGAAGACACAGCTATCTTTCCTCAGTCTCTCCGATCAAGTCTGCTCATTGTTTTTGGCAAGTCATTTGTTGTATCCTGCATTACTATACCATGAATGTTAGTCTTCTGTCATTCCTCAATGCACATGTTACAGTTTAGCATCAGTGATCCTCAACCTGGAAGTTGAATGACTTTTTGACAGGACTGGCCTAAGACCATCAGAAAACACAGATATTCATTATGATCAATAAAAGCAGCAAAATTACAGTTATGAAGCAGCAATGAAATAATTTCATGGCTGGTGGGTCATTACAACATGACGAACTGAATTTAAGGGTCACAGCATTAGGAAGGTTGAGAACCACTGGTTTACAGGGTAGAAAATGTCTGTTGTAATATGTGTGTGTGTGTGTGTGTGTGTGTGTGTGTGTGTGAGAGAGAGAGAGAGAGAGAGAGAGAGAGAGAGAGAGATAGATAGATAGAGAGCGAGAGAGAGGGAGGGAGAGAGAGGTAGGGGAGAGAATGTTTTCCCTAAATGCTGATAAATTTAAGAGGAGGCTCCTTTTGGATGACTCTCAAGATCACAAAATCTCTGACTTGTATTAAAAGCAGCCTTGATATATGGCCCATGGTTCTGTCCTTGTATGGCTCTAGAATGTACACTTTTACTGCTATTTATACTAGTAATTCATTGCTCCCATCATCCTCTCTTCCACCTTTTCTCCTATATGTAAATGCTTTCAAGTTGCTTATTGTATTCCTGACCCTGCTAGATGCTGGACATGAAAGAATGGGGAACGTACATGAGATCCCTGGTCTGTGGACTTTGGTGCTAAATATACAAGATGACCACATAAACACTGTCTAGATCCTATGTAGGAGAAGAACTGCAATCTACTGGGAAGATAAGCTTGAGTGGAGACGCAGGAGCTTATTCAGGTGGCAGCCTGGACAGTGTGTTTCTGTGAACATGTTAGTTAAGTCAGACTTGAGAACTGGGGGAGTTAGCTAGACAGAAAATGAGAATGAGTTCTATACAAGAATTTTGTTACCAATGAAAAGCCTTTAAGAGGTGTAAGCACAGAAACTTACTTGGTACACAGTGCGATCACAGTAAACACCAACAAAGACAGTCATACTGTTGAGTGTGGATTCCAGTAATAACTAGGGATTATTTATGAGATATTTAATAGATACTTCTTACTTCTGGTTTATTCCTATTTATAGAAATCAGAGGTTCAGAGAGGTTCAGAGGTGACAGAAATTAAGTCGCCTGGAATTACATGGCATGTAGTCAACACAGTGGTAATTCAGGCCCATAGTTTTCTAACTGTTGATCTATGGCTCTGACCACCGGCTTGTCTAAATATTCATTTTAATACTCGATGACCATACTGGATATTAATTCTTTACATAAATATGAGCTGAACAAGAACAGAGACAATAGACAGGCTAATGTGCACAGGAACAGGGATGGAAAAGTCCAAGAGACCCTAGACCCACCCATGGGAAAAAAGGCAGCTAAGGAATGCTGAAATCCGGAGAAACAGTCCTCCCCAAGGGAAGAGCACCGTAATTGTTAGCTTTTTAGATGTTTCTAGGTACTCACCAGCTGTGAAGCTGAAGTCTTTGTAGTTCTAGTTCACATCAGCAGAGGGCAGCAGCCTCTGGATTCGGACAGGATCCTCCCCAGAGCATCTGGTCTTAAGTCAGAAAGTATTAATAGCCAGTGAAAGTTCAGTACATTTTTACTGATTGTTTGCTGTATCAAGTTTACATGATAGTTATATACTGTTTTTATATGGCTGGTTGAAGGCAGGACATTGAAAAGAAAAAAAATATTTCAATATTGAAAAATTTTGCTTTGCCTAATTTTCCAGGTTTCTCAATCAAGAGGAGCACCTTAGGGGAGGAGATGATGATATTCTTGGGCCTGGATATACGGAGGACTCCACGGATGTGTACAGCAGCCAATTTGAAACTATTTTGGACAACACTTCCTTATACTACAGTGCAGAGTCATTAGAGACACTGTATTCAGAACCGGATAGCTATTTTAGCTTTGAACTGCCGCTTACCCCAATGATACAGCAGCGCATTAAAGAAGGTGGTCAGTTCTTGGAGAGGACCTCTGTGGGAGGACTTCACGATGTCCTGAGTGTGTCAGCAGATGGTGGTATAGTGATGGGCTATTCTACAGGGATCACCAACGGACTGCACGATTCTGCCAACTCTGTCTACACCAGAGACCCTCAAGAGATTGCCTTCTGGGGAAGGTAGCAGTACCATTCTCATTAGTTTCACGGTGGTAATTTTTGTGATATTCTCTATTTGGGAAATCTAAGTGTAGGGTATATTTTAAATGAATTTGGCCAGTTTCTGTGAATGTAAGCAAATGATGTGAGTAAATGAATTCAAGCTTGGGATTCAAGAGAACAGCACCTGTCCTCTAGTGGTTTGTGGAACTGGCAAGCAATGAGCATTTCCTGGGTTACTATATGTGACTGGATACTGAGCACATAGTTGTAATGAGTTGTTGTTTACTCTGATGCTGCAGGCTCTAGACAGTGGCTTGTGCCATAGAGAGAGCCTTTAGCTTTGCATGGGCAAGGTATTTTCTCTCTCTGTCTTATCGTTGACACCCATCTTGGGATTAAATGACAACTTAGGTAGGGTACATATTCCCCAGCTCTCATCGGGCTACAATATGTGTCTACTTATGGATGGCCATCATTTCACCTGTTCTTGACTGCCTCCTTACTTCATCTGCCTGCCAGTTAGCATCTCTGTCAGGAGGACAGGAATGCTAAACCTTGTAAGTTTTATGAATTGAGTTCTGAAATGTGTTTTCTATATATGTATCTGGAGATGGTGGTGGAGGGAAGGTTAAATGAGGGAACAGTATTTTGAAGGTATGAAAAACGTCAGTGCTTTTTTCTTTAAAATTCTGTTTGCATCACAGGTTTTCCTGTGACAGTAATCCTGTCTTTTCCAACAGCCTGTCCTGTGTTGGAATTTCCTGTAACCAGAATAGTTTTATGGTCCTTTGGAGGACTGTAACTGAGAACCAAAGCATCTCAACAGTGTAGATGTCCCCAGTAAAACAGGTAGTGATTACTTGGTTCACAGGAAGACAGTAAAAGGCATACGAGGTCTCAGAAGGACAAAGTTTTGGTCTGATGTGTTTAGTCACACTGAAACCTGGTTTAATTTTGTTTTCAAGTTGGGGATAAGGATACTCTGTGTACTGTCTAGCTGTGGGAATTAAAGGGTTAACTTAGCTGAGAGCACCTAGCAGGGTCTGGCTGCCAAATCCATATCAGATATTCTGTATCATGAAGAGGGGTACCTAAGGGGGGCCCCATGAGAAAAGGGTGTGTCCAGGGATGTGTTGCTGAGATAAGACTGCCCCAAGGAAAGAAGATTCTTGAGAGCAAACATTTGTAGAACAGGAGTGTGGCTGTGAGCAGAGTATTCCTGAAGTGTCTCTGGCTGGATTGTCCTGGGAAAAAGATCTGTTTTCCAAGAGGGAATACCATTTTAGTCTGTTTTGTTATCATCTCTTGTGACTGCAAATTTTGATAAAGTGCTATAGAACATGTATGTAAAAGAATTCAGTGTGCTTCCAACCCAACTCTCTGGGGCATATAGAAGTTGTTTGTATTGCACACAAAATCAGGTTAAGAGTTAAGGTGGTTTGGGCTGTGACATTATACCTCAGAAGCCACAGAAGAGGTGTGTCAGTGAAGGTAAGAGACTAGAGACAGTAGGCAGCCTAGAAAATACTGGATGAAAGGTTTATTCCTTTGTACTTCTGTGTCTAAACATTGATGAAGTAATCATCACTTAGCAGTATAGGTGCTGTCTTAGGGCTATTATTTCTGTGATGAAACACCATGACTAAAAGCAAGTTGGGGAAGAAAGATATTTCACTTATAGTTTCAAGTAATAGTTCATCATCAAAAGCAAGGGAAGGAAATAAAGTAGGGAAGGAACCTGGAGGCAGGAGCTGATGCAGGGGCCGTGGAGGGGGCAGCTTACTGGCTTGTTCATCATGGCTTACTCAGCCTTCTTTCTTGTAGAATCCAGGACCACCAGCTCAGGGATAGCACTACCCACCATGGGCTAGGCCTTCCCCCAGCAATAACTAAGAAAATGCCTTAGAGCCAGATCTTATAAAGGCATTTTCTCAGTTGAAGTTCTTTCCTTTTGGATAACTCTAGCTTGTGTTAAGTAGATCTAAAATTAGCCAGCGGAGGCCTCAGACCTTCCTATGGACAGAGCTGAGTACTTAGCACACTGGAGTAGCTGATAGTGTTTTAGTATGTCAGATTAGATAATGGTATCTGTTGGGCTATCATGAAGTAAGATTTCAGTTGTGTCACCTGGCTAAGGCA
>JADRCH010000162.1:1288176-1304507 GCA_019843965.1 Rhynchomys soricoides
CCACCACTGCCACCACCACAAAATCAAGTGTTCTAGTTTTGCTGGTAGAATTACTCAAAGGCATGTGACTTGGTAGTGACAGATCCTATACCTGACTCCAGTTGCTTAACTCCTAGACAGGAGTCTCACTGTTCCGCAGTCCAGACCTTTATGTAATTATTATTTATAGAGAATGCTTGTCTCCTTTTCGTCCTCATCTCTCTCCATACAGACAGATGTCTGAATTTATCTACTTTCAAGAACTTGGTTCCAAATGCTGAATTTGTTGCTACTGTTTCTGTTGCTGTTAGTGATGCCTGTGCCTGTGCCTTGTGTGTGTGCTCGCGTGTGTGTGTGTGTGTGTGTGTGTGTGTGTGTGTGTGTGGTGTGTGTGTGTGTGGTGTATGTGTGTGTCTGTCTGTCTGTGTGTGTGTATCTGTGTGTGTGTGTGGTGTATGTGTGTGTCTGTCTGTCTGTGTGTGTGTATCTGTGTGTGTGTGCGTGTGTGATTGTTTGGGCATGGCCTCTTGTGGTAAAAATTCCTTTCCCCTTTCAGTTTTCCAGTCAGTTTTAGTAGCTACTCTCCTGTATACATCAAAGAAGAAGTTTCCCTTAACCTCTCACATTCAGTATTTAGTTGGGAAGGTTCACGTACTGCGTTGCGTGTATTTTAAATTACGATATAGATATAACAAAGTCTGCTGAGATCCTGGATCCCGTTTGAAAGGGAATAGTTAAATTCTTCCAGGATGCTCTGACTGCTGACCACAAAGCTGCCTGTCAGCAGGAAATAGCTCACCTAGCCCTGCTATGTAATGCAGTATTTTAATGAAGAAGCAAGAGCAGCATCCCCTCCCTTAGTGGTCCAGCTTGGGAGCCTCAGGCCCCCAGGGTTCAGCAGGCTATGTGAAGTCCAGTCACATGGCTCCAGAATTAGAAAGGATAATTAGAGACTTACAGTCACACATGTCCCCATGGGTTCCTTTGTGTCTGGGTGTTTCTCTCTCGCAGGCCTATCAGGAGATGACCACAACTCCAACCAGTAAGTGCTGTCTGACCTGAAGACTGCGAGCCACACGTGTTGTCCTTGTTACCAGGAACCTCGGTGAATAATGTCCATTTCTGTTGAGCTGGATCTGGACAGAGGTGAAGGGAGACAGCAAATACAGGAATATGTCAGCAGCTTCTTTCATTGTCCTCTCAACTATAAGAAACTGCTCTAAAATATGCTTTGTTGTGTGAAAAATGTGTTTTCTATTTCAGTTTCTTAGATTTTCTCTCAGGGTCGGAGTTGGGCAGAAGAGGTGAATTGCATCTGTGAGCAGCTGATATGCCTGAGGGAAGTGATCTGTTCCGTCGTCCCCCCCCCCCCCGCCCCCCAGGTTGATATCTGTGGTTGATATCTCTGTTTTCCTCTTGCCCCTCCTTCCTCTCTAGGGGAATGCCATGCTCTGTCTTCCTCAGCCGTTTTCTTTCCCTGTGCTTTCTGCTTGGGAAGAAGTAACTTGAAAGAGCAGTGATAAAGAAACTGGCTAAAGTAGAATTTAAGACAATTTTCTAGCATCCCAATTTAAAAGCTGAAAGGCACGTGCATCTGCGTAGTTATTAAAGTACCAGAGTAACATCACATGGTGCTGGCTTAGCTGGTGAGCGTAAAATCTCTAAAATCTCAGCTTTCCTAAGTGTCACTGGAGGCTCGTGGAACTCTGAACGTTTCTGTCATTAGGGGCAGGGCACACTGCTGCCTCCTGGTTTATAGTAGGTGGAAGTGCCTCCAGGAATCTCTTAAGTTTCTCTATGGTCTAAATATGTTTTCTACAGAAAAGGAAGTTCTCATTTTTCTCTTCCTAAGTTTCTGAAGTGGTTTTAGTGGTGAAGTTATGTATTTTTGTTTGTTTGTTTTTGTTTGTGTTCCCATTTGAGAGTTCTTGCTCAGTTGTTTGTTTTGCTTTGTTTTGTTTTTTTTGCATTCATGGAGGGGACGCTCCTGTTAAGTTCACAGTGAAACCTAATTTTGAGTGTTACTTTAGTTATTTAGTAGGCATGTAATTGTGAAAAAAGGAATCTCTACCAAATAGAAAATAAAATTAACAGTAACTATTATAATGGAAGAAGTAACAAATGAGATGAAGCCAAAAAAAAAAAAAAATTAAGAAAGGACAATCAAGTGGCTAACAGTATCAGAGGCTCAGTAAAAGACAGGAGGAGGAGATGGTGACGCTGGTAAAGAAGCAGGGAACCGCCAGCCACTCCCCAGTGCCCTCTAGCTGTCAGACGGACTCTCCCAGCCCTGAGCTTTCAGAGGCTTCTTGTAACACAACTTGCCTATAAAAAGTGCTATGCAGTAGGGATTGGTGTAGGGTAACCATGGGGATAAAGAGCAGCTTCATTTGTGAAAATCCATCCTTTATTTGGTAAAGTAGAAATAGAGTGCTAGGTTTAGCCTGTTCATGGCTTACACAATGGTGTGCGTAATTAGTTGAAGAATAATTGGAAAATAGATAAGAAAAATCTTGGTAAAGAAAAAAACATACACAAAGATTAGGTCAGTGCTTCAATACGGGACAGTTGGGGTTGGGTCAAGGTGACTTCAGACTTCAAACATGGATCTAACTCGCTGAACCCAAAACCTGTCACAAGGAGTTGCATACAGAACCCGGCTTTTGTAGGAGTCACCTGGCAAGTTCAGCTTTAGACACGTTGCATTTGTGAAATCTGGTGGTCAGTCATTTATTGGCGGGTTGATAGACTGTGGAATTGAAGATCATTGGAGCGACACTGGAATCACCCTCTTACTGATACACACTCTTCAAAGGGAGGGTGGTGAGGACAGTTGTACGCGCAGTTGAACCTGCGTGACCATTGTGTACCCTACTAATTTTTTTGTACAAAATGTAAGTTATAAGGGCTTTGCAGATTTTGGCGTGATGATTGGTGAGATGGTCTTTTATCAAATACAACTTCATATGATAAAGGTGTAGAGCTAAGAAGCTATGGCAAAGAGGGCTGTGGCCTTTAATAAAAAATTGAATGGCTACCGTTTCCCTTTGGTGAGATGCTGTTAACTATCTTCTCTATATACACCAATGCAATATTTTTGTTGTTGTTTCATAGTAGAGTAGTGGAGTAATCTTAATCTAATCTGATAGATGTTACAGTTCTCATCAAGAGTTAATTAGCTTCCCAAACAAAATACATAGAGCCAGGCCTGGCAGTACGTGTCTGGATCTCAGCAGACAAGAGAATTGGGAGTTTAAGACCAGCCTCAATTATATAGTGAGTTCAAGGCTCACCCTCAAAAACACTCAAAGCAATTTTAAGAAGTGGAAAATTGAGAACACAGTGGCATCTTTCTAGAACAAGGAGGAATGTGTAACTTTTTGCTTTATACAGATTCTGTCAGGGATTCCTGTGTGTGTATGTATGCTTGGCAAATTTAGAGAAAGGCACTTTAGTGTTTGCTTTCTTCAGCTAGTAATAGTCTCTTTACAGTGGTCTTTGATCTGCAAAGAGCACATCTATCCATCCGTTAGTGCTGACACAGAGACTCAGTAGTAGCAGATGTTTTAAACAATACTAAGCCATTTCCCCCACACAGTAGAAAAGGTTTAAGACATTCATGTAATGCTTGGAATCTGTGACTAAGTGAGATGTCTGCTCCTGCTTTTAGCTGAAGGGTATCACAGCAGCAGGATGGTAGGCTATCCCTCCAAAGACAGAAGAAGTGATTTATATTTCCTTGGTTCAAAGATACTTCCAAGCACTCACAGATCCTTATAGATTAGCTTGCCATCTCCAGATATGACTTAAGTACCTCTCTATCCTGACAAAGAGACCCCTCTGAGATAGAGATGCTTAAAAAGACAGAATAGGAACTCTTCTCTTTCAGGTGGGATGAAGACTTCATATTTTTCAGTCTTCCATTTCCTCTTCCTCTTCCTCAGGGTTTCCTGGGCCCTGAGGGAAGGGATTTGATATAGACAGCCTGCTTAGGGCTGAATGTTTCAAGATCTCTCATTCTGGCTGTGCATCTCTGTATTTTTTTCCCATCTGCTGCAATAAGATGCTTCTCTGATGATGTCTGAGCAAGTCACTATCAGTGCAATATTTAACTGTCAGAGGAAGTGATAACATTCTTTCACCTGAGGTCCCTTAATGCCCTATCTACAAAACTAGATATTCTGCACTAATGCTTGCTTGTGGGAGGGAAAAGATACAGATTGTCTTTGAAGAAATAGTTCTCTGGGGCCTGGTGAGCAGACTCAGTGGGCAGAAGTACTTGCTGTACAAGCTGGCAATCTGAATTTGTATAGGTTCTTTAGAACCTATACAAAGATGGAAATGGAGAACCCTCTCTAAAAACTGTCCTTTATATATGAGTCATATCCTGTGTGGTGCCATACGCGTCACACATAACAAGAACAAGAACAACAACAACACCCTATACACACACACACACACACACACACACACAAACACACAATCACACATTGAAGTTTGAAGTTTGGACCCACTGGGCCTTATAGCATCTTTGATCTGTACAATTTTTGAATTATAGTTCTCCATACTGAAGACATGTTAAAAACAGGGGCATCTCTCTCAGTTTCTGGTTCTCCAGGACTGTTTTCCTTCTAGGGGGGGGCACATGGACATTGACAGCTTGCCTGGTTGGTGATTATGCTGTGAAGCCTGGTTGTACTCCTAGTATGGTCATCAGACAAGCAGAGTAGGCATCAGTTTAGGGTGATCCAGACCTCACTCTGGCTCCACTTAGTTACATTTCAGTGGGATTTTTAAGCACTTTGAAGTTGAAGAAGAACTACTGGAACCTGATGAGAGGCGGAGTTCAAAGCTGAGCAGCATGAAGTTCATGTCTATTATAGTAATGTGCTTGTGGTGGGTAGAATCTTCCCTACAGAGCTGAGAAAAAGTTCTAGCTATGAATATACAAACGATTTCATGTATATCTGGTGCTAATCTTTCCCCTAGAAATATAGGGATTGCCTTCCTTTTTATCTAGGGAAACAGAATGGTACAGTTTGGCTCTCTTAAGTGTCTTCCAGAGCTTGGTTGCTAGTCTGTGATGCTGTTAGGGGATGGGTGGACCTTGAGAGCTGGGCCTAGTTGGAGACAGTGAGGTCATGAGAGGGAGGGCATGCCCTTGATAGGGTGTTAGGACTCTAGCCTTCCTTTATTCAGACTTCATGAGGTGAACAGTTGTTTGACTTCATGCACTCCCATGTATCATGAGGTCTTGCCTTGCTATAGATCTAAAGCAGTGGGACCAAGAGGCTAGACTGCGACCTGTGGAATTGTGATCCCAAACAGATCTTTTCTGTTTTCAAATTGTCTCAGGCATTTTTTCCCCCCACGCTGGTGGAAAACTGACTAATATGTTTAGGGGTGAAGTATGTGAATTCTTAAGTTCACAGTTTGTTCCTATTTTTTATTTGAGATAACATCTTACTAATATGGTATGAGTTGACAATTTACTAAAATGTTGTGAGCCCTCAAAAATTTATATTGTCAATAATAATAGTGTTTGAATTATCTCTACAACATCTTCAAGGTCATTCTATATGAATGGACTATGGTAAGACAGACTTAATATATTGTATACATGTAATAATACTTCTAAGAGTCTCAGATTATTTGGAAATGTAAGGAGTTATAATATCTTTGTTATTGTCTTTAAAATATTCTATTTATTCGCATCAGCTCAACACAAATATTGTGACTTTTTTTGGCCAAGATTAATATTATAGTCTTTAGGATAGGAAAGAGAAGAGGCACTGAATGAAATAATTGTGAAACAGATGTTAGAAGTCCATTTCACCGGCAATCGCTTAGGTGTGTTAGGAGTTCTCAGAATAGTCTACTTCAGCACAGGTCCATCTCACCTACCAGGCTGTAAACCTCTCAGGTCTTATCTCGAGGCCTTCGAGACATCTCTGATACACTGGTGGGGATGCACTGGACACTTGTCTCGCTGACGGAACAGCTTAAGGAACAACTGTTCTCAGCTGCTTCCGGGATAATTGAAGTGCTGGGCCCGGGGAGCCGGGCTGAGGCCCCCAGGCCAGGGTAGCTGCAGTGGTGTCACGGACACCTCCTGGAAGTGATGCTTTTTGAAGTAGGCCTTAGAGGAGGCTGGTATGTGGAACTGGCTGTTGGAGTGTGAGACAGGGAGGGAACAATAGAAAGGACTAAGGGGAAGACAGACAGACAGGCAAAAAGACAGACAGACTGGTACAGACGCAGAGACTGTGGTAGAATCAGCAGCAGGTGCTTGGTTTTCAGCAATGGGGGGTTCTGGAATGCATCTTCTTTCTCACTCACCTCCGTCCTGAAGAGGTACTGTTTCTCTTTAAAGTGTAGCTGGCACACAGCCTGTTCCAAGTAGGTAACACTGTAGCCAAACGGTGCAGAAAACAATAAGCCTGTGGTTTCACCATTCACTTTGGGAAGGAAAGCATCACACCTGGATTAGAGACCTCTCACCTCTTTCCCTCCCTGGGGCAGGGTAGCCGGTGTGTTGATGTATATTATTCCTCTTAGACACGGGTCCATGGTGGTGTCATTTCACACATGTTTAGACTGCATATAGATGTCGCCTCTTTGTTTCCTGTGGTATCAGTTTTTTCCTTCTCAACATCTAGACTACATTTACTTACTTTAAAGCCCTACCTTATAGGCTGTTGCTATATATCCCTTAAAATTATGTTTCTATTTTCTTCTACTTGTATTATTATCTCTAACAACGTGGCAGTGTGTACCTATTCTTGTATAACAGGTAGTGTCCTGTGTAAATATGGGAATCTTTCTGGAGGCCTAGGTAATCAGTTTTTGGTGAACTACTCTTGAAAGTACATGCTCCATATTCTTTGAGGATATGCGATCTTGTGTGTTTCTGTTTATAATGTAACTCTTCTTCCTCTTCCCATACTACAAAAAGCCCAGGTGAGGAGGAAAATTGGCAAAGAAAACATTGAAGTCAGTTGATTTCCCCTTTCCCTTTAGGAGCTCTGGTAGAGACTCTGGTATCCATTAGTTGAGTCTGGAGGCTGGGTCTGGATCAGATTTCTCAATTACTCTTGTCCCTATTCTCCCCTAGATGCTTTTGTGGCAGTTGTTGCCCTTGTCTGACAGCTGTGACTGTGGCCTGTCCACTTCTGGCTGACAGTAGCGGAATCTGAACAAAGGACAATAAATATTTTCACCAGGCGATTGCAGAAAAAACAGAAACCAAGTCAGAATGAAAATAGAAAAACACCAGCCACTGCAGTATGTAGCACACATGCCTTTAACTAGTTGTCAAGAAAGGAACTAAGTCTGTTTTGTAGGCTAGTTCAGTCAGAAGAAGTGAGCTATTAGAAAGTCTGTCTTTTTAACATAGTACTTTTACAGCCTTGGTGCTTTTGTAAAAGACTGCTCGAGCAACTTATTTTAGAATGGTGTTGAATGAACATTTCCCCTCCTTAAACGGGGACTCCCCCACTTCTGCTAAGAAAGCTGCCATCTCTCCCTTACTAGCTCTCCTCTGGCTTTTAAGCAGTTAAGTGGGAGGTTTATGAGGTCATGTGTGACTTCACTGGGTCTGGACTTTTGAAGTAGGTCTGTTGGAGGGAAGCTGCTCATTTAGAAGGCTGGGAGGAGGGGCAGAACTCCGTCAGTCAGTCAACTTCTTTAAAGTTCTTATTCCACAGGCAGCCCTCAAGGGGATACAGCGGCCTTCTGGGAGAATGTCACTGTTCAGTCAGTGTGTAGCAGTGTGTATTCACACAGAAGCAGCTTCAGAAGTACGTTAAAAGAGCCCTTACGGATGATGAAAGTTTGCTGAGCAGATGGAACAGGGGCGTTCTCTACCTATTCCTGACAGATTCATGGGGCAGACTGCTTGCTTGCTGACAGAGGTAACAGGAATTTGGGTTGAGTGTCTTTGTCTGGTCCCTGGTCTGAGGCAGTCTGGATTATGTACAAATGCAGTCATCGAAAATTCCTCAGGTTTGAAAATGTTTAATTTCAAATATAAGCCATTATAGGCCGGTCTTGGAGAACAACTTAAAATGCGTTTCTAGTTTATTAGTAAGGCTGACAGAAATGAGGAGGGTAATGCTGCATGGAGGTGTTTGAGCACATGGAGACTTTCCCTGGCTCAGCCACATTGCTGTCTGAGGTGATTATCCATAGCTTGGGCTCTGAGACTCTGAATGTACCTTTGGAAACTCTGAACTTCCAGCAGGCAGAAGGCCACCACTTTGAGCATGGTCATTTAGTGGTCGGTCTATTCTGTTTCACAAGGATTCCATTCTTTGTGTCACTCCTCTGGGGGGGAAAAAGTTTGCTTTGTAGTTAATATGGAAAAATAATTCATCTTAGAATTTAAGGGTAGGTTTGCTTCTTCAAAGGTTACCCAGTTATCTAAGGAAAAGTCTATTTCAGCTCTGGTTTAGATCTGGAAAGGTGTCTGTCTACTGTCATGCTCAACAGACACAGATATAAGGGACCACAGTGACACTGAAGAATTAAATAGGGCATGAGTAGGTGTGGCCCATTGATAACCCCACCCATCCTCAGATACTTGGATTAGAAGACTCACCAAAACTGAGAGTACCAGCCCTGAATTCTCAGGGGAATTAGCTGATTATGTTAACTGGCTTGCTGATGTGTATGTATTGGTCAGGTTGCCAATTCTTGACTTGATCACAGATATATTATTTTTAGTTCCTATTTATAGTACTTTACAGTGCCATTTGTTTTATTGGCCAATAATTATAAAATTTTGACTTCCTATACCTGGATATTTTGTTTTACCTTCTTCAGAGTACAGAGAGAACTCATGGCATAGACCATGGACTAAACATGTTTGTGGGAAGCATAGGCCCTAGCTTTACATTTCCCTTCTAGTTCACAAGGTCCGGCTTCTCCTAAGTTCTGTGAGCATTCTGGAAGTGCATTTTCTCCATATGTTAAGTAGGGATGCAAATGGTATTTATCCTGTATTTGTACTTAGTTATCCTGAGGCTAACTACAGTCAGCATTTACATAGTTTGTCTGGTCTGGGGAAAGCTCAGTGAATGTTAACTTGGGCTATTATCATTGTTTAAGTTGTGCTTCCTTCTGTCGGTACGCAAGACTTTGTTAGGGAACACCAGTAAAGGTACATAGAAGGGCTCATACTGTCAACATTCATGGGGCTTTGTGGTCAGGCTTCAGGCAGCATGTCTTTTTCTCATCCTCCAGTCAGTCATTTCTCTGATGCAAAGTGATGAGCAGAGGAGTGGGGATAGCCAAGGGTAGCTTCATCAATACTTATGAAACTTTCCCAGCTTCAGGCCTGTGACACCATACCAGTTTTAGCATCTTTGACTGTAGGGAACAGGACAATATGTATGTGATAACAGGAGGTACTAGGTAGAAAAGACTTCTGAAATGCAGGCTGTTCTGTGTACTCTCTCTATGTGCAGGGCCCTCTGCTCTACAGTGGTGGCTGTTTTTGTAGGCTTATCTGTAGCTCCAGCTTTTTGCCCTTTAGATCTTTTAACTCCAAGGCTGGAAGCTTGCAGCAGTATGAACTATGTATACCTGCTTATTTCCTGATCTGTTATTGTGGATGATATCTTTTTCATTATTGAGATAAAGCAAAGTTTGTGGAAATGACTAGCACAGAGTAAGTACTGAACATATTTTTACTCTTCCCCAAATTGCTCTATTTCTGCTCTTATAGTCAAGGGAACTTTAATTATCAATTCTAAATAAGACTTTTTATGCTGTAGTGCACTGTAAAGGTCTTGTGTCTAGACTGTGGTTCTAAAACTTTTGATTAAAATATTTTTCTTGAGCTGAGCATGGGGTGTGTACCTGTAATCTTAGACTTGGGAATTGCAGGCAGGGAATCAGGCTGTTTCAGCTACATGACAGTTTTGAATCAGCCTGGGATGGCTGAGACCCTCTTCCGTTACTAGGTTATGTCATTAAAGTCAGCCTTTTTATCTTACTAATAGTTCAGTGTGGGTTATTATCCTTACAAGGGTTAAATTAGATTTTAATCTAGTTTTCAAAAATATTATGAAAACATACAGTACCAATGGTAAAAATCAAGTAGAAATCCTTACTTGTTTCATGGTAGGAGCCTCCATTGACAGTTCCCTGTGTGTCCTTGGAAGGCAGAGTCTATGAAATTTTGGGAGGATTTTAGTCGAAACTATCTTTCTGGTGTAAAAGTACAAATGTGGTCTGGAAAGTTCTGTCAGATTTGCTAAGTCTCTGTACAGCTAAGTCCCTCCTTCTAGTTCTACAGGGTTTGGAATGTTTGGGAGTGCCCTTGCAGGGAAGTTGCCTTCACAGCTGGGTCTTGTCACCTAGAGCCCAATGTACTTGACAGGTCCAGCTCTGGCCATACTGCTACAGGTCATCTGAGCAGCCCTGAGTTCTTGGAGGACCATCAAGGGTTCAAAAAGCCCTGAAAAACCTCTGTCTTGAAGTTTTACGTTCCAGAAAGGGCTTTAGTCACTGCTTTGCTGGTCTGAGGGTGGGGTTCGGTCAGCCCTTTGGTCTGCTGTTGTGCTTGGCTTAGAGTCACCAGCATTGGGTGGGGAGAACTGTTAAACTGAACATGGAATTGCAGGACTCTGTTCAACTTCCATCCTTACTGTTTACCATCTGTGGCCTTGGCTAAGATGACTCTGCTCTCAGTTTCTTTGCTTGTAGAATGGAATGACTATGAAGTAGAATAATGCATGTGAAAGTGCCAGATAGTGCAGAGTGCTCTGTGGATTGTGTATGAGACTGTGGCTAATTATTATCTGGTTTAGGCAGACTAAACATTCATTCAAGATTTAGAGAAGGGGAGAAAGTGTACTGTGACTAGCTGGTGTCTTAGACTTAGTCTCATGTCCTTGAGCATGTTTTTGTCCTGGCTGTACATGAATGCCAGTGACATGCCTTGAAAGTTGTGTTCCAAAGGGAAGGAACTCCTGTGTAGTTTCTGTACTCAGACTGTTCTCAAAAAAGCTACCTTTTTGCTTAGGTCCTGGTTTACGTAGCAGAAGCTAGGAAAACGTAGGTTGACCCTGTTCTGGTACTGATTGTTAAGACTGGAAGTCATTCTTTATCTCTCAGTTCCCAACTTCCAGAGCAGAGGGTGGACTGAAGACCTTTTTGTATGTGGAGAATATAGTGACCATCTTCTGACTCCTCCCTTCCTTCTGCTTCGTTTATTAATAATTTTAGAGGACAGCAACTGATTCCAAGTTTAGGAAAACTGATTTAAAAATTTATTAAATTTTGGAGAATTTTATATAATGCATTTGATCATATTCATTCTAAACTCTTTCCCCAACTGCTCTCCAGTCCACTCTTCACTTCCCTACCATCTAATTTCTTGTCGTTTTTGAATTTTAATTTTTAAAAGCACTCATTGACTCCACTTCATGTCATCAATATATTTCTAGGTGTGAGCCCACACACCTGATAGACACACACATGGTGGACATAGCAAGAGCCACGCCCTTAAAGAAAACTGAGTCTTCCTCACCCAGAAGCCATCATCAGTTGTCATGGCTGTGAGTCAAACTCAGGTCATCAGGCTTTACCCTTTGAGCCATCTTATGGTTTCATGAGAGAAAGGGTTAATTAAGCAATGAGTTGATGGCAGTTTGATATTGTCCTACGTTTTCTGATATTTGGACCTTGGGAAGCTGGTGTGTTTCATATCATGACTTTGAACTTGACCTGAACTGACTTTACTGTAGGGATTATATAGCTGAGCATTTTCTAAAGATTAACAGTGAAAGAACTGCCAAGAATCGATATAAAGCACAGCCAAAGATTGTCAGTCTACACTTCATATGCAGCAGTGAATTCCTTGGGTCTCAGTTGTCTAAGGATAAGTTTAGTGGCCATTCTTGAGTCTCCTTAGATAGCGAGTAATAGGAATATTTCAACATGATCTTACAAAAGTAAGGTTTGTTTGTTTGTTTATTTATTTATTTATTTATTTTGGTAAAGAGAAAACATTTTAGTAGCAAAGTACTGAATATGAAACATAAAGTGAACATAATTAGGCTACTCCCATAGTTATCTGACACGAGAGAAAGCAGGCATGATTTTTTTTTTTTATTCCTGGTCTCAGGAGTTGCAGGGATGAGCCCAGCTACATGGCTGTTTCTTAGCTGCAGGGTTGACTTGGCTGTCTCAGAGTGGGAATCAGCCATGTACTAAGTCAGCAGATTCTGTCTGTAGCATCCAGGTCTTCCTGTGGATATCTCAGGACTGCGTAACTATAGTAAGAGACTAAAGAGATCCATCTGCTGGAGCTAGATTGTAGGCCAGGGGTAGCCTTCGCAGAGTGTGTGATCAGAGTCCACCTACGGTTAGCTGGTGTAGGAGTAATTTCTGTTTTACACTGAATTCAGTTTTAGGAAAATATCTGAAGTCTGATATAATTGTATATAAACTTGGTTACAAATTAAATTGATATATTCATGTCAGCATATTATATTTTTGATTCTCTGATGCCTTCCCCCTAAAAGTGTCCTACTCTGGCTATTTATATTAGCTTTTGGTGTTTGGGTGGCAGGTGTGCTACTTTCCTAACTCTGCCTTTCTGTTCTCTATTTGGGATTGTTCAGGATGCCGTAGGTTCCTTTCCTTTGATAAAACTTAGTAACAGCTGAGGAACAGGACTGTGGGTTGCTCAAATCTTATATCTTTGCCCAAATAAGGCCGTTGTGACTCTGAAGAACCCAGAGATTGTCTCCAGACTCAGCATTAGCCTTGTGTCTGTCTTCTATAAGGTATAAGTGGTCATAGGAAGATCCTGTGCTAGGTTTTGGGTGACTTGGCTCCTGACTGTGCCAGTATTTAATTTCTTAAGTTCTTAACCCTCCCCCCTCTGAAGCATTCATGTACTCATCTGGATGATTAAATAATTCATAGTCTATTCTAACTACAAAATTCCATTAGTCAACTCCATGAAATAATATTTGGGCTCTTTATATTAACTCTTGATGAGTAGTTAGAGTCTAATGTATGGAACAAATTTAAAAATTCAGGAGGCCATAGACTTGGAGCACTGGAATATAACATGAAGGTAGCAATAATGATCATAGATGGTTGGATCTTTAGAATGGAGGGAGAAGCATTGACCTTTCCTTGGCAGGGTTGTTTATTATACCAGTTGTTGCCTCTTTTATTGTTCTTCTATGGAAGAAATATGTATTGGTTACCTTTCTCAAACTGAGTTCAACGAGTCTTGGAATGCTCATTTGAAGCCCTAATTGTATCTAGTCTTATAAGGGAAATACAGTGGCCAAGGAGAGTGCAGTCTGTTTTCTTCCTCTGAAATAACTGACCTTTGGCTCTGGCTTCTTTAGCCTCATTCAGAGGGTCCTTGTTCTCACTGGGAGACAGAGATATGAAGCCACATGGTGTTCATGGCCTTTTATCTCTTGGATCCTAGTCATGTTATAATTCTCCCATGATTCCTAGCTGTGCAGGGTATAGATACTGTAGATCCCATATTTAGGAAAAACATTTTCTACCTTTATAACTGAAAACACACCATGGGATTAGTACATGGAAGCGGAGGATTTTCTTCTACTTTACATTAGTTTTAGGGTTTAGGGCATGTCACCCACTTCTCAGATCTCATCTTTAAAATGAGATAGTGAAGCTAGGCACCAGCTAGTATTTTCCAGAGCCAGACATGAGCTTGTGATTTCTTTCTTCCCTAGTCATGTAATCAGGGAGGAGAGGCAGTGAAGGAAAAGAACTAGGATTAGTTGGGTCTTTCTGTGTCTCTTGGGCAGCTCATAACCTCTGTGAGGTGGAGGCAATCTTTTAGTTTTTGACAGGCCTGCGTTCAGGTTTCCACAAAATGCTTTAACATTGATTATTCCGTTTTGGTCCGTACACTAATTTTGGCATTTCTTTATCAAGCTGTCAGCAGTTTGGAGCTCTCTGCTTGGAGGAGAGTCGCCCATAAACAGTTGTTCCCAGCCCAACTTCCCTGTCTGGGCAGTATTGCTTTGGAACTATTTGTGCTTTTATGTGGAAGATAGTTCTTTCTTGGGAGACTCATTTCCCTTCTCTCTCTCTCTCTCTCTCTCTCTCTCTCTCTCTCTGTGTGTCTGCATGTGTGTGTCTGCGTGTGTGTGTGTGTGTGTGTGTGTGTGTGTGTTTATTGTCCCTCTTTTGTGTGAGTTTTTTATTCAGCAGAAGCCTCAAGGATACTCACTGTTCGTGGGCTGTATTAACATGACTGTAGGCCTTCAGGGTCTGGACCTACTTGAACCTTGAGAGAGAATCAACACTTCTCCAGGGAATTGTTTGCTTTTGCCTTCTTGATAATGGCAGAACCAGTCAAAACACTCCCATTGTTTACTGAGTGTACTTCCTGGATGTGAAGTGGTTTGACTCTACCCCTACCCCCAAACTCCTTTTACAGGGAAATTTTGGAGTTGATTGTCCTGTTTAAAATATATCTTGTTTCCATTGAAGGGTGCTTCTCTACCCCGCCCAGTCAGTACTTTCCTTTAGGCTCATGCCAGTGACTTAGGTGAATATGAGCTATTATAAGTGCACTTGGTTATCCGTTCTAATCATCAACAGACATCAGCAACCTAGTGTCTCACATGTGATAGGGTATCCTCTTACACTGAGCAGTGTCCCAACAGGATTCACCTTACATATGTTTGTTCTCTTCAAAACAACAATTCCTGGATATTTCTCTGTCAGAGCTCTATATTAGGTGGGCATTTGAGTTTCTTAGTTATTAATCATGAAACTCAGGAATCTTCCCTTGTGGGCAACCTAGGGGAGCAGAAAGTCAAGGGGTACCACTGGCTCCCTTCTGCGTGAGTGACACAATTAACGGGTTGTTGACATGGTGTTTCTAGGGACCTCGTCAGTTTAGAAACCTTTTGCTGTACTCCTGGGTATGACAACTGAGAAGAATGCTGCTCCCATGCCCATGTCAACAAATCTGTTGGACAGCAGGACAGGACAGTGGCTGGCACTGCTGTGAAGTCTCAGAGAATGCCCTCTGCTCTGGGCAAGTGCAGGCCTTCATTACTGATGCTACTGTTCACTGCTGGTGTCACTATTCCCACTCTTTTAGGCTATAGTACCTCCGAAATCTCTGTAATAGTCTTTTAAGGTAACAGTCTCAATCAGAGTGATACTGATAAAGCAGGCGCTTGAAATACTGCAGTGTACAGTCATCGTAGTTTTGCCTCATGATGTTTTCTTTTAGAATATACTTACCATTAAAGTGAAACTTTGTACAAATAAGATTTTAGAAAATGTTGGCTAGGTTTTGAACTCACAGAAGTACAGTTCGAGACTTGAGTGCAAAGCCTTTTTTCACAGTACTGGATGAACTGGTCATTGTAACAAGCTTCGTATGGAGCAGCTGTTCCAGATCCCAACCCTGTGGCCAGGTCATTTTCTTTATTATACCCATGGCCGGCTTATCCTAGAATTTGACTACACTCTTTCCTGATCACAGTCTTCCATAGAAAGCTCCTGATGCTCTTGTGATTAGTTTTTCTTTTAAGTTACTGCTTATGGACTTCGGATCTTCCTGGTGGTCTCATTTGCCCAGTCCATCCTACTGAAGGAAGAGTAGAGTGTGGCTGAACGGCAACAAACTCAGTGTTTTCATCATTTCTACTTCATGATGTTCTCGGTGGAGGTAATGCAACCTCAGTGTGGTTTCAGCACAAGGAGCTAGGATCTACATGTATGTCTTATGGGGGAGGGTAAGTAGTAAAAATAAATATATTCTACATTGTTTACATGTAAAGATTTAGAGTAGACTCTCTCCCCCGAAGGAATCATTGAGCAGTTCCCACTGCTACAGAGGTTTCTGCTTAAATAGAAGACATGCGTGCCACTTCAAATCATTTGTTGCTATTGCGGGAGTGAGAAAAGGCGCTAGTTGAACGTGCAGATGATTTTACTTTGTTTAGAATTCTCAGGGCACCCAAAGGACAAGGGTAACTTCTTCCTTTGCTTTCTTTCTGTGCATCATCATATTAGAAGATGTGGTTTCCCTGTGGTAAAATAATAAATTTAATAGTTATGGATAATTTTATATGAGTTAAAGGGTATTAATTAAGGTTTTGACCACTACTTGAATCTCATAAAGCTAATGTCTGAACACATTTCTTATAGGATTAAACTCTATGAACGGAGCAAAATCTTGTATAACAGGGTTTAGGTCTTGGGTCTTCTTCTTTTTAATGTACCTTCCTTCTATCACTGCCCAACGTGACTATTTTTTTAACAATACTGCCGTGAGTAAGAATCCCTGTGGTTCTCTGTAACATAGCTGTAGTAACAGTACT
>JADRCH010000162.1:1304517-1373216 GCA_019843965.1 Rhynchomys soricoides
GTGGGTAAGAATCCCTGTGGTTCTCTGTAACATAGCTGTAGTAATAACTCCTCCTGGTAGCTTTTGAGAGGGTGAGTTTAGATACTGTGTGCAAGTGCTTCACGCAGTACCTGGAGTTAGCAGGTGCACAGCCAGCACCGTTAGCAGCAGCCTTCGCTTGTTACTCCTGTGTGCTGACTCACTCTTCATCTTGTCTTTTATAACCATGGGACTCAGATTACCGACAAGGGGCAGAGCAGCATTTTCACACACATCTGTTTGTTTCTCTTTTATATTTTAGGCCTTTTAGGTGTTTGATCAGAGGGGCCAAGTGAGGACTCAAAGTATATCTTACAATTATGAGAAGATGTGAAAGCAATAGAGTATGTAAGGATAGATTTTCCTAACACCACTTAGGTTACCATGTTACATGAAAGTGGGTGCAGGGGATAAAATGGAGAAACTCAACGTCGGCCCTTTGGCTTTCGGTTTTAGGCACGATATTGTGATCCTTCGTGCTGAGTTATGTCTCTGCAGAGCAGTCGATTTTCCTACTGAGCTTCTGTAAACCCTCCTGATGACTTCATTAATAGTTATACCAGAGGCATAGTCTTGAATAGTACATCATGATGTACCAAGGTGGAAGCTGAGTATCTCCTTGTGAAAATTAGAATAATAGGGAATTCTATATGTCTGTGCACAAAAGTCCACTGGAAGCAGGCATCCACAGCTTAACAGCCCAGGAGACATTTATAGTTAGTGCTTTGATCACTGATTAACAATATTTATCTTAAAGGTACATTTTCACTATGTTGTTCACACTGGCAGTAAACTCAATGGTTAATCTATTCTTTCTGATTTCTATTTAGCTGGGATTTTGTCTTGAGCCACCACACCTGGCTCCGCCTTCCCCAGTACCTAATTATATGTACAGTATCTCAAAGAGCTCTTCTTGGCCAAATATTGGAAAATAGAATTTCTTTTTGAGCTAGAGTCTTGATGTGTAGGTCAGGCTAATCTTCATTCAGGATTCTATTTCTTGCCTCAATCTCCTAAATTCTAGATCATAGGGATGTTTGAATAATCCTTGGTAAAACTATAAAACGTTAAGTTTATTAGAGAGGGAGGGAGGGAGGGAGGGAGAGAGAGAGAGAGAGAGAGAGAGAGAGAGAGAGAGAGAGAGACTGACTTTGTGTGCTATGGTCCATCTGTGGAGGTCAGAGGACAACATGTGGAAGTCACTTCTCTCTTTCCACTATGTGAGGTCCAGAATGTTCTGAGGAAGGGCCGATGTTTTTTCCCACTTAAGCCTCTGATAATAGCATATTTATGCCAAACTACTGTCACTGTGTCCTAGTGGTCTCCACACCAAAGGGGGGCTATAAAAGGGAATATAAACTTTGGACACGTGCATTCTTGGTCTATCTTGGTCCCGAGGATGCCAATAGTGATACTGCAGAACATGCTTATGGTTATGTCCAAGCTGCTGATGTGGGTTGGTTTTTCCTTTTTTCCCCTGTGCTTACCAATACCTGTATTGGTGAGTTGGTATGACCCACAGGGCGTTCCCTTAAATTCTTCTGTGCAGCAGTATCCTCTGGGCAGTCTTTCCTTTCTGGCATTCTGGTCCTCTTGAACATGGGAGGGTAGTGAAGTCTTACAGGACTTTTGCCTTGGAAACTGCAAAGGGGCCTTTACACTGCCCTGCTGCTGTGACTGGTGGACAGAGCTTTTCAGTTTACCCTCCCTTACATTTGTATTAGCCTGGAGTATTCTTTTTAGAAACAGAGTTTTTAATTAACCAAAGAAAAGGGATTGGGGACTCTTGGTAGTTCATGCATCTAATTCATTTGTTACCCTCATACACGTAGGCAGTCGGGGTTTTCTCTCCAACGTCTTCCTTCCTTCATGTAGGAGACCTTTTCTGCCTCTCTTTCTGAATTACCCTGAGACACCTCATTGTGATTCGCAAGGACTGAAGGTCTGTCAAACACCTCTGAACTAAACATCGTATTAGGAGTCACCCTAGACAACTCAGTGATAGTAGCCATGTGCTGTTCAGAAGAGTCCCAAGAAAACTTGTCACCACCACACTTGTCACCGCCACACTTGCAGCTGTGCTCGTACCCACTCCACAATGCCTGTCCTTGTCTGCATTGCCACAAAGCATCGGAATGAACCCCTTCCCTCACTACATGTCTCAGAGCTGGGGGATTTAAAATTCTTCATGGGTCTCTCTGTCTCTGTCTCTCTCTCTCTCTTGCTCTCTCTCTCTCTCTCTCTCTCTCTCTCTGTTTAAAGACAACCTTTAAAGTAAGGAAGAACTCCTAGTCCTACCATCTGGTTAGAAGCTTTGTCCAAAGCTTGAGTAGTGATCTTGCCCAGCTCTACTCAGTGGACTCATCCCTTCTCTCAAGATGCTGCTTTTTGTCTTCATCACAGGCACATGACTTATCTTCTGTTCATGGTCATCCTGTTCTTAGCATGCGTGAATATAGTACACATACTAACAAGCTGTCTCAAGTGCACTAGTCTACTTTCTCAGACAGCCAACTAGTGTGTCCTACCTTACTGCCTTAAGTATGAGTTATTTCTGCTGGCCATGGGTTTGCTAGGTGATTCTGATTGTAAACTCTATTTTTATCCAACAGAAATCATGTTTTGTTGTTTGTTTTGCTTTATATTCTTAAGTTCTTTTTGATTATTTTAAGAGATCACATAATATTCTAATCAACTTAGTTGATAATAGATTATAATAGAATTTTAGAGATAGATGGGATATCCAACTCCAATACAACACACACACACACACACACACACAGAGACAGACAGAGAGACAAAGTCAGAGAGACAGACAGACACAGACACACACACACACACACAGACAGAGAGACAATGTCAGAGAGACAGACAGACACAGACACACACACACACACACACACACACACACACACACACACAGAGAGAGAGAGAATTTTATGTACGAAGTTCTGAGGCAAAGAAGTAAGGACAGTTGCCCAAAGTAACCCAATTATTGAGGAAACTGGATCAGCATTTAAATTCGTGTGGTGTGGTAGGCCATCACCATGCAATTTTCCATTTGACCACTCTTTTTTGTTGTTGTTTTTAGTTTTTAAAATTAATCAATTCGCTTTATATCCTGACCTCAGTTTCCCTCCCTCCTCGCCTCCCAGTCCTTCCTTCCTACCTCCCTTTCCCCCATCCACTCCTCCTCCTGTTCTCTTCAGAAATGGGGAGGCCTTGCATGGATGTAAACCAGCCCTGGCATGTCACTCTTTATGAATCTACTACAGGGTACTGGCTCCGTAGACCCCTGTGGTGTACCACAATATCCCTGAATTCAGAATACCTGGGAACACATCCCAGCTCTGCCACACTCCTTGTTTGTCAAATGGACATGCAGTTCTTGTGAAGATTAAATGCCCTAAATGGAATGATGAAGGAACTTAATACCTGTTATCCATCATTTTTTGTCTGAGTGCTTTGAATGGCAACAGAGAGAAAGTAGTCTATTATAAATCCCATTGAAGGTTTATGTCAGCCTGGGTGAGCAATTAGAGCTCACTTCATGTGATCAAATCTCTGTCTCTCTTTCTCTCTCTCCTTCTGTTCCTTTCTCCCTCCTCCCACCCCTCCCCCATATATACATGCATACCTGCACACTTCAGTTATCTCTGGGCAAATGTTGTGTTCACCTCACCTTAGCCACTTCCCTTCCACACCTACCACTGAGAGTGATCGAAGCATCAGGCACTAACAGTGATGTGGCTGAGCATCCTTCTGAGGGCTGAAGTCCTCAGTGAGCTCTTCAGGCTTATTTTCTTGGCTATCACATTCTTTTGACGAGTAGCCTAGTAATTTTGTTCATGTCTAAAGGACAAAGGGATTAGTAATAGAATCCCTAAAGACTTATGGAATAACTCCTTTCTGCTAAGCACGAGCCAGTATTCTGTCCCTCCATGTAATAATGAAAATTACTACGTGGAATTCGCTGGTGGGAGGGGTGAAGAGCCTTTCTGAAGTGATGGCGCTGCATTGTCTGCCTCTGTGAATGATGTGGGAGAGGTAACCACAACGTATTGCTAAGTAACTGCCATGTCTGTCGGTCCACTGCCAGTGGCTGTGTGGGAAGTGAGGAAGGTCCAGTTGCAGTCATGTCTGTGTCATCATTGTGTCATGGGAGAATCACTGCCAAGCTCAGATCTCACTTGTGTGATGAGTAAGGTAGTTGAGACTAAACATGTTTGTACTTGAGTTAAGTGTTGAGATGCCTTACAGTGGGTAATGGCAGAGCTAAGGGCTGTGTGCCGGAAGTGCTGGACCTGTGGAATCAACCGAGGAGACTCTTGCCTTTCCCTGGGTGAGTGAACCTCATTTCTGCTTACATTTGCAGAAGTGTGCCTTCTGAAGCAGGCTTCCTCTGTGGCTTCCTGGAGCCTGTCATTCACTCTCCCTTTCTTAGCTGTAGCTGACTACTCCTTTAAAAGGCCAGAGAGGACTTGTGACAGGAAAAGCCAGGAAGAACCAATAGGAGGTTCTTTGGTGTGGAAGAAGCCAGAGAAGGAAATGTACCTTTGATAGTGAAAAAAAATCTTGTTTTACTGGTGGTAATGGTTTTCTTGTTTCATGCCTAAGAAAATGCTTTCCTTTAATAGGAAAGAAACATTTAATTAGGTGTGTGCTTAGTGGAGAAAATGTATTTTTGGACGTGGGATATTTTTTCCTGTTTTCAGCTGTGATGAATTAAGAATAGCAGAAACTGGTGAACAGAACACTTACAATGGCCTGCATTCTCTCAAGTTGGGAAGAAGTTAGTTTCTATAGCTCTTTGCCTGTTTGGGGAGAACCGAACAGCACTGAAATAGTGTTGTGAGATGTATTTTTTCATACAGAGGCCATGATTTTTGTAGTTAGTTGAGCTTTTTTCTTTGTTTATAGCATGCATAGAGACTCAGATTGCTGAGCAAGAGCAAAAAAAATAAATAAATAAAAATAAAAATAAAAAAAGAACAAGGTAGAATTGCAAGACTTTTTTAAACTGCAGTTAGCTGAAGTTTATATTTTATGAGGTATTGTCATTTTTTAAAGTGTTGACCTTTGGCTTTCATATACTCAAACATACTGAATGCTGTACTTTTCAAAGAAAAGGACAGGATAGAATTATGTGGGTTTTTTAATTACAGAAAAGATCTTGGGAGGCAGAAGAACCAAGAAGGGAGAATCAGACCATTTCCTTTGGAAGAAAACCCAAGAGTTAGTGCCGGCCTTCAGGTGATTTTTCACCCAATGCTTCTTGGCCATGCTGCAAAGCCTTAGGTCTCCACCAAATTAAAACTAACTTCTTGTATTATTCAAAGGCAATTGTTTTAGATATTAGAAGCCTTGCTTGAGGCTATAAAGTGACGTCTCCTGTGAGTTGTCAAGTGTATTACAGAATTTCACTATATTATTAGCAAGTTAAGTCATATGATTCATTTTATAAATTAGATAGCTTAAGACCACTCCATGATTTTGCATTTTACTAGAATGACCAAGAGCAGTGTCTGCACCTGACAGGTATTTGAACAGTTCCCTTATCATTTTGTTCCTAGAGTGACTCTGTTCTCTTACTCGTAACAGTCACCCTGATGTACAATCTGTTGCTCAAAGATTAATCCAGTGCAAAGGCATCTTTGTTTTTAATCAAAGTGGAAAATTACTTGAAAACCTTGGGAAGAGACCAGAGCGCATTTACCTTTTCATCTGTCATTTCATCGACTTTGTGTATTTACATTAGTTTGTGCTCATTCCAGTTTATCTGTGAGCATTGCACATAACAGCAGAGAGGAGAGGCATAATCACCTGTTCTTGGGACCTACTCGGATCTTCACTGAACATGCTCACATTCTCCTCCTCTGTATATGCACATGCATGTTTGTTTTACCTGGATGACATTTAAAATGACATTGATGTGGAAGCATTTGAATAACTTGTTAATGTATGATGTCATGTGCCAAAAAGACTTGCTTACCAGAACACAGTGAAGTCATGGTGAAAGATAGCTCCTTGGCCATTAAGTGATGATAATTTGGTTGTCGTGGCTGGTTCCAGACCATTTGAAATTTGACATATGTATAAATAAATAAACAAATAAATAACTCCTTGTTGGTCTGATAAAACACCCTAATTGTGTGTGTGTGTGTGTGTGTAAAATAACACTTGAATTTGATTTATAGAAGTGAACTAATTTTGTTTATTGAAGACAATTTTCAAGGCACATTTAAAAACAAATTTGTTTATAGTAAAGACAGCTTGACAAACATGAAGAAAACACATCTTTTAGCCTTCAAAAATCTCCGACTTTGTGAGTTTCTGTGTCTAAGTGTACCTCTGTGTACAGTTAGGTAAACTCTTCAGAAGGTAATTAATGCTTGTCCGGTATTCTGTGATATAAATATATTTAAAGTGCTTTTGAGAGTATAGGGCAGACACCTTGTGGTGTGTGAGTTAATTATACAGAGAATATGAAAGAGTATGTTTGATTTTAGTAGTTATGTATTCTAGTGTGTGTGTCGTAACTGCGACTAGACCATCGAACATTAGCTCATGGCTACATTCCTTTGAAGTACTTACATACTGGGAGTGCCTAGTCTAGTGGTTGTCAACCTGTGGGTCAGGACCCCTTCGGGGATTGCATATCGGGGATTTACATTCCAGGTCATAGTAGTAGCAAAATTAGTTATGAAGTTGCATCAAAATAATTTTATGATCAGGGGTCACTACAGTTTGAGGAACTGTATTAAAGGGCCTCTAGCATACAAAGTGATGGATGGGAGAACATTTCATTGTTTCCAGAGGGCCCCTTAGGATTAGGACAGTTGAGAGCCACCGTTCTAGCTTCTCAGTCGTTAGATAATTCCATCATGCCTCCAGTACTCAGCTACATAAATCTGTCAATTTTACTGCCATGTATCTGAAAATAACTCTTAATTTAGTGCCATCAGGGATAATAATCCCCATCCCGAACCATACAGTGACCAAAGACGTCGTAGTTTATCATGGAATATTTTATACTCTGTTCAAATGTCTTCCCTTAATTTGCTGGTTCAGTCTCTCACTAAGAACAAGCTCTAGAGTCCTCGCGATGCCTTAGAAGTGCGTACGTCGTCGTCATTCGTCTTCTCTGGTGGCGCATCCCCTGTGACTGCATCTTCTGCGGTTGCATTTGCATCACGCTGGCCTCGTAACCACACTGAGCACTCCTGGGATGCCTCCGCTCAAGTCTGTGGCCCTAGGCTTTTTTCCTTCCTTGGCTGTGCCTCCTTTCATACCCTGTGGCCGTTTCCACAAGTCTTACTTTTAAAGATTTCTTTCTTCCTCCCAAACCCTCACATTTCCCTCCCTAGCTTTTCTTCTCTTTCTTTTTTTAAATTCTTACCTGTTTAACTTAACCTGTTTATGACGCCATGTGTTTTATTTTCCATCTATTATCTTCTGAAATGGGAGCATGAGCTCTTTGTTTTGGACTCTTGTATGTCCAGCACTTAGAACAGTTCTAGTCCATATTAGATGCTCAGTCAGTATTCATCTGACAAGTAGGCTGAAGAAAATCAGGAGCTGATTTAATAGTTTAGAAAGTCAGTGGGCTACAGGGTAGGTAAGTGATAGGTAATTTTTAATTTTAACTAGTGTACACTTCATCTCTGTTATGTTTTATATATTGTATTCATGATGATTTTCTTTATTTTTTTCTGCAGTGTGTGTGTGTGTGTGTGTGTGTATCATGGCTCATGTGTTGAGAAAAGAAGGGATGTAAGTGGATTCATGTTCTATCTTTCCACCATATGGTTCCTAGGAATCAAACTCAGGTCTCAGCTTGGTGGGCAGTGTCTTCATTTCTGAGACTCCTTGCTTGCCTCGATTTCCTTGAAGTGCTTTGTAAGTGTTGTTGCTAGTTCTTAAGGTAAGCACATTTTTAAGTTATGAAGCCGGAACAGGTTTGCATTTCTGCCCATAGTGTATGCATGCCTGTATTCCTTCTTATACGTCATAGTGTGTTACCTATCTAAACCTCGCCAATTCTGTAGAGAGAAAAGCTTTCTGATCGCTTTAATTTACATTTCTTTGATACTGATGATTTTTCTACATGTCTAGTTCTTACCTGTTTATCATTTTTATTACTTGTGTATATTTGCTTAGGTCTGGGCTCTAGTTGCAGTGGGCTGAAAATGTACTTGTACTAGTTTTATTCTTTGAATATTCTGGGTAACAGGTTTATGTCCTTGGATAGATTGGGAACGACAAGCCTCCCTCCAAACTGAACTGCAATGCATGCTGTGCACTGTTTCTCCTTTTCTTTGCTTCCATTTGACTTTATTGTACCTGGCATTGGCGTGCCTGGCATTGGCGTGCCTGGCATTGGCGTGCCTGGCATTGGTGTGCCTTGCTACTTAGTTCTGTTCTACTGCGTGTGAGTTGTTGTATAGATGGTGCCATATTCTAAGTGTCATTGGGGGAGGGCCCAGCCCATGGCAGGTGGTCTTGGATTCTATAAAAATGTAGGCTGAGCAAGGCGTATGAAACAAGCCAGTAAGCATACTTATCTATGGCCTCTCTATCAGCTCCTGCCTTCGGGATCTTGCCCTGTTTGAGTTTCTGTCTGGACTTTCTTCAGTGATGAACTGTAGGCCCAGGTCCACTCTGCCACAGAGCATGGCTGCTTGTGGAGGTGGGATATGGGGACTTTGACTCACAGGCTTGGTGGCAGTTGTGGCTGGGAGCACAGAGAGGCCTTCTACAGGAGATTAGGTTGCAGCTCTGTAGTTGAAGTCCTTTTTCATGGCTCCCCACAGCAGATCTTGATGAAAAGAGACAGTCCATGGTTCTAAACAGTTTATTGTCATGGAGGAAAGTGGATTTGTAAAACCATACCCCATTTCTCAGAGTGGGCCTGAGATTAAATACCTTTTGCAGGGAGGAATGTCTGGGAAGGGAAGATAATTGGCTAAGCCCTCCAGGACTCTAGGTACCTCATTAGCATGGAGAACCCTGCTTTGAGCCTACATGACCATAGGACACATCTCTTTTATGTGAGAATCATGTCATGGTACATGTTTCAAGTCAGGAGTCTGGCAGGGAGCTGGAAGTCACCTAAGTCTCAGGTGGTGTGCCCACTGAGTCTCTGGGTCTCAACCTGCTTTACCTTACCAAACTTTCTGGCATGGTTTTACATCCCCCAATGAACAGCAATATGGAAGTAAAACCCAAATAGACTCGTTCCTCCCCAACTTCCTTTATGGTCATGGTGTTTTATTGTAATTAAAGAAACCAGACACTATGAATCTCTATCTGTCTGTCTGTCTATCTATTTTGTTTCTTCCTTCCTTCCTTCTTCTTTCTTTCTTTCTTTCTTTCTTTCTTTCTTTCTTTCTTTCTTTCTTTCTGTCTATCTGCCTGGTGTGTGTGTGTATGTGTGTGCGTGTGTGTGTGTGTGTGTGTGTGTGTGTTGATCAACCTGTCCCCCACCCCTCTACCTCCCCCCGGCTCACAGACCACTTTTCTTTCCCAGCTTTCTGTTCTCTCTTTTCAAACACAAGGACTCTGCTCAGTGCCTCCAGCTTGTTCATGGGTGTAGGTTTTCCAGAGATACTTGTTCATCTATCCTCATTGCTGTACTGTTCACAATAGCCAAGAGACAGAGCAGTCTAGTGATAGAGAAGTATGTGGTGGTGTCTTCAGCAGCAGCCTTTGTAATGCTGCAGATGTTTGTCTCTTTTGTCATTGTTTCCCTACACCCCCAACCAGAACACTGCCTCCCCCGTTCTATAATCTTTAGCTATATATACTGAATTTTTGCTTTTTAAAATACATCTTGTTCTTTGGCTTGGAATTTCCCTTGTTATCCCTTACTTTTAGCATTCTTATTTTCAGTGTCAACTTTAGGGACACTTTCTTCAGGAAAGCCAATTTGCTTACAACAATTTTTATGTCTTTCTCCATGTTCCCAATGCTCTCCTTATTTTCTTAAGACTAACATTCTAATCGCTTGTTAAACTGGGTTATAATCCCAGCATCTGGGGAGCTAAAGGAAGAGGACCGTTTTAGGCCATGATAACAAAGCAAACTGGACTACATACTGAGCCTAGGTCAGCCTGTGGACAGAGTGACTCTGTCTGAAGAAAAAGAAAAGCTCATTAGAATCTCTTCTGTTGGGACTATACCTTAGTTGGTAAAGCTCTTGTGAGCTCCAGGACTTTGATTCAAATCTCAGAACTATGTTTTTTGGTTTTTGTTTTTAACTATTATTTGTTTTTAGAGCAGAGCAGGTAACAAGAACTTGTGGTCCTAGACCTGGAGAGTCAGGAGACAAGTGGATTGCTGACCAACCTGCCTAGCTTGTGTGTTGAGTTCCAGGCTACTGAGAGATGGTGTCTCAAGAGAAAGATGGGTGACTCCTTATTGACTCTGGGTTGACCTCCGGCATCTATATGCTCATGGAAACAGACACATTCATTTGCATCTGCAAAAACATATAAGTATATGCATATATATGGTGGTCTCTTTTGTCTAATGAAGAAATAAGTAACCTCAAACAGCTCTGGCAGTGGGCATGTCTGCCTTGACTATGGCATCTGATAGATAAGTAGCCTCTCAACATATATTTCCTAAATTAATCCTCAAGGGAATGGGGAACAGTGTCTACCATTTTACAGTCAACTATAATGACCTTAGAGAGCCATTTGTTTAGCAGATGAAGAAGGGAAGATGAAGGGCATGGAAGGGACAGTATTTGCCAGTGTCTAAAGCCTTCCAGTCTCATCTGGATCTGAACCAGTGTAGACCTGGAGGGACAGCTAGCCTACTGTTTTCTCCCTTTTGTTTTCTGCAGTTGAATGAGGATTTCGAAGTACAGTTTTATATATAGATGAACCCTGAAACCTTGGACATGAAGAAAGTACAACCCTATACTTTGTGCACCCTTCCTTTAATTTCCTTGCTCGTCAGGGTTACAGGAATGGATCCACTGAGCTTTTACAGCTTCTAAAGTGGCAGGCTGGCCTGTAAAGTTCAAGAACTCCACCCATCATAAAGATCATGCTGAAGAAGCTGTGGGGGGAAAGGCAGCCAGGGAGGGACTGTACTACACGTGTGTGTTGTTACTTTGTGAGCACAAAGCAAGAAAGTTTGCATTTGTAAGTCTAAATAGTAATAGGTTTTTTTCTGTTTCTGCATATATGAATAAAAAGTATAAAATTTCAAAAGTTTCAATGAATTCACCTTCACATTTCTATTTTTTACATTATATACTTTGTTGTTGTTGTTTTTAAATTATAAACTCCAGGGATGGATTTAAATAAGTTTTTTTTTCTTTTTTTTTTTTTTTTTTTTGGTGATTTTCTATATATATCATTTGTGCTATGACCATGAGGATATCTGAAGTTTTCCATATTTTTTACATTTAGCTTGCAGAATTAAGGCAAATAGATGGTGACTCAGCCAACTTCTTGTGAATTTACTATGTATGTGACCAGTAAAGTTAAGTAGGTTGAGGCAGTTGATGGTGGTACAATTAGTTGAGGGGAGTCCCACTGTTTTACCAGGACTCAGATTTAGTCTTTTCACTTTCTGAATGAGGAAGGTAAGACGCTAAGTGGGCAAACTGAGATTATTTAACTTTTTAGCTGTAGGGCCAGCCAGCTGCACAGTTGTACACAAAGGAGTTTAATACTGCTCTTACCCAGTTACAGACAAACAGTGAGGCATGGATCTGTGAAAGAGTTTCTTTCATCACCCCTCCCCCTCTTTGGAAAAAGTGGACCTGAAAGTCAACTAATGAAATAGATTGAGAATATAATGCTAAAATATATTGTGATGCTCACCAAGCACTCACTTCTCTGCTTAAGGTAACAGATTCCTTCCGCTACTCCTTTAAACTATTTTCATTATGGTTCTGTGTTTTTTTGTTCTGGGAAATAGCACAAGCTTTAATGTATAAAGCTTGCTGCAAGGCATGATTCACCCACAGATGATCTGATTTTTATAAGAACCACTAAGAGTTTATCACATGAATACCAACACAAACCTAAACTGTAGCATTAACACAACCCAAAGCAGCACGGTCTGCGGAGCCTGAGAGGCTCATGGGATCTAGAAATGCACCCATTCCGTAGATTTACATTTTCAGAGCTTTCTTGGGAGGGAGGAAATAGTTGCAGTTTTTTCTTTCATATGGCTTTGAGTGGATGGAGTCTAAGCCTTGGTTCACATTTTGAAGCACCTTTTATTACATATCTGTTCTGTAATTGTTATTCCAGGTCATAAAAACGAGGTGCCCTGCTGGAGGTATAAAAGAAATGCTATGTTGTGTGTGTATGTGTGTGTGTGGGGGGGGTGTAAAGCCACACTAGCACGGGTTTGAGCAGACTTCCCACTAGCCTTTGATCTGAGTAGTGAGGAATTGATTTTTGTATGGTAGAAGGAGGAGCCTGGAAACTACAGATGCCATACCACGAGCTAAGAGACTACACAGCAAACACGAAAGCAGGAATGGGCTTGAAGGTCAGGATTGGTCCAGCCATATGCAGCAGATCTAAGGGCACCGAGTTCAAAGCAGTATGATAAGAACCGTGGTATTGGGAAGTTTATATTTCTAAAGAAAACAAATGCTATCTATTCCATCTGTGGAACTCAGGAAGGTCAGTGGCTGACTAGAAAAGAAAAATAAAACATTGTTGGTTTAGTATCTGATGACTCCTGGGGTGCATTTTAACCTTGAATTTTGATTGCCTCTGTATTTTGAATGATTTTTAAAATTTCTCTGTAGTGTAGGAGATCTGTTATTTTATTAATCCTTAAGTGATTTGCCTTTTATAGTAAAAAATTCATTGTCAAGATAATTATTTTTAAATCATGAATTCAAGATAGTATCCATCATCAAAGCTTGAATATAGCTACTTCATTATTGCTATAACTTATGAATGGACTACACTTTTAACATTAAATATTTGGGGAATATGTTGTTACTAATAAAGATCTATCACAAAGTCTTCAGTAGAAAAAAACTTAGCAACTGTATGATGACACATCAGCTTTGTAGATCCAAGGCTATTTTCTACTGTAAGACAAGGAAGAAAGAGAGGCCTGGATGACAATATGTTCCCTCTGGGAGGTCTACAAAGAGGAAGCAAGACCCTGAGCCTAGGAGCCAGGGGACCTGGCCAGTCTTTTTATTGCCTCCAACTTTTAATTATGCAACTCCCTTTATTTTACAGGGAGTGACTTAAGTGACTTAAGTATGTGGAACACCAGAGTTTCATATCATGAACTCAAACACGTCATCTACTTCCTTCCTACACAGGCTAGCTCATATCTACCTTGGTTCAGTGCTACATAAGAGCCCTGTTTGATTCACACAATTGTCCAAGACCGAAGCCTAAAGTCTCACTCTTGCTCCCTTCAGTGTCTTCAGTTTTCACAGATAGCTGGCCATGAAATTCTGCCAGCTTTGCTTCTTCTTTCTTAGTTCTGTACTCATTGTCTGCTGTGGAGACTCTTCACCTGCCAGCTATCACTAGACCCGGACAGCAGTCTGCTCAAAAGTGGATCCCTCTCTTCAGTCCCACCTCTTAACGGACATGTTCATGGCACATAACTGCTAGATACTGTTGAAAGCACATTATAAATATTACAATTCATTTAATCCTAGCATTTCCCTTAGATCTGATCATTTTCCTTGTTTGTCTAAATTTTATTTCCTGAATTCCCTTTTATAAGCATTCTACACCTGAGTTTGGCTCACCCTTCGCCTGTGCTCGTTATCTAGTGACACTGGTGCCTTGTATAAGCCATATGACTTGTGCTAGTCTCCATGCCAAGAGAATCTCTCATTCTTGTCTACCTGGCAAACACCACCTTTAGGTTCAGGACTGCAGAGCACAGCCTGCTAAGCTGAAGCACTGGTTTCTCTACTATTTTCGTGTCTCTTAGAGCCTTAGAACATGAAACCCTGATGCAAGGAGCTATCTTTTGCTTTTCATTCATATCATGTCTAGCATAAGATGAGAATGTTCAGCAACTGATGTCCACGGAGGAACTTTGTGGATTACTAGGGAACTGGATCTTCCTCTTAAGCCTCTTGTCTTAACCATGACATTGTGGAACACAATGCTAAAAGCATGATAGTATTCACATCATTCTGGTGTGAACTGTTAATAAATATATCACAACACCAAAAGCTCAGTACTTAGAGTCCATTTGAAAGAAAGTACTCTGCCTCTGGCTCTAGACACCTCTGAGTGTTCATGTATAAAATGGAAGTTGACCCCGAGTGCGCATGACCATTATTCGTTCTTTAAACATCAAAAGCAGACCTTCAAAACTTTCCAGATGGCCTTTGCTGGTTATACGCATTGGTTAATGCATTACAGATAGCCTCAGAGGGGCACAAAAATGTATCCATATTGAATTAAGAATAAAGACAGAAACTTTCCTTTGGATTAGTTTGACAAAGAGCAAGCCCAAATCTGAATTCTGAATTCTCCACTTTCTCCGCTTCTATCCCTGTGTTTCTGTCTGCAGTTTGTTCGCTGGTTAGTCTACAAGTCTCTCTCTCTCTCTCTCCCTCTCTCTCTCTCTCCTCTCTCTGTGTGTGTGCCTAATCTGTCCCTGTTGCCTCTCTGAAGTATCTGTGCCTGTTCCTAACAAAGAGAAAGGAATAGGGATGGTTTTAATAGAAATCATTAAGAGTTTACAGGAAAGAAGTTACTTTACTGACCCTAACTGACTCTGAATATCGGTCAGATATTATCAACCTTTTATACACATTGCTTCCAGAATGGATGACATATTTATTTTAAGTTGCTTTCAGCATGATGTCTGCAAATGCTATTTGGTATGTCTACATACCACATATATGTATGTATGCATACATGTACATTATTCTGTGTCAGAGGCAAGGAAGAGTAAGACAAAAGCTATTCCCTTAGCTTATTTTGTAAAGCTGATTGCATGGAAAGTCCAAGGCATCTGTCTGCTTACAGATGGAGGGAGCTTGGATTTGGTTCCATTGTTCTCTTAAAGACAGGTTAAATGTAAACAGACTGAGTACACGGTAGTATAGCAGGTTAAATACCCAGTCTTAAGTGATTTTAAAATATATTATTAACTTGGCTATAACATCTGGACAAAGATTCAAGAGATCCTCAGAAAAAACATCACAACAGTTATGAAGGCTGGCATGCATTCTTCAACCCTCAGAATTAGTGTGGTGTATGTTACTGAAATTGTTGTTTGTGATATGACATATTCTCTTAGCAGTGGTGACATTTCTATTTTATTCTTCCAAGAGAAAGGTTTCAGAGGTCTTCAGGAAGGATGCCTTTACATTTTAGAGAATATAAGATAACATCACATTTTACTGGCATTTAAAGATGTGTTTGTGTGTCTGAATGCTTTAATAGTTTCCTAGTTTGTTTACAAATTTGTCTAAAAGTGTGATTGTGGATTGTGTTTCCGGACATGCTGGTCTTCAGTGCTGAGTGGTGCTGATAGTCTTATCGGGAATTAGCCTGGATTCTTTTATATCTTTACAATGTAGTCATATTACATAAGCCATCTTGGTTTCTAGGTGTTTAGTCACTACTTCAAACACTACATTTGTCGCATTTACTATGAGGAGTAAAGTATGTGCCGTAAGCTGATAGATGCTTTGGATTCTACTTGGCAAAGTTGTGGGGAACCCTTCTCCTTATTTCTAGTTTGTAAAATTAAGAACTCTAAAAAGCGAAAGCCATTAAAAATATTTTAGGAATAGTAACTGTCCCATTAACCCCTTAAGGCAGTTTGTATTCTGTTATTTCCAGATGAGGAAACTGAGACTGGAAATTAGGCCACAATTTGTAGGTGTGTCTATCCATAAATTTTCTTCTTATCCAGATATTCTGTCTTATTCTCATTGTTTCTAAAGTCTATAGTGTATATGGATTGTTGACTGTGTACGGTCCTCTATGATTTAGACAGGTTTTGGTCAGTTCCAGCTGTGCACCTCAGTAGCTTGGTGTTTTGGAGAAAGCACCACTTCTCTGAGTCCAGTTTCTTCGCTCATTAAGTTTATAATACTGTAGAAACATTTTCAGTAAACGTTTGTAAACATGGGCAGGGTGAGTGGGAACATTGTACGGGCTTAGTATAAATCATCTGTAACTGTGAGGTGAACGCAAAGCAGCAACCTCGTTTGTAGTCATGAGCTTTCTCCCAAACTTTGGCATCATTTAGTGGGGGGCTACTTCTGGAAGTATTTTGGTTGCTATAAAGTGACTAGCATGTGACAACATTGTGACAAGGTGCAGAAGTGTCATCCTTGAGTGACTTGGAGCTGGTGATATTTCATCGCAACCCATTGTGGAATTTAGGATCTCCTGTGCCAGTCTGATTCCTAGTGGGACAGGACTTCTGACACCTTTGGGGATGACAGAGCAGAGAAGTCACACCTCTGCTATTATTGCCACTTGACCTGTTCCCTTTTTTTTTTTTTTTTTTTTACCCCAGTGGCTATGGTAAAGTTCCCGTTGAAGGGCTTGTCAGAACTGACTTATAAGATGTCTGAGGTTTATTTTGTCTGCACTCCTTCCTACTACAGCAGGTCAGAATGTCAAACCAACACAGTCTCCCTGGCTATAGTTGAAGGAGATATTTAAAAATGAATTTTAAGAATAGTACAAAAGTGAATAGTATTTTCTCCCAGTCCAGAGGGAAGGATTGTGTCCTCCAGGTCCAAGTCCCAGCATGGTAAGTGTCTTGAACCTTGGGTGTTTTCTTTCTGTTGACATGGCTAATTTTAGTTCTTTTTTCTCCTCCCTTGATTTTATTTCATCTTTATAATACATTTATAATATTCCTTATAATATCACCAGAGTGAGGTTTCTTATATGTTTTATAAACATAATTAAAAATAAACGAGTAACTTTTCATGAATTTGAATAACTACAGATCATTGTTAAGTGGGCAGATTTGCTGGGGTAGAGTGGTAAGCAGTAAACCTGTTACTTCCTTTAGCTTCTTTCTGGGTCCTGCTGAAGTATTCTGAAGTTGATGAAGGTAAATAGGGTTAAAACATATTGTGTTCTGAAACATGTGCATTCTCTGAAAGGCACCAAATGCATATCTGGTCTGCGCCTCTCTCTGATTCGCAGTTTCTTATACCACATAGGATTTTTCTAAGTGGCTCATGTCTCCCTGTTGAGGTGGTTAGGTCAACAAGCAGAGATGGTAATTAGAGCTCCCCACTTACAAACTTAGTATGAGCCTATTTAAGAAAAAAAAATGGATACACAAAATTTTAATATCAATCATTTCTAGTGTATTTGTGGTGCAATAATGAAGAATGCTTAAAACATCCCCACTTCAGAGTCCTGGAAAGTAATAATTTTAAAGCACTGAACGATTTGGGTGGATTTCTCTAACATTTTGAATGATAATGTTTGGGACTTTCACAAACCTCTAGGATTAAATACAGAAACTCAGATGACCAAAATAACATTCATTGCCCAAATAGAATTAACAGCAAAGAACTTTTTATCATCATTATTTGATTATGATGACATATCAATAAATAAAGGAGCAGAAGACAATCTTCTTAAAAATTAGATGCTAGAATTTTAAGGTCACTATTCATTAGTAGAAGCAAATAGGCAGATCATTTTTTAAAATATACAGTACTTCTGCTACTGACTTGGAGATAAATCAGCACCACTAGACAGAAATATGTTACTAGCTTCCTATGGTAAAGTACTTTACAAAATTTGAAAATTCTATTAATAATTAATAGCCTGAGGTATTTTGCATACAAATAAGAATTAGTCGTTTGGTTTTGATGCTTTTGCATATATAATACTTTTGTCTTATTACCAACTCCTAGCATGATCTTTTTGAAGGCATTATAAATATCAGTTAACTCAAGAAAAACCAACAGTGTAATTTTTCATTTGACATAGGAAGTAAACATCTGTGGTCGTTTGTCTGACCGATTTTGTACTGCCTGCTACACGAGAAACCATTCTAAAAGACTGAAATGTTTGGTAAGACAGGAATTGGTGAAATATGTATTTACAGTTTCATCTTGCTGAAAGCAGTTAGTGTTCTTGCCTAAATTCTCTGCAAGGTTGGGTGGAAGAAAAGTTAGGGGAGGATCTTCATCTTCTTCTGAAAGAAGCAGCATTTCTGGTCCTCCGGTCTCTCTCCTCCCTTACAGGAAAGCTCCGGAGCTGATTCTGAGGGATACTTTGGGGTACAAACTGGTTTGCACGGCCTCTACTACAGCTTCTTTACTAGTGTTCTGGACTTTTGAATTTTCTCCCGTCTATCCTGAACAGATTCTTTTTTGTGTGTCCTTTTTAACTTGCTTGAAAAGTATATGCTGGCAGTTTTGTTGAGACTTAGCCTACCTCTGGGGGAGGCTGAGTTTTGAGAAGGTCAATTAAAGATTGACCTTTTCACATCTGCTCTGGTTAGTGATATGATAAACAGACAGGGAGGGGCTGGAGACTTCAGGACTATCACTGCATCGTTTGTTTTCATATGATACTGTTATTAGGTGATCCATGCTTACACTCTGCAGTTTGCTTTCTTCCGGCCATATGTCCTACAGGCAGGCAGTCCCTAAGTACCACAGCATTTCCCTAGACTCTCAGGATCTCTCATGTAAGAAGTAGATCCATGTTCTGGGTTCTGCTTGTACAACCCTGAGACCCTTCAAGGGCTTCTTTTCTAATATTTGTATCAAAGGGGAACATTGTTTAATTCACGTGAAGAAACTGGACCATGAAGTTCTGCTGTTCTAAGATGAGATGCTATTCTGTAAAAGATTGCCTGGACCATGAAGTTCTGCTGTTCTAAGATGAGATGCTATTCTGTAAAAGATTGCCTTATTTGAGACAGCCGGGAATTGTGGTGTTCTTTCTTTGTGTTCGATTTTAAACATCTGTTGACCAGTTAAAGACAGGTAGATCCCTCTGGCTTGCTGTCCAGCTAACCTAGTCTACTTAAGGAATTTTAGGACAGTGAGACCCTAAAATAAAGATTGTCTTCAGAATTCTAAATGCATGCACCTGTGCATGTACCCCAGCACATGTACACCCACACACGTATACACACTAAAATATACAATACCAAAAATCTCTATTTGTAAAGGGACATGTCTAACTCTTTGGTTCCTGCTTGCAATTCAAGAGGAAAGATGTCCTGACAGACATAGATGCAGCTTTTAGTTGTGTGCCAAGCAAGAGCTAGAAAGGATTGGCATAGATATACAACCTGGTGATATGAACACTGCTGAAGAAGCAATCAATCAATCAATCAATCAATCAATAAATAAATAAATAAATTGCGGCCATTGCCCATAATAAAGATTGTAAAATATCTACTGCCAGTTTTTGTAACAAAATCCGTATGTTCCTTCCCTGCCCAATCCTGTCTCTTGAAGCAGCTCCCTTATCTCTTCTGTTGCATAGCCTCTGAGACCAGAGTACAATACTGACTTACTCACTTGAACTTACCATGGACAAAGGAGGCTGTCCAATGATATACGTATTCTAGAAAAAAAATGAAGTTATGCTTCTGTTCTTGCCCACTGGATTTAGGATTCCCTGGTCTTAACTTGTAAACAATGATCATATAATGATTTTGTACTTGATTATGAGATATACAGTAATGATTCCTTTCAAATTATAAACTTCAAATTACTGTGGTATGATCTTATTAAGGTTTTATTACAGATACTACATTATCATTTGAAAGTTGACACAAAAGAACTGCAGCTTAGGAAAACAAGCAGCCTGACCTAATGATTCATGTTTGTTCTCTGAGTGTTTGGGAGGTAAGATGGAAGGATCAAGTGTTCAAGGACCCTGTCTCAAAAAAACCCAAAGATCCAAATACAAAAAAGTGAAAACCTGAATAATTTGTGTTTTTCTCATAAAGTAGTATCAATGCCTATCAGGGTGAAAATTTCATTTATTAGAAATCAATGCTTTGGTGGCAAATGTGCAAATTTGGTGGGTTCTAGTAATCTGAGGCCTACTATTGTATGCAATGGCACCCTCTTGTGGAATTCTGAGTGTACGGTCCAGGAAAAATAAGGTTTAAAGAGTACCCTGGAGAAGGAAGACAGTAACTGAATCATAATAGTAATTTTGCTTCTACACTGGGCAGGAAAAGATCTTCTGGGAGCTTCTATAACTAGATTTTTTCTCTCATGCTTTAAATCATGATGTATCTTCTGGGAAAATATATTCTGTGTAGACTTATAAAATGTCACTTGGGGAGAGTTGTCTTTGCAAAGTCAATTGCTAATTTCTCCCGAATGCCATCCAAAGTTTCTATAGTGTCCAGTGTGTTATACTACCATCAAAATAAACACATAGTAACCTTGATGTTGAAGTGATAGCGGTAAGTAGAAGGGATGAAATGGACCTGGTCCTGGTAGCTGACCATCACTGTTCTAAAGGCTTTGCATGGATCTTTTCACTCACTGTTGACAACAACCTATTGACATTGGTACTGTTGTTTCCATTTTGTAGTGGGAAACCATTAAGAATTGACATCGTTACTCAAGATCTCAGCCTGGTTAGGAGTTGGAGCCAGTGTTGGAATTTTGACTATGTACCTCTTATTGGTAGGGATTTGCTTTTCAAAAGCCCTGTCTGGATTAGTAATTGTTACTTTTCTGGCAAACTGATCATTAAGAATTTTCTTTAAAAACAAGAGAGACAGCCTGGGAGGCTTCCTTTTGATGTACTGAACTTTGTTCAAGTGGCAACATTCGTAGATGTGTTGTGTTTCAGCATCCTTAGTCATGGTAAGCACTATAGCTTTCTGCTCATGCTTGTGTCTCCCCATGTTGAGTGGCTACTGGGACGCTGCAGAGTTTCCACAATGTGGATAGTTATCTGATTCTTTGAACCAAATTCATAGTCTCTCCTCTTTTTGTCCCGTTTCTTTGTAGGCATGAACTTTACATGTGGTCTCTTATTCCTCTTGAACTCATTGTTTTGGTTGGTGGCTTCACATTTCCATGAGCTGAGTAAGAGCTGGCCTTTCTCTCTCTCTCAACGTAGCCTCATGCATCTCATTGCTCACTGTATACCTCGATTTACCTTCTCAACATTTCATATATATATATATCCATCCACATGCTTCCTTGGACATCTCAAGGCTAATTCTAATTCATTTAAGATAGAACTTCTTTTCTTTCTGTCAGTACACCGTTTCGTCCTGATCTTTGGATCATGGCTAGTGACAGATCTGCCTTTCAAGTTGTGCTGACATGAAAGGTGAATATTTCTACTCTCACATCTGAAATTAGGACTCTCTAGCAAATCATTCATTTGGTCAGTTCTGAAACTATAGCCATTGCTATGCCTACAGTAATGTCTTCTCTGGAATACTGATGGTCTTCTACTTGATCTCTTACACATTATTGTTTTAAAAACAGTGAAAAGGTTACCCTTGAAAATACAAATTGAGACTTAAATTTTTACTATGTCTTTTGTATGTTTATGTCTGTGTGCACAGGTGAGCATATGTGTAGAGGCCAAAGGACATCTTGTTTTTTGAGGCAGGACCCCCCTCTGGCCTGGATGTCATTAATTAGGTAAGATGGCTACCCAGTAATCCCCAGGCCTCTACCTGTATCCACTTTTCCAACATTGACACGACCTTGGTAGCTCACAGTAACCTTTAACCATGAAGTGATCCCTGAGGGTATGATGGGACTTCTCTGTGAAGTTGCAAATTATCATCAGTAAAAGGGAGCAGTCCTTAAGATAGACCTTATAGTGACACCTCTTAAGTACTATGTTCATTTCTAGTTCAAAACATAGCCATGCGTTGCTTAAAGAGACACATCCTGAAAATGCGTTGTCAGGAGATTACAGTGAACACTGGAACGTGTCCTTTCTCTAACCAAGGTGGTTCAGCTCACCATACACCTAGCCATATGCAAGATGCCATCATCTAAGAGGTCTTGAGCATCTCTCAAGTGTCATTGTGTCAACTGAATGGCAAGAATGGCAGCTCTGGTTTCCACAGTAGATTGTGCGGTTTCTTTTTGAGGCAAAGCTTTTACAAAGCTGTATTTTCTCTGGCTGCTGGGATAAAACCTCAGTGCCGAGAAGATGGGTAACAATATTCTCTTTGACTCGATGTTTTAGACATTGCAGAGTTGTCAACAGGTATACAAAATTAATTTTTGTACCTGTGAGTAATTTTTAAAAATTATTAACATTAAATATATTTCAACTTAAATGTACCTTTAAATAGCAATAAATTAAGTCCATTTAATGTTACTACACTATTATTCAAAATTAAACAGAATAGCTAAATATTTATTTATTTATTGCTTAGAGTGTAAAAAAAGTTTGTACTTAAGGTTCTGTGAACTGAGAAAACCTGAGAGCTTCGAATCTGTGGAGCACTCTAATAAGCTTCATTAGTCTCTGAACCTTCTCCTTCACTCGTTCTGATGCATCTGCACCGGCCCAGCTTTCTCACGCCCACACCAGCATTTAGTTTAAAGTGGTTGTTTTCTCTGCGTAGAAGGCTTTTCATTTCTGGCACTGCTATGGCTAGTTTTCTTCAAGCCTTGCTCAGATGCTGCTTGTTCAAATAGGCATCATGTAACTACTTTCTGTATGAATACCTATGGCTGAAATTAGGATTCCTGTACTCTTTTGATTCTTCTGTTACTATAGCAGATCTCACCTTCAAGTATATATGATTTATTTGTTCATTTTTTTTGCTTAGTTGTGTTGTGTTTTGTTGACTGAAATATCCCATGTGCGACACATAAAAATCTTTTCTACACATTGTTTCCTTTGCACTCTCTTCATGGACACAGCCCGCATGACGAGCTCTACAAACTGATCCAACGGAGCCTCGGAGCAGTAAGAACTTTCGAAGCTCTTGCTGCGTCTTTAGAGTACTTGGCCTATGCCTCTTTGGTTCCACTGCCTTCTATACCTCCTGACTCTCAGTTGCTGCTGCTGTCAGTTAGTTACAGTCTGTTCTCATCACTACACTAGGCTGCAGTGACTCAATGGGAGGATGTAATATCTGGAGCAGTCCGCTCATTAAGTCCCTCTATTGCCTCTTGAAGTTGCTACCAACAGTGACATGTGACTTACACTTTCTAAGTTTTTATGTCTGTGAGAAAAGTGACATCAGCAGGAGGTGACGGATACATTACCTTCCATACATTGTCTAGCAAAGGCAAGTGAGAAGAACCCTCAGACAGTGGCTAGCAATGACTTTAGCCGTAATGTGACCCCTTTGACATCTTCAAGTTCACAGAATAGATAGGCACAGGAGCAAAAAACCAACAGACTCAAAGCATTTTTCTTGGTAGGAAAGAAAGTCATAAAACATGAGTTTTAAGAGCATTGTGAAATACATGCAAAATCATGAACCGCACACTGTCACTGAGAAAGAAAACGTTATGGTTGTTTACAGTGTTTGTTTCCTAGGTCTACAGAGACAGTACAGAATTCAGTCCTCATGGAAGTATAAACAAATCACTCAGAACTGCCATGCATCTCCAACGCTAACACCTCTAGTAATACCATTCACCTGATACAGACTAACACTGTGGGAATCACTCATCTAAGTCCTGCACACATGCAATCCACCCAAGCAAGAGTCTTAGGAGAGGGGCCGAAGGGAGCCTATTTTATATATAGGGGAGCTTGAGCGAGGAGCTGGACATGGCCAGTGGGACTCTAGGACCCGAGTCCTCATGCTGTATATCATAAACAATTGCTACTGCTAGCCATCTACTGATATACATGTCCTCACTGATTCAAGAAATGTTTATCAAGTTTCTTATGATCTACAGGTGATGGTTCAGTTACTTGGAATATTTAAGTAAACAAAATACAAGCAAAGATAAACATTAGTCTTGAGGGTGCACTCTATAGATCCAAAGTTCCCAAATAAGGTAGAAAACATCTCTAAAAGACAAGAGATTTCCTGCTTGTGTTCGGCCTTGTATATCTTACCCTGGAATAAGAATTTTTGTCTTGAGTAGGGGTTGGGTAAAGTAGGCATATTATCCCATTTCTACTGGTGGTAGCCTGGGTAGGAGAGAACAATGAAATTCATGGAAAAGGGTTTCCACTTGTACCCAGAGGGCATTTAGAGAAGACTCGGTTCATTGTAGACAACTGAGAGTCCTGAGCAAACAAAAAAGTAGCATAAACATGAAGTTAGAAGGGCAAGTCAGTACATATGCCTTCTGCATCGTTATCATTCACAGTGATACCCTCTGTATCATTGTGGAACCAGTGGTGGGAACACCATTACTGCAGCTCTCTAAGGTTTGAAGAAACGTTTTAGGAAATAAGGTTGCCAGGCAAAGTAGAGAATTCCCAGTTAATCTCGAGTTTCAGCTAAACAATGATTTAAAAAATTATTCTTGCAGTATTTGCTAGATGTGTACATGAGACACCGTTTCATACCTACCTGAAACGTAGACACCTGGGGGGTTTGCTGCTTTTGTTTGGAAAATCTAGGAATCTGTTAAAATACAAAGGCTGTATGAAGGCACAGTGATCAGACTCCATGATCTTGAGAGTTGCCATAGTTACTTGGCTGTGGGAAATAAAGGCCCCATTGAAGCATTTCCTCGAATACAGGGGTGGAGACACTGAAGTAATTGGTAGAGATCTTACATTTATGAGATTGCGAAGACAAGATTGGGAAGAAAGCTGGGAAGGGAGACATCTAACTACTGAAAACATCTAGTAGGCATCAGACCAGAGGAACCCTGTTTGTGTATTTAGGAAAGAGAACGGGGTGCTATCTCCCTTGAGAGATCATAGTCTGCTAGATCAAGGATGAACAAGGCACGGCTGCTTTGTTTTCTATTCCCACCATACACAGTGGCTCCTGTGTTCTGGCTCTTGTTTTTATGGGGCTGTAAAAGCATTACAGAAACTCCAACAGTAAACAGGGCTGAGAATGTGAAGTCATGGTAACATGACCTCACAGGGAGCTGGGTCCTTGGAAGGCTCGGTAGATGAGTAGAACTGGAGTTAAAGAACAGGAAGGAGGAGGAAGAGGCTCTGTAAGATGTATGGCCCAGGCATGCCTTAGCACTTGTCATGGGTTTTATATTATGCCTCTTCGACTGCTGGTAAGTTTGTATCAAGGTCATCGCGTTGTGATGATTTATGATGTTACTTGTTTATTGTTCTAAAAGAAGATTCAGAAAAGTCAGATTGCATAGGCTCTAAAGTGACATCTTTCTTGCCCTCATGAAGGAGATAAAGTGAAGTGAGCTGGGCTGGGCAAGAAGGAGAAGAAGGAAGAAGCAGACATGTGGCTTGAGGACCATGAGAAAAACAACCAGAGCTTTATTAGTAGTTCTTTCAATTTGTAATTTGTAATTGGATTTGAACAAGATCAATCTGTTGGAATATGTCAAGTAATTAGAATTGGATGCTTGCATGGAGTGATTAATAAAAAAAAAGAAAAGCCATGGGCATGTTGAGAAAATGACAGTTATTAGTGATGTGCTGGCAAAGAAAATTCTTTCTTTTGGCATTTGTTTTCAGTACATTATTGAAATATGTAAGAAAAGTTGTGGAAACATAACTCAAAAGTGTGTGTGTGTGTGTGTGTGCAGGTGCACACACATGTATGTGTATGTGTATACATATGTGTTTGTGTATGTGTGCCTGTAACTTACTTGATTGTAACCAACATTGTTCTTGGTTTACATTCTACTACTGATGTGGCTAAAATCTAATAATTTTCGTACTATGAAATTTCTAAGAGTTTGTATAGGTATGCTCTAATTAATTAAATAATAAAGGTTTTCAGAAAATGGTTGACAGTTTTAACTTTCTAAGTAGGTTCAGGATGAAAACATTGAAATGTTGACTTTCATGAAATGATTATCATAAGAAAGCACTTTGTTGTTATTGGTATGCACTTTCTGTTGTAAATTGAAGTTGACTTATTGTTTAAGAGAGATTATCATGACTCCTGATTTGTGTAGTTGATTTCTTATTAGTTCATTGTTTGCTATTGATAATGGTTTGTAATTTGACTTAAAGGTGAAAATAATGAGTATGGGTTTGGTCTCCCTCTCTCTTGGGTTTGGTCTCCCTTTCTCTTGGGTTTGGTCTCCCTCTCTCTTGGGTTTGGTCTCCCACTCTTGGACCCTGGACCCCCGTGGTCTCCACTAGGAACGAGTAAGTTGACTGGAATACGTTTTCGCATGGGCGGACGTAAGGCAAGCTGACTTAATAGCTCAGGCCTATGCAGGTTCTATATTGCAACTGGTTTTCAAAAAACTATGACATATCTTATTATTGTTTATATATGTATATATATATTATATCATATCACAGTTATTCAAAAGGGATCATAAAATATGATCTTGTCCTTAAGTATCTGTGTGACGACAGATTTTTCTTAAAATACTTCATTCAAAACAACAAGAGGTTTAAACAACAGGTGGTTCTGAGAGTCCTGTTGTCCTATAAAAGCTAGCCATCAATTTGTAAAAACTGTAAATCACTGAATTTTATATTTAAGAAATTGGTATTTGGTAAAAATATACTGTATTATGTAAAAATGAATTTCTGAATATATTATGCTTTACATTTTTGTTTTATTTACCAATATGGTACATATCAATAGATAAAATTGACATTATAAAGGAACTTGTTGGTGCTCTCACAGCTTAAAAATGTTAAGGTCCTAGATTCAAACCCATTTGTTTAGGGCTTAGGCCAGAGGTTCTCAACCTATGTATTATCACCCCTTAGGGGTGTTGGACAACCCTATCCTATGGGTCACTGAAGACCAACTAAAAACACAGATAGTTGCTTTACAGTTCATAACAACCAAAGTTGCAGCTCTGAATTAGCAGAGAACATAATTTTAATGTTGGAGACCACCATAACACGAGGAACTGTATTAAAGGGTTGCAGCATTAGCAGGATCGAGAAACTGTTTTTAAAAATATAGTACTCGGATAATTTCTGTCAAGTATTTAAATAGGAAACAGTGTTATTGAAAAGAATCTTATAGAGTTGATTTTATATTGTCACAATAACTTCATCCATTATTTATCTCTCTTTGGCCATACAAATTTTTTTTTTCTATTTTGTTTTTTCTTTCTTTCTTTTTAAAGTCGTGGCCATTGCTTTGCTGAGAGGAAAACAACACGACTAGATGCTCATTCTGAAATGGGGAGCACTGACATTCTGGAAAAGGAAACCACAGAGAATCTTAGCAATGGCACTAACAGCAATGTGGAAGCAGCTAAAAGATTGGCCAAACGCTTGTATCATCTAGACAGATTCAAAAGATCGGACGTTGCGAAACATCTAGGCAAAAAGTATGTTCTTGGGTCTGGTATTTGGCTGGACTTTTTTTTTTTTTAAATAGTTGTCAGTTCAATAAACTCTACTCTGTTTCCTTATAGCAATGAATTTAGCAAGCTAGTTGCAGAAGAGTATCTGAAGTTTTTTGATTTCACAGGGATGACGCTGGATCAGTCTCTCAGGTATGATGAAACCTTACTTCTGTTCTTCATCACAGCCAAGTCATGACTTCTTAGCTGAGGCAGCAGTATCTTCTGGTTAGAGTCTGATTTTTCAGCCCAATTCCATCTGCTTTGTGAGTTTAGATGATAATCTGGATCCTAAACAGAGACTAAAGAAACCGTGAAATAAACACGAACTGATACCCAGCGTGTAGAGGTAAAGCTGAGTCCGTAGAGAATACTGGAGGATGGCCTGAAAGCAAACCTGCGAGGGCTGGCGCTCTTCTGAGGGTTTCCTTTTAATTCCTATTACAATAAAATATATGCAACTAAATTCTTATCTTAACCATTTTAAGAGCACCATCGGTGGTATTAAATACATCCATAGAGATGGACAGCTGCCAATCACTAATGTCTTTCACTCTGTTCATCTTGTGCCAGATAACTCTCTCTTTCTCTAGAAACCATTCTGTTGGCTATGCTGAATACTTAATATACTGGGCGGCATACACTATTTTTTTTGATTGGCGGAGCTCGTTAGGTATGATGGTCTCAGAGTTCATGTATATTGTAATTTATGACAGGATTTCCTCCTCAAGCTGAGCTAATACTCCACCGGGTGGAATGAGCACCGTTTTGTTTCCGTACCCACTTGGAATCCACATTTAATCTATCGTGAATACGACTGCACTCAACATAGGCACACACATTCCTCCTTGAGACCCTACTCTCAATTCTGTTGGATAAGAACTTTGCAGCTCTGCCAGTTAAGAAGATTATAGTTTACTAACTATGAAATTAGAGGTCTTCGCATTTACTTAACAGAGCAAATACAAACTATTTTCAGATGACACAATGTTACTGAGCTCTTGAGTGGGGTAAGAATAACTCAGTGGATGGACTCTACAGGGTGCCTCTGTGAAAACAGATTGCCGGTGCCTACTTGAGGCTGTTTCAAATGAAGGCACACCAATACTCACTTTCAGCACTTGAGCTACAGAACATAAAACCTGCTGAGCACTTAAGCTTAGCAACTTCAGAGAGTTCTGATCATCTGGTATAACCCTTTCATTTTACATGTCAGATAACAGAAGCCTGCAGGGGAAGGATGGTGTCTGTATTAGAGCAGTGTCAGTTGGGCCGTTCTGTTATTTACTGAAAACACCTAAGATAAAGGAATGAATTACATCTTTGCTCTGTGCTGTTACGTGTTTATTTCAAAAGTTACAAAGAAACAGTGATCAGGGTGCTTTACGATAATGAGTATAAATCTCTAGTAACAAAGAAAACAGAATTTTAAAATAATCAGATTTATTATACAAACTTTATGATAGTAAGAATTCCTTAAAAAAATAAATTATTTTGTATGTTACATATTGCTTAAGGTTTTATATCCCAAATTCCTTCTATGTATCTATCTATGATGTGAAAACAGGCAAAATAAATGAACACAAACTGGCTGTGTATGAAGCAGTATACCTGACATTCTAGTCGTCCACGTGTGGAGGCTACCTGACTAAAGAAGCCTAGTATGTGGGATTTTAACACACAGCCTGTGTGATTATACACTGAGTCATTAATGTTGCATTCTTTACATTTTCCATTGATCTTTTAAGACTATTTCACAATTGCAATTGGACACTACCTGTGGTGCTCAGGCTTTCTTAGTCTATTTGCCTTTCTGTTCTCATCCTAACATGTTTCATAGATTATTTTATTATTTTTTTGGTGTGTGTGTGTGTGTGTGTGTGTGTGTGTGTGTGTGTAGGTACAGTATTCGAAGTGTTTGGGTGAATGCAGGCATTCATGTGCTAGAGCAAACATTGAAATTGGAGGACAGTTTTCATACTTCTTGCCTTCCATTTTGATTTTGAGGCAGCCCTCCAGTTTTGTTTTAGCTGCTCCATTGAGTCCTCTAGGTAGCTGGCCTGTGAACTTCGGAGCAGTTCTTCTGTGTTGAACTAACTTCTCTGTAGGAGTTTGGGAGTGTAGGTGCATGCTACCAAATGCTGCTTTTCACAGGAAATCTGCCCTCAGGTCCTCAGGCTTGTGTGGCAAGTTTTTACCTGCTGAGACATCGCTCCTGTGCACATTTTTTAAATGGCATTTAAATATCAATTTTCTTACTGAGTAACCATCTAGTGACTATTTTAGGCAATAGGGAGAAATGATTGTAGGGTATTATTGTATAATTAATTCTTTATATTTTCTAAGTTAATTGTCAAGTATAACATCTCAAACATTTCTCTCCTTTATTATTCTTTCTCAGGTATTTTTTAAAAGCATTTTCTCTTGTGGGAGAAACCCAGGAGCGTGAGAGAGTATTAATACATTTCTCCAATAGATATTTTTCTTGTAATCCAGACACTATCACCTCAAAAGGTAATCTAAAGGAAACTTGCGATTTTTTATGACTTTAGTTATTTTCCTTATAAAAGTTGATTCATTGTAAAAACCAAGCTATATTCAATCAACCTACTTCTCGTTCATTTATGTAAATGCAAGTTGAAATCATTAGTTTCATTTCTACTGTTTCCTCTCTTTTTAATTTTTCATATCAACGTTTTAAGGAAGGTTTAATGACAACATGATAGTTTTGTTTTCATAATTATTTTTATTCTTATTAAAAATTCATAGTATGACAATGTGCTTTATTTATGTTGTCTTCCTATGCTCAGTTTTGCCACTCAGGGATTCTATGTGTAAAGCAGTTTGTAGTACATTATTGGTCTTCTTACTTCTTAAATTGCTATCCCTGTACTTCTTGAAACCCATGCATGTTTAGCTCAGTGATATATTTTGTATATTTATATATCTCAGTGGAGCTTTGCTGAATCTTTGGTGTTCTTGTTTTAATCAAAATCTTTATAGCTGCCTTTCACTTATGGCTTTGGTGAAGTATGAGTTTGCTTGCTGCACTGTTTCTACAGTGTAAAGTAACATTTAGCTGTTGTTAGCAACAGTTTTACCCAAAAGGAGAGTCAGTACCCACTTAAAATACTGTAGACATGAATAATTTCAAGTTTTCAGTGAAGCATATTAAATGGGAAGTTTCTCAAAAATATATTAATCCTGGAGTAAATTGCTAAGATGGACAAGGAATAGAAAGACAGCCAGTTAAACGAACATCCCTGCTCCCCCCACTCCCTCAGGCTGCAGCTAGTGAGCTCAGCATTGATTGTGAGTATCAGATCCTTGTGTGGACACTGGTACTACTCGGACCATTTATGTCATGGGGTCAGCACCAACTACAGAGGCCAAGAAGTGGAAGAGCATTGTTTTCATTACACTGGCAGGTGTAAGAAGATGCTAACATGCTTGCATCAGTGAGGCATGTGGGATGTCTGTACATGCTCTCAATTGGGGGAGTTTGAGTGCTGGCTGCTGCCTTTCACAGTAACTCCAGGAGTTAGTTTTGAGTGTATGCTAAGCAAGTAGAATGGGAATAAATTTGCTGTTAGACATATAACTGACACAGACGCGAAGCCACCTGCTGAAGTGAAAGATTTGCTTTGGAAAACAAGCTGTCCTCCCTGCACATTTGGCTAAATTAATACGGCTTCCACTTTATCTAAAACATTTACATCTGTCTGTTGTACTTGGGTCAAGAATTAGTAAAGAGAAAAGCTAACTCTGATATTTGGAGATAAGATGTTTAGCTATGTATACTTTTTATTTTACTGTACAAAGTAAGTTGAAAATGATAATCCCATTTAAGTATGAAATGTTATTTCAGGCTTTGACTACATTTTTCCTGAATACTTAATTTTTAATCTTCCCGGAATATTTGAGTGTTTTACTTTTGGCTTTTGGCTTTATCTGTAACATCCAGGGGGGAAGTTCTATCTAAATGTGGCCTTTAAAGAATGTTGCAAAAATATGGTTTTTAATTTGTATATTTTAAGTATTAAATGATTTGTTTTCAGTTTGATACCATAAACTACAGAAAATTGAGAAAATATAGATCAAAAGAAATGTTTTATGATCCAGATATTTTGATAGCTTTCTCTAGAAATATTTACATTTAATGGAACCATAGTGCACACAGTATGTTTCTCATACTGACTATCAAGTGTCTTTCCACTTTTAATGTCCTCAATATTATAGTTTGCTTTCTGGAGAGTTGTCTGTGTCCCATGATGAACAATGTTTGTCTCTGTGTTTCTGTATTTATGTAGATCCTTAATTATTTTCTCACTGTAAAATAAAGCCCCAGACAGTTGCTGTGTTAAAGGACACAGATTCAGTCTTTGCAAATGTAATGCCAAATTGCTTGTCAGATTCATCAATAGAAGAGTTCAACTTTGCACGTTGGAAGTTTATAATTTAACTCATCCATTTCTGCTTTTCAAACAAAGTTAGTTATGTCTGGTGCAGCACTGGTCTTTGAGACATTTGTATGTGCTATGCTAACAGCAGGCCCTGGTTCTTTGCAGATGGAGTTCATTGCCTCACATGTGCTATGATGCTCCTCAACACAGATCTGCATGGCCATGTAAGTGTGTGCTTATGGTGCTGCCTGCCCGAGCTGTAGCATCACAAGCTTGTCTTTGCTTTTGTGGTTATACATATTTTACCCCCCCCCAACCCGCCGTATTCTCCAGAGCATTCCCATAACAAGTAGACAGATAAAATACATTTCCAAAAGAAAAAAGAAGTATCCGTCCATTCCACATGCTAGCACAGCGAGTAATTTAAAAAACAAACTGTGTCGTGTCAGTGCCTGGTACAGTTTTAGCGTGTGGATTCTGTATTATCTTTCTCCACCAGATGGCAGACAGAAGGTTTACTTGTTGGTTTTGCTTTGTCGTCTCTTAGCTAGGTATTCTGGTGGTTGCTACATAGTGTTGGAAGGATACTGTAAGGTAGAACTGAAGTTGTGATTTAAGTTTTAATAGGTTTAACCATTCAGTCTTTTCTGAATTGTTCGATTCACCTGTTTGGTTAACTAGCTAAAATAGCAAAATAAAATCCAGCACAAAGCCAACTATCTCATCACCTGTTTAAAATAAAGTATATACTTCTCAAACTTATAATTTATAAACTGTTACCTGTAATAGAAATGAAAATTTTTATCATTTTTGATATCAACTATACCTTTGAGAAAATGAGAATATTTTAAGTAAATATAAACTAATCTATATTTATTTAGAACAAAGTTCTAGGTTCATGTATTTTTGAGGGAAAAAGTCAGGTTTTTGTGTAACTGAATATATCAGCCCTTGACATAGTATATTTTACTTTGTGATCTTAGAAGTTATGTGAAAATGACTACTATATAGAAACTCTCCATTCCAGTTTTCCAGAAGATCACACAGCTCTCTTGATCCTGCAGAGCTCCTCTGGAAAGCAGTTAGTGTGCAGCTCTGTGTCTCTAAGTTGAACTAGCTATTGTCTGAGGACTAGGGTGGAGGAACGGTTCCCCCAGCAGCCAAGGGAAGGGGAACTGGAATAATAGATTGTACTGTTAATACAGTCTTAACATATCTAAAAGTACTCAGAAGTTCCTTTTTGCAATTTTTGAAGGATAATTTATAATAATTTGGTAGACTGGCGACATGTAGCAGGTGTCCAAAAATCATGCCCATCAAGAGTGTAGAAGTTTCCTGAAGACTTCTCGGATAATAGGGTGATAACATATCACACAGAAATGAAGGTATGCAGTTCCCTAAGTGAGCACCTTGAAGTGTTTGAATCCAGCATTTCTCCATGTGGGTAAGTGGAAGAGCAGGCCATGGGCTGTCCGCTCCCTTCCTATGGACAGATGATAGGTGTGTTTACAACATGATTCTGTGAGTTCCATGATGCTAGGTACCTCCTGTCCCTCTGTCCCTTCCACTTCATACTTTGTTTCCTTAACTTTTTTGTCAAAAAGGGTCACTTCAAGGATAGATGTGCCTATGTAACATTGGCCTATCCAGTGACTTCCAGCATAAACAAGCCTCTTCATACGATGTTTTTGAAATCCCATCAACATAAAATGGTTGTGTATTTATCATCTTTTAAGAAATGTCTGATAATGGGAAAATGTACTAATATTTCATTCTTGTTGGAACATGCTGAGATTACCCTACAATGTCTGTAAAAGTTGTTAGATTTGAGAGATTTATTGCTATTAAGTCCTGGATTGCTCTTTAATAGCAATGTTTAATAATACTTTGAGTTAATCGTACATCTCACTGCTCTTAGTAATTTGAAATAAAGCAGCAAGTATGATGTGAGCCCTAAGTTTCATTCAGATCACCCGCTGTGGTTGAATGCAGACACACTGTGGCTATCCTGGTGTCTGTCACCACAGCTGCAGCATCACGAGGGCTAGACCATCTGTCTAATCCCAGCTTCATACCTCCTGGGGAATGGATGCAATTCAATAAAGCAGCATGCATAGGGCATGGGCACACTTTTGGAATCTCAGAAGTTGGGAAACTGAGGTAAGAGCATTGAGAGATTGAGGCCAGCCAGGTCTTCATAGAGGTGCACTGCTAAGCAAAGAGAAGCAAACAAACAAATTATTACATTTCTTTTGATAACTGGGATGAAAAATATTTTAATTTTGTCTTTAGTTATCTCGAATATAGACAATTAGTAGTTGTTTAAAGTAGCAAGTAGTTGATATTAAAATAAGAAATTGTAATTACAGTAAATTTCTCTAGATCACTACCGGATTGTATTTTTGGTGGTGGTTACTTTTCAGCCTTGACTGAGTGTGTAAAAGTATGTACTATTTATGTAGGGCTGTCAAGTGTTCGGTTTTGTGTAGTCGTTTTCTTTATTATACACTGCATACTGTTATCAATCTGTGGAGTGTATAGTTGCTGTCATAAGAACTAACTATCTGAAAATGTCTTTTTTTCTTTATTTTTCCCTCTGGATTCATTTTAAAAATAAACTTTCCTTCTAGGTGGTAAGTGTCCATAATCTGGATGTAGATTCTCTTGCATCATAATTGCCTGATCTGTTCTAGTCTGTGTGTGACTGGTAGCATGGCCATTCTGAGGCTGAATCATTCAGAAGATGAGTGGGTTCTTTCTAGTGTTTGCTTCCTCCTTTTGCATTACTGCTATAGTGCATAGGCCATCACCATCTCCTACCTGCTCCAGTGCCAGAGTAACCCTGTGGGGTAAACTAATGAGCCATCTCCCTTCTCTTCTGTGCCATCCTGCCTTAACAGCAACACACCAGCATGACTTTCTAAGAAATGCTAGATCCAGTTTGCCCTCATGCTTTCTACAGGGAAGGGCTAATGGGGAAGATTAATTGATCTGGGCTTTATTTATTTATTTATTTATTTACTTTTGGCTTGGTTTTGTGAGTGTCTCCTTTAAGTACTGATGCTCTGCAAATGCATTGGTATGGACCCTTGCTCATCCTGCTGTTTTCACTAATAAGGCGACAGAATGAATACTGCTATAACAACCTAGTAGGCAGCTCCACATGACGTGCTGCAGCACCTTCTACCTTTGTCTGATGGATTTTCTCACCAAATACCAACAGTGTTCCTACACTGTCTTAAGTTCTGTTCCATTTGGGCAAGCATTAGCAATGAGAAAGATGTGTTTAGTCAGCTCCTATATCACTGGTGACTAGACTGGCTACCATTAATCAGATTTAACTGAAGGCATGTTTAGCAGGTAACCGAGAAGCAGTTGTAGAAAAACATCATCAAGGCTTTAAAAATTCACGTTGAGTTCAGCCCCATTAAACAGGCTAAGGAAAAACCTGAAGTATGTATTGGGATAAATACACATATATATATATTTCCAGACAAATCCATTATTGTTCTTTACTATCTGCTTTAAAATATAAATAAATGGTTTGTCATTATGTCAGCAACAGTATCTTGTTTATACTTGTTTTTGAGTATTCTTGTAGATTATGTAAATACCTTGTAGTTGTGATAACATGGCTGACTTGTTCAGTAATCTCTTTTGTTTTTAATATTTAATTATCTATAAAATATGGATGTGATTAAATGTCTGTATATGCCTGAATTATAGTACTAAGTACTAAGCTTGCTAGAATTGCTTGGAATATGGAAGTAGAGTTGATACTTTTGCTTAGACTCTATTGGAAATACTATTATTTATATATATAATGTTGCATTATTTCTGTTTGGACAAAGTTTAAGATGAGATCTATTGGCTAAGAGCAACTAGTTCTATATTTGAAGCATATTCAACCTCCCCATGCGCCTTTCCCTGCCAACCGGCGTGATCATTGCCTGGTCTGAAGACAGGTGGCAGGGGCAGGAGACGAGATAGGACAGGTATTCTCATGGTGATGGAGATGGTGATTGGAGACAGGAACTGAAACTCAGAAATGACTTGAAATGAAGAATGAGCTAATATGAATATTGTTGACCAAATCTACCAATACACAGCGAGCAAATCGTAAGAACTCTGCAACCCCGTGTCTGTCCACACTGAAAGCAGGATTAGCGTCTGTGGTGAGGAGGTTACTTAGATACATTTGTGACAGGAATCTACTGTTTAGTATTGTTGTCTGTGATTTTCAGCGGCAACTTTCTCTAGCATTGCTCAGTGCTCCTCGGCATTGGTAGGGGCCACTCACCAGGTGTTGTAGTAGAAGAGGTAGTTTCTCCTGCCTTCGTGGGTTCCATACAGATCCCTTGTCCTTGGGTTACTTACTGAGTGTCCTCCTTGTGGTCACAAAATTTAACATGAGGCATTATCTTGGGTTGCTATTAAGATAAGAATTAAACATAAGGCACAACCTGATAAATATACTATATTAGTTGGAAAAGAAAGAAGTGCATATTTTTAACAGGTTAATCTTAAAACATAGGAAGAGTTCCTTCCCAGCAGCGAGCTTCTTTTGCAGCCAGTAAAATGAAGTCTTGGACTTTGTAGGAATTTAAATGGTAGATAATTATTTGGTTTGTTTGCAGTACTGGAAGACAGCTCAAAGCTTTTCGTTAAGAGAGTTGTTTTTATTTTCTTTTATTGTGTTGTTTTTCTTCACTCTTGAAAATTCACACATGTATACAATGAAATGATGATCATATCCATACCCAGTTTCCTACCTCCAGCTCTCTCAGTGTCCTCCGAACATGTCCCCCTCCCAACTCCATGTCTTCCTGTTATGTTGTTGATAACCCACAAGTCCAATTAATGCTGCCCATATGTATGTGCATGAGTGTGTGCCACTCACTGGTGCATGAGAAACGCTCATAAAAACCGATTCTCCTCTTCCCAGCACTTCTACATGCAAAGGCTTTAGCAGCCCTCCGAAGAGTTGATAACCCATCCATACTTAGTGTCCTTGTGGTTTCTGTATCTGTAGTTATTATCATAAGGAATCTTTGGCCTACCGTCCTTCCTCCTAGCTTCCCGCTGTCTTCTTCTCTGTGCTGCCCTGTAGTTTTGGTGTCCTCTGCTATGGATCTATCCCAAGTTATGAGTCTAATAAAGGATATTAGCTGTGCGTGTCATTTCTGCTAAGTCAGCCCTTTCCGCATGGTCTCGTCTCCCTAAGGCAGTGATTCTCAACCTTCCTAATGCATCTTGTAGTGACCTCCCAAGCATGAGATTATTTTGTTGCTATTTCATAACTATAATTTTGCTACTGTTATTAATTGTCATATAAATATCTGATATGAGACCCCTGTGGGATCATGACCCACCATGTTGAGAACGGATAGCTTACGGCATTATGCCTTTTCTCTTGATGAGAGTTCCCAACCATAACGGCTTACCAGACCCGTCATGTGGAACTTCTCACCAATACTGAAAGGCCACAGAAGCCCTGTGTGCTTGGATCTAAAAGTGTTGAGGATTTCTAGCTGAGATGTTTTCACCATTATTATGTTTTTAAAACAGTTTATTACCAGAAAGAGTGTGTATAGACTAGATAGAGAATCCGGCCTTCAGCTGGGGAATGTTTTTACAGAAAAATGTCATGGTTTGGAATTTTTTAATTTTAGAATGACCTTTAGAATGCAGTGCCACTTACTGTCATATTGGCAACTGTGTAAACTTTAATAGGAATGAATCTGTGAGTGCGTGAGAGTTTAATTATGCACTAGCCAATTCCATTCGATTCCGTGACCTCTGAAAATGAAGCCTTTTCCATTCCTCTATCTGCTTCTTCACCTCAGTTTATTTATGTTTGTTTTTCCCTATTTGAGAACAGGTTAATGTGAATAAAATATATCACAGTGGTTATCTCTGGAGGCAGTGGGCTCATTTCATGGTATCAGAGGATCTGTCTACTACATTCCTTAACCAGTACTTTCCTTTCTGAGTTTTTACATTTGTGAAATAAGAAAGACAGGTGAACCTCATTTTAAGTCACCTCTATCCACCCATCCATCCCTCCCTCCCTCTCCCTGTCCCTCCCATCCTCCCACCTCTCCTGACTTCCCTCCATCCTGCCCTCCCTCCCTCCCTCCCTTCTTTCCTTCCTTCCATGCCTGGAGAGAATAAGAATGAAGAAAGCTGGGTGGATTTCTACTCTCCATGCCTCAGCTTATTTCCTCCCATGACAGCCGAGGAAAATTAAATCTTTTTGTTTTGACAGAGTTCAATGTCTCTTATTTCCTCAACATTAAAAAAAAAAAAATAGTGTTCTAATTATATGCTGGTAGAATCTATACTTTGGAATTTCTCTAACTTAGAGTGTATTTAGACTCTTAAAATCTTTGAAGACCCAAACAGACTTTTCTTTTTTGGTTTGGTTTTTAGATGTGTTTTACTACATTCTACATCATTGGTTGAATCTAATGAAACTTTAAAGTCATTATTTGATCATTATAGCCCACTAATGAACTATGAACAACATAGTTTTTATAGTCATGAATCATACTGTATGATCTGAGAAAATTTAGTGAAAATAATACCATTTACATTTTTGTGAACTAATAGAGAATAGCTAGATATTTGTGTTTGCTTTAACACTTAATCTGTTGCAATTAAACACTTAATCTGTTGCAATATGTCAAAAGTTAAATAGCTCCTAGAATTCTTTAGTGAACACTTGTGAGAGAATGTGAGTGAAACAGTAAATGCTTTTAGTATTAGAACAAAACAGGTCAGAGCTTATTAAAACCTAGAACAAAGACCCCAGCACTGTGGCAATATATTACAGGAGAGGTGCAGACAACTCCATCAAGAGCTCATCTATCCTTAATGTTGGATTTTCCTTTTTTTTTTTTAATAGTTTTTGAGACAGGGCTTCTCTGTGTAATACTGGCTATACTGGAGCTTACTCTGTAGACCAGGCTGGCCTCGAACTGAGAGATCTGCCTGCCTCTACCAACCAGATGCTGGGATTTAAAAGAGGTACGTACCACTACCACCTGCTTGGATTATCTACCTCTTAAATCTCTGATTGTAGTTTCTGAAAGAAGATACCTCATATTGCAGACTCCTGCTTTTTTTTTTTTTTTAAAAAAATGTTTACTTTTGAGATTACGATTTTGTTCTGTTTGTCCCTTCACTTTCCTTCCTTCAAATCCTCCCCCACACTGCCCCCCCACTCTGCTTCAAATCCATGACCTTTTTAAAATTATTTGTTTTTGTATGCATATATTTATGTGTAGAAATATAATTTGTTGAATCAATATGTTACTTGTACTCTAGTGATCTGATTGGGAAAAAGGACCAGGGAGCTCCTTAGAGAAGGCAGGAGGCAAATCCTGAAGAAGGCTAGAAGAGGGTGAAGCAGAACAGTGCAATACACAGGATCTGAGAGAAGAAATGGGGAAGGAGGGACCCCTAGGGAAGGGAGAGGGAGGTGAGCACAGGAGGGGGAGGAAGGGGATACAATAGCAGTGTCCTAGCTGAAAAGTCAGAGGCTTCACATTTCTTTAGAAAACACAAAGGCACATAATTAAGTGTATATACATATGCACATACAGTTTTAATGAACTTTCCCATCTGGGCTAATGGAACTCCCCAAACAGCTAAAGACCACCTAAGAAAAACCTAGTACCAGACATGAGAAGCCCTCTTTTGAATTGTTGGCCAGGGCTAAAAGAGTGCTTTGAAACTGAAAAGGCCCTTTTACTTTGCTCTCAATGGTGCATCTAAAAATATGGACACCTGAGGGCAGCATAGCACAATTCCACTTCCATGATAGAGAGGCAAACAAAACAAGAGCAAAGGCCGAACTTTGTAGCAGGGCTGCTTCACAGAAGTAATCACCGAGTCAGTCATATACTTCCCATCATTTGTTGTAGCTGGAGGAACTGGAAGTGTGTGGGTGGGTATGCTGGCTGCGTTCCAGTAGCTCAAGATTTATGAGGCTGGGCTGCACCCGTAGACAATGAGAGCTGCTAGTTTCTCCGAAAGCACACTTTCCACATAGCTCTACTTCTTAACACTACTAAACCTAATTTCATGGTCATTCTACTTAATTCTTCACCCCTAACTTGGAATCTATCCTGTAGTCCACTTTCATGGTGGATAATGTATTGAGAGTTCTAGCTCTACTGGTCCCTCTAGGTCAGAGACTATTACATTAGAATTGGTACTTTTTAGAAGGCTCCATATTTTTTGTCGGGAGCAGTGTACCTTTTTGCTAAGTTTTGTTTTGTTTTGTTTTGTTTGTTTGTTTAGCTAGAGCTTGGGTAGCTTTGTGAACAAAAGTCTCTGTTTCCCCCAATTCCAGCACAACAGTTTGGGGCTGCTTTTCTGATGGAGTGGAGAAAAATGTATGAACTAAGGGAAAACCTGAATTTGCAATGAGATCTTTTAGGATTTTCATCTATTTTTTTTTTATTATTATTTAACACTTTATTTACATTTCAAATGTTTTCCCCTTTGCAGGTCTCCCTTTTGGAAACCCCCTATCCCATCCCCGCTCCCCCTGCCTCTATGAAGGCATTCCCCCACCCACCCACCCACTCCCTTCTTCCCTCCCTGGCAATCCCCTATACTGGGGCATCTAACACTCCCAAGGGCCTCTCCTCCCACTGATGGTCAACAAGGCCATCCTCTGCCACATATGTGGCCAGTACCACGAGTCCCTCCATATGCATTCTTTGGATGGTGGTCCAGTCTCTGGGAGCACCATGGGGCCTAACCAGTTGACACTGTTGCTCCCTACCCATGGGGCTGCAAACTCCCTCAGCTCCTTCAGTCCCTTCTCCAACTCCTCCATCTGGAACCCCAAGCTCAGTCCAATAGTTGCTGTGAATTGAATCATGGGTGTTCTGAACTTTTGTGCTAATATCAGCTTATCAGTGAGTACATACTGTGTTTGTCCTTTTGTGACTGAGTTACCTCACTGAGGGTGATATTTTCAACTTCCATCCATTTGCCTGCCAAATTCATGAAGTCATTGTTTTTAATAGCTGAGTAGTATTCCACTGTGTAAATGTACCACATTTTCTGTATCCATTCCTCTGTTAAGGGACATCTGGGTTGTTTCCAGCTTCTGGTTTTATAAATATGGCTGCTATGGACATAGCTGAGCATGTGTCCTTATTAGATGTTGGAGCATCTTCTGGGTATATGCCCAGGAGTGGTATACCTGGGTCCTCAGGTAGTATTATGTCCAAATTTTCAGAGGGTCCTCCAAATTGATTTCCATAGTGGTGGTACTCAGCTGTCACCTGAGTGTTTCATCTTAGTCATTCTGACTGGTGTGAGGTGGAATCTCAGGGTTGTTTTGATTTGCATTTCCCTGATGACTAAGGATGTTGAACATTTAGGTGCTTCTCGCCCCTTCGAGGTTCATCAGTTGAAAATTCTCTGTTTAGCTCTGTTCCCCATTTTTTGATAGGGTTATTTGGTTCTCTGGAGTCTAGCTTCTTGAGTTTTTTGTGTATATTGGATATTAGCCTTCTATTGGATGTAGGATTGGTAAAGATCTTTTCCCAATTTGTTGGTTGTCTTTTTGTTCTATTGACGGTGTCCTTTGCCTTACAGAAGCTTTGCAATTTTATGAGATCCCATTTGTCAATTCTTTATCTTAGAGCATAAGCTAGGAACTTTTCCCCTGTGTCCATGTGTTCGAGACTTTTCCCCACTTTCCCTTCTATTAGATTCAGTGTATCTGGTTCTTTTATGTGAAGGTCCTTGATCCATTTGGACTTGAGCTTTGTACAAGGAGATAGGAATGGATCAATTGCATTCTTCTACATGTAGACCATCAGTTGAGCCAGCACCATTTGTTGAAAATGCTGTCTTTTTTCCACTGGGTGGTTTTAGCTCCTTTGTCAAGGATCAAATGACCATAAGTGTGTGGGTTCATTTCTAGGTCTTCAATTCTATTCCATTGATCTACCTGTCTGTCACTGTACCAAATACCATGCAGTTTTTATCACTACTCCTCTGTAGTACAGCTTGAAGTCAGGGAGGCTGATTCCCCCAGAAGTCCTTTTATTGTTGAAAATAGTTTTTGCTATCCTGGGTTTTTTTGTTATTCCATATCAATTTGAGAATAGCTCTTTCTAAGTCTATTAAGAACTGAGTTGGAATTTTGATGGGGATTGCATTGAATCTGTAGATTGGTTTTGGCAAGATGGCCATTTTTACTATATTAATCCTGCCAATCTATGACCATGGGAGGTCTTTCTATCTTCTGAGGTCTTCTTCAATTTCTTTCTTCAGAGACTTGAAGTTCTTGTCATACAGATCTTTCACTTGTTTGGCTAGAGTTGCACCAAGACACTTTATATTGTTTGTGACAATTGTGAAGGGTGTCATTTCCTTAATTTCTTTATCAGCCTGTTTATCCTTCGAATATAGGAAGGGTACTGATTTGTTTGAGTTAATTTTATATCCGGCTACTTTGCTGTAGTTGTTTATCAGCTGTAGCAGTTCTCTGGTGGAGTTTTTCAGGTCACTTAAGTATATGATCATATCATCTGCAAATAGTGATATTTTGATTTCTTCCTTTCCAATTTGTATCCCTTTGACCTCCTTTTGTTGTCTAATTGCTTTAGGTAGAACTTCAAGTGCTATATTGAATATATAGGGAGAGAGCCTTGTCTAGTCCCTGATTTTAGTGGGAATGCTTCAAATTTCTCCCCATTTAGTTTGATGTTGGTTACTGGTTTGCTGTATATTGCTTTTACTATGTTTAGGTATGGGCCTTGAATTCCTGATCTTTCCAAGACTTATTATGAAGGGATGTTGAATTTTGTCTAATGCTTTTCAGCATCTAATGAAATGAGTTTTTTTTTTTTTTTTCATTGAGTTTGTTTATGTAGTGGATTACATTGATAGATTTCTGGGTATTGAACCATCCCTGCATCCCTGTGATGAAGCCTACTTGATCATGGTGAATGATTGTTTTGATGTGTTCTTGGATTTGGTTTGTGAGAATTTTATTGAGTATTTTTGCATTGATATTCATAAGGGAAATTGGTCTGAAGTTTTCTTTGTTGGGCCTTTGTGAGGTTTTGGTATCAGTGTGATTGTGGCCTCATAAAATGAATTGGGTAGTGTTCCTTCTGTTTCTATTTTGTGGATTAGTTTGAAGAGTATTGGTATTAGGTCTTCTTTGAAGGTCCGATGGAATTCTGCACTGAACCCACCTGGTCCTGGGCTTTTTTGGTTGAGGGACTTTTAATGACTGCTTTTATTTCTTTAGGGGTTATGGGACTGTTTAGTTGGTTTATCTGATCCTGACTTATCTTTGGTATTGGTATCTGTCTAGAATCTTGTCCATTTCATCCAGATTTTCCAATTTTGTTGAGTATAGGCTTTTGTGGTAGGATCTGATGATTTTTTTAATTTCCTAAGAATCTGTTGTTATGTCTCCCTTTTCATTTCTGATTTTGTTAATTTGGATACTGTCTCTGTGCCCTCAGGTTAGTCTGGCTAAGGGTTTATCTATCTTGTTGATTTTCTCAAAGAACCAGCTCTTGGTTTTGTTGATTCTTTGTATAGTTCTTTTTGTTTCTACTTGGTTGATTTCACACCTGAGTTTGATTATTTCTTGCCTTCTACTCCTCTTGGGTATATTAGCTTCTTTTTGTTCTAGAGCTTTCAGGTGTGCTGTTAAGCTGCTAGTGTAAGCTCTCTCCAGTTTCTTTTTGGAGGCACTCAGAGCTATGAGTTTTATACTTAACACTGCTTAAATTGTGTCCCATAAGTTTGGGTATGTTGTACTTTCATTTTCATTAAGTTCTAGGAATTTTTTATTTCTTCCTTGGTCAAGTTATCGAGCAGAGTGTTGTTCAGCTTCCATGTGTATATGAGCTTTCTGTTGTTTTTGTTGCATTGAAGACCAGCCTTAATCCATAGTGATCTGCTAGGAGGCATGGGATTATTTCCGTCTTCTTATATCTGTTGAGATTTGTTTTGTGACCAATTATATGGTCAGTTTTGGAGAAGATGCCATGAGGTGGTGAGAAGAAGGTATATTCTTTTGATTTAGCATGAAATGTTCTATAGATATCTGTTAAATCAATTTGGTCCATAACTTCTGTTAGTTTCTCTGTGTCTCTGTTTACTTTGTGTTTCCAAGATCTGTCCATTGATGAGAGTGGGACATTGAAGTCTCCCACTCTTATTGTGTGAGGTGCAATGTGTGCTTTGAGCTTTAGTAAAGTTTCTTTTATGAATGAGGGTGCCCTTGCATTCAGAGCATAGATGTTCAGAATTGAGAGTTCTTCTTGGTAGATTTTTCCTTTGATGAGTATGATGTGTCCTTCCTTATCTTTTTTGATGACTTCTGATTGAACGTTGATTTTATCTGATATTAGAATGGCTACTCCTGACTGTTTCTTGGGAGCATTTGCCTGGAAAATTGTTTTCCAACCCTTAACTCTGAGGTAGTGTTTGTCTTTAACCCTGAGGTGCGTTTACTGTATGCAGCACAATGCTGGGTCCTATTTATGTATCCATCCTGTTAGCCTATATCTTTTTATTGGTGAATTGAGTCCATTGATGATAAGAGATATTAAGGAATAGTGATTGTTGCTTCCTGTTATTTTTGATGTTATTTTTATGTTTATGTGGCTATCTTCTGCACCTGAGATTCTCTTTTCTATGTCTTGTATTCTGTTAGTGATGCTTGCATCTGTGACTCCTGATCTCTTTCCTAGGGTTTCTATCTGCAGAGTTGTTTCCCTTTGTGATTTCTTTATTGTTTATATTTTCATTTTTAGATCTTGGATGGTTTTGTTCATTTCCTTCACCTGTTTGATTGTGTCTTCCTGTATTTCCTCTTTAAGGGCTTCTAGCTGTTTACCTGTGTTCTCTTGTATTTCTTTAAGGGAGTTACTTATTTCCTTCTTAAAGTCTTCTATCATCATCATGAGAAGTGATTTTAAATCTGAGTCTTCCTTTTCTGGTGTGTTGGGGTATCCAGGTCTCGCTGTGGTGGGAGAACTGAGTTCTGATGATACCAAGTTGCCTTTGTTTCTGTTCCTTATGTTCTTGCCCTTGCCTTTCACCTTCTGGTTATCTCTGCTGTTAGCTTGTCTTGCTTTCTCTGATTGTGAGTTGTTCCTCCTGCAAGTCTTTTTGTCAGTACTCCTTGGAGACCTGCTCTCTCTGAGAAGAAGTTGGATTTGGAGAGCTGTGGTACAGGGTCAGCTCTGGGGTGCAGACAGAAACCAGAAGGATCCTGTCCCCAGCTATTCCTTGGTTCCTCTGTCCTGATGGCTTTGTGAGGGTCCCTCTTGATTGAGGAGTTTGAACAGAAGTGGTAGTCTTCCTGTGCCCCAAGGTCTGTCTGCACTCCTGGGACACCAGCTCTCTCCTGGCACTGAGTATGGAGCCATGTGTCACGGGTTCAGTTCTCAGGCCTCAGAAGGAAACCAGAAGGCCACTCTTCAGTCCCTGTGTCCTGAGGGTTTTGGACAGGTCTCTCTGAGCAGAGGTGCTGACCTTACCCCTGATCATAGGCTTGTCCACACTCCTGGGAGGGTAGCTCTTTCCCTGTGCTATTTGGGTGTGGAGCCATGTGGCACTGACCTGAAGTGTAAACTGGAAGGCTATTCCTCTGTCCCAGTGTTCTGCAGATTCAGGGCGGGTCCAGCTGAGCATTGGTGCCAGTCTTACCTCCACTCACTGATTTGTCCACACTCCCTGGATGCTAACCGTCTCCCTGTACTATTTGGTTATGGAGCTCTATGGCACAGACTGGGGTCCCCAGCCGCAGAAGGAGACCAGAAGACTGCTGTACCAGGCTGCTTGTAGGTCCCTGTGTCCTGGGGGGTTCCGGGCAGGTCCCTCTGAACAGAGGTACTGGCCTTACCCCCTGATCACAGGCTTGTCCACACTCCTGGGAAGGTAGCTCTTTCCCTGCACTATTTGGGTATGGAGCCTTGTGGCACTGATTTTCATCTATTTTAATGCTAACTTTTATTAGACCGCAGGTGGGCAAAATAGTAATCACAGGCAAAAAATTCATCTCGTGTGTGTGTGTGTGTGTGTGTGTGTGTGTGTGTGTGTGTGTCAAGTTTTTTTGGAACACATCCACATCTACTTTTAAAAATCTTTATGTAGTGACGACAGTGTTGAGCAGTTGTTTTTTAGAACATATGGTCTGTAAACCCTGAAATATTAGCTGTCTGATTCTTTATAGAAATTTTTAGAATTTGTCTGTTTTAAGACTTCTTTAAATACTGGAGTGAAAGCTCTGAATTTTAAAACACTTGCTCTTACAGAAAACTTGAGATCAAAGTCCCAGCACCTCTATGGCAACTCAAAACCATCTTTAACTCTAGGACAAAAAGATCTAGTCTCTGTCTCTGTCTCTCTCTCTTTCCAATATCACCCCCATACAAATAAATAAATAGGTAGACAGATAGATAGATCAATAGATAGATCGATAGATAGATAGATACATAAATACATACACAAGTAGATGCATAAGTACATAAACTTTTTTTTGAAAAGAAAGTCTCATTTATAACTAACTACAGTTTTGGTGTCTCCTCCATCAACATAATTAGGTGATATTTAGAATGTTTTCTTAACTTACAGTTCGAACTAGGTCTGGTCTAAAACATTTAAATTCATTTATTTGGAAAACAAATTATCCAAAGGATTCCATGAAAAAATATTAGTTTATCTTTAAAAGATACCTAGAGGAAAGGCTCTTCTATTAAATGAAATCTATAGTAGGGGCTGGAGCAATTACTCAGCTGGTCAGAGCACTTCCTCTTCTTTCAGAAGACACGAGTTCAGTTCCCAGCAATCACAAAGGGCAGCTCACAACCACCTATATAACTCCATGGGCTGGCTAGTTTGATTTAAACTAAAGTCACATCTGAAACAAGGGAACCTCAATTATGAAAATGCCTTCATAAGATCAGGCTGCAAACAAGCCTTTAGGATATTTTCTTAATTAGTGGTTGATAGGGGTGGGTCCAGCCCTTTCTGTGTGGTGCCATCTCTGGGTCCTGGGTCTATAAGAAAGCAGGCTGAGAATCAACGAGCCATGAAGAGCAAGCCAGAAAGCATCACCAACTTTCCTCAATGATGAACAGTGAAAAATCAACCAACCAGCCAACCAGCCAACCAACCAACCAACAAAAGAACCAACCAAACAAAAAAACCAAAACAAAATAACAACAACAACAACAACAAAATTACCTCTCAGCTTGCTTTTGGTCATGGTGTTTAATCACAGCAATAGAAACCCTAAGACATTCCAGCCCCAGGGGATCCAGTGGCCTCATCTACACTGATCCCACCAATGACATAAAATCACACATGCATGCATGCGCGTGCACACACACACAAAATAATTTTTTAGAGGTATATTTTAAAGTAATATAATTAGTGTACAGTATAATCTGCAGTTCAGTGAACCTTTAATAAGTAGGTCTGATTCTTTTCATTAATATTCTTTTTCCTAAAGATAGTACCTTGACCACTTAAACATGCAAGATTTTGACCTGTATAATATTTGAGGGTTTCAAACAAAATTCTTAATTATTGTGGTATTTCCTGTTTGCATACTTTTACTTCCTAGGTTTAGATTAAAGTCTTCCTTGTCTCCAAGGGAGTCATCTACATTGTCCTTGCAGATTTGTGAAGAAATCCATCTTTATGTCTAAATGAGTCGTGAGGCCTTTTCAAATTTTCATTCTTTACTGACTCATGAAAAGGAACTCAGGTGGTTGGCCAACCCTTGTTTCAGAGAGGCCTACCATTCTTCAAAGTATTATATCAATTTTGGAAGAAAATGAATAGAATATCAAAATTTAGGAGCACCCTTTTTATAGCTAACAACCGTTAAGATAAAAAGTCAGAAACTAGAGGTAACTTTACCCAGTGGACAGTATTTGAGTGATATTTTAAAATTCATGTGACTTTATCATAAATAAGTTTTCTTGATGAAAAATACTTTATATTTACTCCATTAAAATATTATGAAAGCTTATAGAAGGGAAGATGTCTAATAAGCATGTCAGTAAAAGTTAAAATGGACTGACTTAAGCTTTCACCTTTACCTCCAATCCTTTCTTAAAAGAATTACCGGTAATCCAGAGAAAGACAACAAAGGGCTGTGATAACAAATTTCAATTCCTTGGGTATCAAGAGGTAATTGGGCATCTTTGATACAAAAAAAACCATTATATCTTAGCTCTTTTCTCTGTTGATAAGCAAAATTAACACGTAATGTATATTATGCTTCTATACTGTGTAATTCAAGGTATAACCAACCCCGTATGCAGGCGGGGGGATTGAGTATAGGCCTCGATCTACTTCCTGAATATGCTATAATCTTGATGTCTCTCATCCCTTATAGAAATAATAGCATTTACATATTCTACACGCCTTTCCTTATCATTCTCTTAAGATTTAAATATTCTCTTGATTATAATACTAATCTTATTAGTATTATAAATACTTTTTCCATTGAAGCTTAGTTGATTCTGATGTTGAAAAAGTTGAAGGTATTTGTGGGTCATTCCCAGTTGCAGTTTCAAAGTCCATAGGTATGTTTAATGGGTATCTGTGTTACCACTGTGGAAAGGGGTATACTCATTGCTGAAATTATACCAAGGTGCAACTAAATAATCAAAATAAAAATGGATCTAGAATGAAGTATGATTTGTCTTTTTTAACCAAAGACTCCAAAGACTTTACTCTTGCTTTTACAAAGCATGCCAGTGGTTCCTAAAATGGTGGCTGTTCCATTTACAGGAGAAATTCTGTGTACTGAGAAAGGATTCTTGATACAGTAATCTCTGTTGTTGTTTGAGACAGGGTATCCTGTGATACATGATAGCTAGGAACTACCTCTTTGGTACCTCAGCCTCAAGGCTGAGGATGGCCTTGTACTCCTGATCTTCCTGTTTGGACCTGCTAAGTGCTAGGATCATAAGCTTAGGTTACCATGCTTACTCAATAGTCATGAAAAATTTTATTCACAAGTCTCCTTAAATAATGCTGAAAATATTACAGTATCTCCAAACCAAGGACCTTGGGAAACCAACTCTACTATAACATTGGTAACACTGATAGAGATAGTCACCATTTTCAGGACTCTGGAAATTAACCCCAAGCTCATAGCAGTCTAGAGTGTATTCAAGTGAAAACAAATGAAAACATCTACTGTCAAAATAGACACTGTAGTATGCTTTTATTTACCATGCTACATCCTTCTCTTCAACTCTGTGAGAAGCAACCTTCAAAACCAACTGCCTAACAAATCACTGTAGCTGTGAACAGAAGATGAATGACTGCTGGTGCAGGATCATAGAGTGATACCAAGCCTCATTTCCAGAAGAGTGTCAATGATTTGTCTAGCTGCTCATTCCTGGGATTTGCACTTCTTTGCCCTGTCTCTGCACTTACTTGGTAGCAGCTGTTGAATATTGTTTTTGCTTCAGAGGTTAACAGGTTTTGATGAAAAAGATATCAAAATATGTAGGAAGGAAACTTGGGGCTATGATACACAAATGCAACTTTGGTAAATTCTGGTATGTTTCTGGTCATGTTTTGGCTTAGAAGATCTTAACATGTCCAAGGAAGACAGACTTGAGAATATCTAGGCTTGCAACGTCTTCCTGAACTAAAGATGCTCCATAGCTTAGAGCGGGAGTAAACTCCCTGCTGGAGCATTAAAATCATGTCTCAGACCTATGTCATGAGAAGGAGCCTGCTGTTAATGATATTCTGTATACTTGCAGGTAGGGGCCAAACAAGGTCAGGAAACAGATGCAGACACCCATAGCCAAACATAAGGAGGAGCTTGAGGAAGCCTACAGGATAAAAAAGGGGGGGTGGGATTCTAGGAGCCAGAGGGAGAAAAGGACAACACAAGAAAACCTGCAGAATTAACTCACCTGGGTCCATCAGGTCTCACAAAGATTGAACTGCCAAGCAGAGAGCATGCATGGCTCCAACTTAGGCCTCTGGACATATGTAACAGTTGTGTAGCTTCTGTGGGTCTTCATGTGGGACTTGAACAGCAGAAGCAGGGGCTGTTTCTGACTCTGTTGCCTGCTTTTGGGACCGTTTCCTCCTTCTGGACCGCCTCATCTAACCTCAGTAAGAGAAGATATGCCTAGTCTTCCTGACAATTGATATGCCAAGGCTGGTTGATATCCATGGGAGGCTTCCCCTTTTCTGAAGAGAAAAAGAGAAGTACATTTGGTGGTGAGGGAAGGTGCGGGGGGTGGGGGGGGTTGGCAGGAGAAGAGGGAGGGAAAGCTTTGGTAGGGATGCAAAATAAATAAATAAATAAATTACTTCTTAAAAAACAAATCATATCTCAGCATGACTTAGAGCCATTGGCAAACTCTTTGTGTGAATTCTGAGTCTCTGCTCATTTAGCTCAGTGGCCAGCTAATAAATTGAGATTTCTTTAAATATTTGAAAATTGATCAGAAAAAGTTAGTTAAAAATTTAATGTTAGTAACTACAAGGAGGAATGGAAGGACCCACAGAGTTGTCAAACTATATTAAATCTTTAAATTTAGCCTTTAATATAGAACTTAGAAAACATAATATGTCCCATACACAATAAGATAATATTCATTACGTTTCTCTCCCTATTCCAAATAGTAGAGATTAAGGCATCTTTTGTCAGCAGAGTAGATTTCAAGGTAATCTAGTAAAATAATCCAGTAAGGTGTAACATTTTGAATCAATATAGGCACCTGGGATATTATAATAAAACAGTATTTGACACCCCCTCCTCTTTCTTGCATGTGGAATAGAACTTTTTGTAGGCACAGTATTTGAAAAAACTAGGAAAATCTTTTGTTCTTTGGGTCTTCAACCTCTAGCTCCTGACACTGACTCCTAAAATTTGCTGTTAGTGAGAGGCGATTCTGATAGAGAGCTCTTATCCCTTGCGGTCTTCTGGGTGATAATGATTTTTATTCAGAAATAACCCATAGATACCCAAATAGTGCAGGGAAAGAGCTACCCTCCCAGGAGTGTAGAAAAGCCTGTGATTGGGGGTAAGTCCAGTACCTCTGCTTAGAAGGACCTGCCTGGAACCCCCAGGACACAGGAGCCTACAAGCAGCCTGGGACAGGAGCCTTCCATTTTCCTTTTTCGACTGGAGACCTCAGTCTGTGCCACAGAGCTCCATAGCCAAATAACACCAGGAAAAAGCTAGCATCCCAGGAGTGTGGACAATCCCGTGAGTGGAGGGAGCTGTTCCTGTGACACAGGGCTCCATACTCAGTGCCAGGAGAGAACTGGTCTCCAAGGAGTGCAGACACACCTAGAACAGGAAGACCACCACTACTGTTCAAATTCCTCAATCCAGAGGGACCCTCACAGAGCCATCAGGGCACAGAAACCAAGGAACAGCTGAGGACAGGATCCTTCTTGTTTCTGTCTGCACCCCAGAGTTGACCCTGTACCACAGCTCTCCAAACCCAAATTCCTCTCAGAGAGAGCTGGTCTCCAAGGAGTACTGACAAAAATACGTGCAAGAGGGACAAAGCCACAGTCAGAGAGAGCAAGACCAGCTAACACCAGTGATAACCAGATGGCGAAAGGCAAGGGCAAGAACATAAGGAACAGAAACAAAGGCAACTTGGTATCATCAGAACTCAGTTCTCCCACCACAGCGAGACCTGGATATCCCAACACATCAGAAAAGGAAGACTCAGATTTAAAATCACTTCTCATGATGATGATAGAAGACTTTAAGAAGGAAATAAGTAACTCCCTTAAAGAAATACAAGAGAACACAGGTAAACAGCTAGAAGCCCTTAAAGAGGAAATACAGGAAGACACAATCAAACAGGTGAAGGAAATGAACAAAACCATCCAAGATCAAAAAATGGAAATGGAAACAATAAAGAAATCATAAAGGGAGACACCATTAGCGATAGAAACCCTAGGAAAGAGATCAGGAGTCATAGATGCAAGCATCACTAACAGAATACAAGACATAGAAGAGAGAATCTCAGGTGAAAAAGATAACATAGAAAACAATGACACAACAGTCAAAGAAAATGCAAAATGCAAAAAGCTCCTAAACATTCAGGAAATCTAGGACACAATGAGAAGAGCAAAGCTAAGCATAATGGGTACAGAAGAGAGTGAAGATTCCCAACTTAAAGGGCCAGTAAACATCTTCAACAAAATCATAGAAGAAAACTTCCCTAACCTACAGAAAGAGATGAGCATAAACATTCAAGAAGCCTACAGAACTCCAAATAGATTGGACAGGAAAGGAATTCCTCCTGTCACATAATAGTCAAAACACGAAATACACATAACAAGGAAAGAATACTAAAAGAAGTAAGGGAAAAAGGTAAAGTAACATATAAAAGCAGACCTATCAGAATTACACCAAACTTCTCACCAGAGAATGTGAAAGCTAGAAGATCCTGGACAGATATCATACAGACACTAAGAGAACACAAGTGCCAGCCCAGACTACTATAACCAGCAAAACTCTCAATTACCATAGGTGGTGAAATCAAGATATTCCATGACAAAACCAAAAGTACACAATACCTTTCCACAAACCAAGCCTTACAAAGGATAATAAATGGAAAACACCAACACAAGGAGGGAAACTACATCCTAGAAAATCCAAGAAAGTAATCTTTCAACAAACCCAAAAAGAAGATAGCCACACAAACATAAAAATAACATTGAAAATAACAAGATGTAACGATCACTATTCCTTAATATCTCTTAACATCAATAGACTCAATTCACCAATAAAATGACATAGGCTAACAGGCTGGATGTATAAACATCCAGGAAATGCATCTTAGTGTTAAAGACAAACATTACCTCAGAGTAAAGGGCTGGAAAACAATTTTCCAGGCAAATGCTCCCAAGAAACAGGCAGGAGTAGCCATTCTACTATCAGATAAAATCGACTTTTAACCAAAATTCATCAAAAATGATATGGAAGGACACTTCATCCTCATCAAAGGAAAAATCTACCAAGAAGAACTCTCAGTTCTGAACATCTATGCTCCAAATGCAAAGGCACCCACATTCATAAAAGAAACTCTACTAAATCTCAGAGCACACATTGCACCTCACACAATAATAGGGAGACATCAACACCCCACTCTCATCAATGGACAGATCTTGGAAACACAAACTAAACAGAGACAGTGAAACTGACAGAAGTTATGGACCAAATGGATTTAAAAGATATCTATAGAACAGTTCATCCTAAATCAGAAGAATATACCTTCTTCTCAGCACCTCATGGTACCTTGTCGAAAACTGATCATATAATTGGTCCCAAAACAAATCTCAGCAGATATAAGAAGACTGAAATAATCCCATGCCTCCTATCAGATCACTACAGATTAAGGCTGGTCTTCAGTAGCAACAGAAACAACAGAAAGTCTACATACACATGGAAGCTGAACAATGCTCTACTCAATGATAACTTGGCCAAAGAACAAATAAAGAAGGAAATTAAAGACTTCCTAGAATTTAATGAAAAGGAAAGTACAACATACCCAAACTTATGGGACACAATGAAAGCAGTGTTAAGAGGAAAACTTATAGCTCTGAATGCCTCCAAAAAGAAACTGGAGAGAGCATATACAAGCAGCTCAACAGCACACCTGAAAGCTCTAGAACAAAAAGAAGCTAACACACCAAAGAGGAGTAGAAGGCAAGAAATAATCAAACGCAGGGCTGAAATCAACCAAGTAGAAATAAAAAGAAGTATACAAAAAAATCAACAAAACCAGGAGCTGGTTCTTTGACAAAATCAACAATATAGATAAACCCTTAGCCAGAATAACCAGAGGGCAGAGACAGTATCCAAATTAACAAAATCAGAAATGAAACGGGAGCTATAATAACAGATTCTCAGGATATTCAAAAACTCATCAGATCCTACTACAATAGCCTATACTCAACAAAATTGGAAAATCTGGATGAAAAGGACAAGTTCCTAGACAGATACCAAATACCAAAGTTAAGCCAAGATCAGATAAACCATCTAAACTGTCCCATAACACCTAAAGAACTAGAAGGAGTCATTAAAAGTCTTCAAACCAAAAAAAGCCCAGGACCAGATGGGTTCAGTGCATAATTCTATCAGACCTTCAAATACGACCTAATACCAATACTCTTCAATCTATTTCACAAAATAGAAACAGAAGGAACACTACCCAATTCATTCTATGAGGCCACAGTGACACTGATACCAAAACCTCACAAAGACCCATCAATAAAAGAAAACTTTAGACCAATTTCCGTTATGAATATCGATGCAAAAATAATAAAATTCTTGCAAACTGAATACAAGAGCATGACAAAATGATCATTTACCATGATCAAGTAGGTTTCATCCCAGGGATGCAGGGATAGTTCAATACCTGGAAATCCATCAACGTAATAAACAATCTCAAAGAAAAACATACATGGTCATTTCATTAGATGCTCAAAAAACATTTGACAAAATTCAACATCCCTTCATGATAAAAGTCTTAGAAAGATCAGGAATTCAAGGCACATACCTAAACATAGTAAAAGCAGTATACAGCAAACCAGTGGCCAACATCAAACTAAAGCAATTCCACTAAAATCAGGGGCTAGACAAGGCTGCCCTCTCTCTCCCTATCTATTCAATATAGTACTTGAAGTTCTAGCTAGAGCAATCAGACAACAAATGGATGTCAAAGGGATACAAATTGGAAAGGAAGAAATCAAAATATCACTATTTGAAGATGATATGATGGTATACTTAAGTGACCCGAAAAACTCCACCAGAGATCTGCTACAGCTGATAAACACCTTCAGCAAAGTGGCCAGATATAAAATTAACTCAAGCAAATCGGTAGCCTTCCTATATTCGAAGAATAAACAGGCTGATAAATTAGGGAAATGATACCCTTCACAATTGTCAGAAACAATATAAAGTATATTGGTGTAACTCTTGCCAAACAAGTGAAAGATCTGTATGACAAGAACTTCAAGTCTCTGAAGAAAGAAATCGAAGCAGACCTCAGAAGATGGAAAGATCTCCCATGCTCATGGATTGGCAGGATTAATATAGTAAAAATGGCCATCCTGCTGAAAGCAATCTACAGATTCAATGCAATCCCCATTAAAATTTCAACTCAATTCTTCATAGACTTAGAAAGAGCAATTCTTAAATTGACATGGGATAACAAAAACCCCAGGATAGCAAAAACTATTCTCAACAATAAAAGGACTTCTGGGGGAATCAGCCTCCCTGACTTCAAGCTGTACTACAGAGCAGTAGTGATTAAAAACTGTGTGGTATTGGTACAGTGACAGGCAGGTAGATCAATTGAATAGAACTGAAGACCCAGAAATGAACCCACACACTTATGGTCACTTGATCTTTGACAAAGGAGCTAAAACCATACCGTGGAAAAAAGACAGCATCTTCAACAAATGGTGCTGGTTCAACTGGTGGTCTACATGTAGAAGAATGCAATTGATCCATTCCTATCTCCCTGTACAAAGCTCAAATCCAAGTGGATCATGGCCCTCCACATAAAACCAGGTACACGGAATCTAATAGAAGAGAAAGTGTGGAAAGCCTTGAACACATGGGCTCAGGGGGAAAGTTCCTGAACAGAACACCAGTGGCTTATGCTCTAAGATGAAGAATTGACAAATGGGACCTCATCAAATCACAAAGCTTCTGTAAGGCAAAGGACACTGAATAGGACAAAATGGCAACCAACAGATTGGGAAAAGATCTTTACCAATCCTACATCTGATAAAGGGCTAATATCCAATATTTACAAAGAACTCAAGAAGTTAGACTCCAGAGATCCAAATAACCCTATCAAAAAGGGGAACAGAGCTAAACAGAGAATTCTCAACTGATGAACCTCAAAGGACTGAGAAGTACCTAAATAAATGTTCTGTATCCTTAGTCATCAGGGAAATGAAAATCAAAACAACCCTGAGATTCCACCTTACACAGTCAGAATGGCTAAGATCAAAAACTCAGGTGGCAGCAGATGCTGGTGAGGATGTAGAGAAAGAGAAACACTCCTCCATTGGTGATACAACCTCTCTAGAAATCAGTTTGGAGGACTCTCAGAAAAATGAACATAATATTACCTGAGGACCCAGCTATACCACTCCTGGGCATATACCCAGAAAATGCTCCATCATCTAATAAAGACACATATTCCACTATGTTCATAGCAGACATATGTTTAATAACCAGAAGCTGGAAACAACCTAGATGTCCCTCAGCAGTATAATGGATAAAGAAAATGTGGTACATTTACACAATGAAATACGACTCAGCTATTAAAAACAGTGGCTTCATGAAATTCTTAGGAAAATGGATGGAACTTGAAAATATCATCCTGAGGTAACTCAGTCACATAAGAATGAACATGGTATATACTCACTTATAAGTGGTTATTAGCCCAGAATTTTGGAATATCCAAGAGTCATTTCATAGCAACCATTGGGCTGAGCGTGAGGTCCCAGATGGAGGAGTTGGAGAAGGGACTGAAGGAGCTGAGGGAGATTGCAATCCCATGGAGGGAGCAACAGTTTCCACTGGCCTGACCTCCAGATGCTCCCAGAGACTGGATCACCAACCAAAGAATACACATGGAGGGATCCATGGTGCTAGCCACATATGTGTCAGAGGAGGGTCTTGTTAGCCATCAGGGGGAGGAGAGACCCTTATGCCAGAGAGTGTTAGATGCCCCAGGATAGGAGAATACCAAGGAGAGAAGATGAGAGTGGATGGGTGGGTGGGGGATTACTCCCATAGAGGCAGGGGGAGGGGGAGGGAATAGGGAGGTTCCAAAGGTGAGATCTGGAATGGGATAAACATATGAAATGTAAATAATGTATCAAAAAAAAAAACCAAAAAACAAAAAACAAAAAAGTAAAACACATACTAAAGGAACTAGGATACACCCTAGCAGCCAACAATGATTAACTGTTAAATTATGTTTTGATATATTGAGGCAATGGCAGAGAACCAAGAAAAAAATTCTCATATTATTTTAGAAAAAGAAAGAATATATGAAAGTGAATATTACATTAAAATGGTAGGATACAGTAACTACCAAAAGAAAATATATAGAATTTTTTAGTAAAATTTTTAAAAATTATATATATATATATATATATATATATATATATATATATAGTAAGAAGTAGATGAAAAAATAAAATACATATCCATAAATAGTTCAAGATAAAACTAACTAAGCCTTAACAGTGCTCTGATGGTAGACAGAGAGGGGTACACTGTATAATTTCAAAAATAACCCGTGGAAACAGAGGAAGTCTTTTTTGTTGTTGTTGTTTGTTTGTTTGTTTGTTTTTTTCCCATTCAGGGTTTCTCTGTGTAGCTCTGGTTGTCCTGGAACTCACTATGTAGACCAGGCTGTCCTCGAACTCAGAAATCCGCCTGCCTCTGTCTCCTGAGTGCTGGGGTTAATGGGGTGTGCCACCACTGCCCAGCTCAGAGAAAGTCTTGATGAGAGAGAGTCATGAATCCTTTCATGTGTTTGTCACAATCCACTTTCTGACATAGAGTGGTGTTTACGATGTATCTTCTTTTAAGGTATTTCATCACACTATATTTAAAATTTGTTTTACTTAAACAAATTTTCATACAATACAAAAAAAAGAAAGAATATACCTTCTTCTCAGCAGTTCATGATACTTTCTCCAAAACTGACCGTGTAATTGGTCACAAAACAAGTCTCAACAGACATAAGAAGATTGAAATAATCCCATGCCTCCTATCAGATCACTATGGATTAAGGCTGGTCTTCAATAGCAACAAAAACAACAGAAATCCCACATATACATGGAAGGTGAACAGCATTCTACTCAATGATATCTTGGTCAAGGAAAAAATAAAGAAATTAAAGACTTCCTAGAACTTAATGAAAATGAAAGTACAACATACTCAAACTTATGGGACACAATGTAAGCACTGTTAAGAGGAAAACTCCTAGCTCTGAGTGCCTCCAAAAAGAATCTGGAGAGAGCATACACTAGTGGCTTAACAGCACACCTGCTAGTTCTAGAACAAAAAGAAGCTAATACAACCATGAGGAGTAGTAGAAGGCAGGAAATAATCAAACTCAGGGCTGAAATCAACCAAGTGGAAACTAAAAGAACTATACAAAGAATCAACAAAACCAGGAGCTGGCTCTTTGAGAAAAATCAACAAGATAGATAAACCCTTAGCCAGACTAACCAGAGGGCACAGAGACAGCATCCAAATTAACAAACTTAGAAATGAAGAGGGAGGTACAACAAAAGATTCTGAGGGGATTCAAAAAATCATCAGATCCTACTACAAAAGCCTAAACTCAACAAGATTGGAAAATCTGGATGAAATGGACAAGTTTCTAGACAGATACCAAAAGCTAAGTCAGGATCAGATAAACCATCTAAACAGTCCCATAACCCCTAAAGAAATAGAAGCAGTCATTAAAAGTCTGTCAACCAAAAATAACCCAGGATCAGATGGGTTCAGTGCAGAATTCTGTAGGAACTTCAAAGAAGACCTAATACCAAGACTCTTCAATCTATTCCACAAAATAGAAACAGAAGGAACACTACCCAATTCATTCTATGAGGCCACAGTTACACTGATACCACAACCTCACAAAGACCTAACAAAGAAAACTGCAGACCAATTTCCCTTATGAACATCGATGCAAGAATACTCAATCAAATTCTCTCAAACCAAATCCAAGAGCACATCAAAACGATCATTCATCACTATCAAGTAGGCTTCATCTCAGGGATGCAGGAATGGTTCAGTGCCTGGAAATCCATCAATGTAATCCACTACGTAAACAAAATAAAAGAAAAAAAAAAAAACCACACGATCAGTTCAGTAGATGCTGAAAAATCATTTGACAAAATTCAATCTCCATTCATGATAAAAGTCTTGGAAGGATCAGGAATTCAAGGCCCATACCTAAACATAGTAAAAGCAATGTACAGCAAACTAGTGGACAACATCAAACTAAATGGAGAGAAACTTGAAGCAATCCCAGTAAAATCAGGGACTAGACAAGGCTGTCAACTCTCTACCTGTTCAGTATATTACTTGAAGTTCTAGCTAGAGCAATTAAAAAACAAAAGGAGGTCTAATTGGTACAAATTGGAAAGAAGGAAATCAAAATATCACTATTTGCAGTGATAGGATTGTATACTTATGTGACCCGAAAAACTCCACCAGAGAACGGCTACAGCTGATAAACACCTTCAGCAAAATGGCCAGATATAGAATTAACTCAAGCAAATCAGTAGCCTTCCTATATTTGAGGTATAAACAGGCTGAGAAAGAAATTAGGGAAATGACACCCTTCACAATTGTCACAAACAATATAAAGTGTCTTGGTGTGACTCTAGCCAAACAAGTGAAAGATATATATGACAAGAACTTCAAGTCTCTGAAGAAAGAAAAAGAAGACCTCAGATGGAAAGATCTCCCATGCTCATGGATTGGCAGGATTAATATAGTAAAAATGTCTGTCTTGCCAAAATCAATCTAAACATTCAATGCAATCCCCATCAAAATTACAACTTAATTCTTTCTATACTTAGAAAGTGCAATTCTCAAATTTATTTGGAATAACAAAAAACCCAGGATAGCAAAAACTATTCTCAACAATAAAAGAACTTCTTGGGTAATCAGCATCTCTGACCTCAAGCTGTACTACAGAGAAATAGTGATAAAAATTGCATGGTATTGGTACAGTGACAGGCAGGTAGATTAATGGACTAGAATTGAAGACCCAGAAATTAACCCACATATTTATGGTCACTTGATCTTTGACAAAGGAGCTAAAACCATCCAGTTGAAACAAGACAGCATTTTCAACAAATGGTGCTGGCTCAACTGGCGGACAACATGAAGAAGAATGCAATTGATTAATTCCTATCCCTTTGTACAAAGCTCAAGTCCAAGTGGATCAAGGACCTTCACATAAAACCCGATACCCTGAATCTAATAGAAGAGAAAGTGGGGAAAAGTCTCGAACACATGGGCACAGGGGGAAAGTTCCTGGCTTATGCTCTAAGATCAAGAATTGACAAATGGGATCTCATAAAATTGCAAAGCTTCTGTAAGGCAAAGGGCACCGTCAATAGGACATAAAGGCAATCAACAGATTGGGAAAAGATCTTTACCAGTCCCACATCCAATAGAGGGCTAATGTCCAGTATACACAAAAAACTCAAGAAGCTAGACTCCAGATAACCAAATTATCCTATCAAAAAATGGGGAACAGAGCTAAACAGAGAGTTTTCAACTGATGAACCTCGAAAGGGTGAGAAGCACCTAAATGAATGTTCCTGATCCTTAGTCATCAGGGAAATACAAATCAAAACAACCCTGAGATTCCACCTCACACCAGTCAGGATCAAACACTCAGGTGACGGCTGAGTACCACCACTATGGATATCAGTTTGGAGGACCCTCTGAAAATTTGGACATAATACTACCTGAGGACCCAGGTATACCACTCCTGGGCATATACCCAGAAGATGCTCCAACATCTAATAAGGACACATGCTCAGCTATGTCCATAGCAGCCATATTTATAATAGCCAGAAGCTGGAAACAACCCAGATGTCCCTTAACAGAGGAATGGATACAGAAAATGTGGTACATTTACACAGTGGAATACTACTCAGCTATTAAAAACAATGACTTCATGAAATTGGCAGGCAAATGGATGGAAGTTGAAAATATCACCCTCAGTGAGGTAACTCAGTCACAAAAGGACAAACACAGTATGTACTCACTGATAAGCTGATATTAGCACAAAAGTTCAGAACACCCATGATTCAATTCACAGCAACTGTTGGACTGAGCTTGGGGTTCCAGATGGAGGAGCTGGAGAAGGGACTGAAGGAGCTAAGGGAGTTTGCAGCCCCATGGGTAGGGAGGAATAGTTTCAACTGGTCAGACCCCACGGTGCTCCCAGAGACTGAACCACCAACCAAAGGATGCATATGGAGGGACTCGTGGCATTGGCCACATATGTGGTAGAGGAGTGCCCTGTTGGCCATCAGTGGGAGGAGAAGCCCTGAGAATGTTAGATGCCCCAGTATAGGGGAATGCTAGGGAGGGAAGATGGGAGTGGGTGGGTGAGTTGGGGAATACCCTCATAGAGGCAAGGGGAGCAAGGATGGGATAGTGGGTTTCCAAAAGGGATACGTGGAAAGGGGCAAACATTTGAAATGTGAATAAAGTATCAAAAATAAATAACAATTATAAATAAACAGAATACAGTTAACCCATAGTGGCTTACTGGGTAGACAGAGAATGGTGATGGGGGTGTTTCAAAGATAACATGCCTTTGATTAGGACATTTGGATTTTCATCTTCCATGCCATATGTACCTATCCTACTGGTAGTAAAGACTAGGGCCCAAGAGCTTAGTTACTTCTAGTGGCAGTGATTTAATCAGTCCTGACTGTTATAAAGGTGCCCTGGAAGTCCACAAGGGGCATTCCTTCCCTGTCACTCTTGGGAGTCCATTCTCTTTTTTTCCTGAATGAATCTACTTAGGCTCTGCTTAAGGAGGAGAGGAGTGGGCAGGGGAGGGAGAAGGTAAGGGAAAAGAGGGAGAGATTGAGAGAGACAGTGGAGAGGGAGGAGAGAGAGAAAGAAGAGATGGTGTAGGGTCAGGGAGAGAGAAGGGAGGGGAAATCCTGTGGAGAAGGGCATGTGCCAAGCTCATGAATGTCTAAGCCCCACAATGACAGAGCCTCCACTCTTTGTTGTTGTTGATACTTTGTTTCCATTTCAAATGTTTCCCCCTTTGCAGATCTCCCCTTTGGAACCTCCCTATTCCCTCCCCTCCCCTGCCTCTATGTGGGTATTCCCCCACCCATGTACCCACCCACCCTCCTTTCTCACCTCTCTATGTATTTCTTCCCAGAGTGTATCTGTATCTATGTGCCATCCTGTAAAACAAGGGGCAAATGCAAAAGACAGGTCACTAACAGGGCAGAAAACAAATTGATAAATACAAAAAGTTTGAAACTATAGAAAGTGTATCTCTATAAAATGGGATGAAGTCATAAAGGACTAAAGGATATTTGTGGACGTTAAATGGTATACTCCTAAATAAACAATGGGTCAAAGAAGTTCACAAAGGAAATAGAGAAGTCAGTTTAGACGAAAATAAAAACCATGTTAAAATCTCTTAACATAGAGCTATAGCAGTGCTATATGGCAAATTTGTTGTACAGGCCACTCAGCAAAGAAGAATGAGTCCAAATCAGCTATGTAAACCATTTAGAAAGAAACAACACATGTAAATCAGTGAAACTAAAGTCAAATAACATGGCAGTAATACAGAATAGCACAATTAAAAACTAGTGGACCCAGGTTAAGGACTTATTCTATAGTTTCAGTGATGTTTTCTTTCTTTCATTCTTTTTTTAAATAATGATTTATTCTTATTTAAGCTACATTGGCATTTTGTCTGCGTGTGTGTCTGTGTAAGGATGTGAAATCTCATGGAATAGGAGTTCCAGAAAGTTGTAACTGCCATGGGGGAGCTGGTAAGTGAATCAAGGTCTTCTGAAAGAATAGTCAGTGTGCTTCACTGCTGAGCCCCTTCTGCAGTCCCATATTAATGACATTTTCAAACCATAAAAAAAGAAGATTTGTATTATAAAATGCAATATGAAAGAGGACTTCATTATTGATTGACTTGGTAGAGATAAAAGTGCAGAGTAAATACTGTCAATAGTTGTATGTGTCAACAGATTAGATATTTTAAGTAAAATGAAAAAAATACACTGAAACTCTCTTGGGAGAAGTATAAACTGTGAATAGTCTGTTAGCGCATAACTTAGTAAGAAAGCTCTCTCTGCAGTGAAAAGCTCTTGCATGGCTGTCGTTATGGAATGTATTACAGATGTAAAGAAATGGGATAGGGACTGTTCTCAGATTCTCCTGATACCAAGACAGACAAAGATAGCACAATATTAATATCCTTTATGAGTAGTCTATGTTAAAACAAAGTCAAAACACCAATCCAGCAACATATCAAAAGATCAATGCGCCCTCAGAGATCCCTCAGAGGTATGCTTTGTTTCCAAGCCATAAAGAATTGATTATAAAAATAACATGATCCACTCATCTTTTTGATGTTTCACCCTTTAGAGTTAATGCTTATAGTTTACAGCAAATCATTGAGTCTGTAAAAGCCATATATCCCTGAACTAGCCTCTGTTCCTTAATTAAAAGTACATCATTGTAGCTAGGCTGTGTATGCCTTTAATCCCAGCATTCAGAAACCAGGTGTAGGGTGGATCTCTGAGTTCCAGGTCAGCCTGGTCTACAGGGTGAGCTTCAAGACAACCAGGGCTACACAGAGAGATCCTGTCTCAGAAAATAAATAAAGCCAAAACAACAACAACAACAAAAAACTTAATTGCTAAAAATGTTAACAATCACTTTACCATTTGAAGAGTTAGGCAGTCTTGCTGGGGCAGGCAAAAAGTCTTTGCCTTTTTTTGATGACTACTGTCAGGGACCAGCTCAGGTTGGGGGCAGGGCTTGGAGCAGGTAGATGCTAGAGCAGCCAGGGAAGGATCATAGGTGGATGCATGAGAAACGGGACTGAGGAAGCACATCTCTATAAGGCTTGACCTACTCTGACAACCTGTGTCTCTCACAGGCATTATTTATACACAGAGTCATTTCCTCAGAAACTTTATACATTGATTATATAGCTTTTCAAAATACATTTACTTCTAAAGTCTTTTTTGATTACTCAAGAGTAATGAAGGAGGAACAGAGCAAGCAAAGAGCAGTTTTCTAAGTGCTAACATTTAGCATTGTGATAAAATCAACTTCCTTTTAACTCAGTATCTTCTTACGATTGATGTCATAAAACCTTGTGGTTACAGAGATTCTGGACTGGATGACCCTGTTTGGATTTGATTTTGTTTCAGTTTGGCCCAGAATTAATAGATCAAAAGTTATTTTCTATTACCTGTTATATCAAAGTTTTTACAAGAGTTTCATCTTTCTGACCTTATTTAATTTTTCCTTTACTTTCTCTATATTTTCTTTTATGTTTGCCATAAAACCACCAGTTTTTCTTTGATTCTTAAAGTATTGTTCAGCCCGTTGCTTGAGCAAAGGATATATATATATATATATATATTCAGAAAAGTTGTGGTCTGATAAGCCTGTTCAGGAAGGCAGGCAGTTCACTTAGCCAAAATGTTTTCTTCTGTGACTCTGTCATGAACCCTTGTTCAATACAACTTCTGTCTTTATTACAAATCTGTAAAGAATAGAAGAACATCAGAATTCCTCAAACTGCTTCCTTTTGCCTTCAGGAGGGTACCAAGTTGTGTCATTAATTGTATCAGAATCTCTTCCTATTCATGCTACTTCCTTATTTCTGAGGCTTATCATAAAAACCTAGTGATGCAATTACAGTTTGTCAGCTTCGAGAATTTCCCTAAGTTTTTCATCTTTAATGATTTTTCTCAGCTCCTCTATCTCATATTTACTAATAGCATTCATTAACAATCTAAATATTTATTTAAAGAATAAGTTCTTAAGAAATTCTCCATTTTCTACATAATTGTTTTTTTTCCGGGGAACTTTCATTAATTTCAGTCTTGTTTGCACCAGCTTTCTGTTATCCTAGCTCTAGCTCAGAGAGAGAGAGGCCTTTAACAGTGAGAAGTTAAGCATAAGCACAAAGTGTGTAGCAGATTTCCACCAAGGGCAATGAAGAGTCAGTCAAGGGCAATGAAGAGTGGTCCAAGCACTGGAACATTGTTAAACAGCAGCGTCAGGATGCTGGACACCACCACCAGACTCCCTACTAATCAGGCCAATGCTTGCTGAGATTCAGGGTGACTCTGGCAGTTCCTTCTAGTTAGATAACAATGAAGTTTGACCTGTGGTTTGACTCACAAGAGATTTATCTACAATGTGCAATGGTGTTGGGTAGTCTTTTCTTTGTAGTAGAATGTCTTTCAGAATCAGTGTCAATTTTTCCAAATCCTGTGTATCAGCTTTAACAACCTGACACAGCCTAGAGTCAACTGAGAGGAAAACCTCAACTGAGGAATTTGCCTAAAAGAAGTTGGCTTGTGTCTGTCTGCATGGGATTGTCTTGATGCAGTAAGTCCATCCCACTGAGGATCAGTACCATAAGAAAGCTAGTGAGATAGTAAGCCTGGGGCAGTGTTCCGCCAGTTTCTGCATCAGGTTCCTTCCCTGAGGTTTTGCACTGATTTCCCTCAATAATGGACCATTAACTGGAAGAATAAACTGAATAAAGCCCTTTTTTCCATGAGTTGTTTTTGTCAGAGTGGTTTATCACAACAGCAGGACAAAGCTGGAGTGCCCTGTCACTGACGGAGATATTGTAGATTTTTGTTGTTTGCATGGTGTCTTGGTACTTCCGTTGTGTGAAGAGACATCATGACCAAGGAAAACATTTGATTAGAGCTGGCTTACAATTTTAGAGGGACAGTCTAGTATTATCATGGTGGGGAAGAATGGCAGTGTCTAGGCAGACGTGATACTGGAAAAGCAGAAAGCTCTACATCTTGATATGATGGCAGCTAGGAGGAAACTGTCTTCCACACTAGGTGGAGCTTGAGCATAGGATTTCAAAGCCTGTCTACACAGTGACACACTTCTTCCTACAAGGCCATACCTCCTAATACCACTTCCCATGGGCCAAGCCTGTTAAGACCACCACTCATGGTTTTGTCCTGATTATAATAAATTAGTCCTGTCTTTTGGATTTTATTTCTGTTCTACTTCTTTTGCTATTCCTAACACTTCATTGAAATCTTAAACCCCTCAGAGTCTTCCATGAAAGCTGGAACGAACTTCCTCCAAACTTATATTAACTTTGAGATTTTATTAAAAATCTCATTGTCAGCTTCCATAGTGGTGAATCATTTCCAGAAGGTTCCCACAATCCTTTGTCCAAACTCACCAAATGAATCACATTTTTTTCCACTTATTTCTCTTTGAATTTATAGCTTCAGTCTGCTTTTCTGTAAAAGTTTACTCATGTGTTCTGTTTTTATGCTTAAAAGAATTCTTTTTTCTGGACCATTATTCTTATTTACAATAAAAACTACAACATGAAATGAAATAAAAGTTTTTACATGTTCAACATATTTTATGATGATTTATACTTAGTAATAATTATTAACATTTTATTAGAAATCAAATGTTTAAATTAAAAAAATATTAATTTCTTGGTTATGAAAATTTTTGTCACATTTTTGTGTGGCTAGTGATTGAATTGAGTCTTTACTTTTTTGTTAAAAACATTTAAATGAGATAGTTGCTTTGTGATTATTCATTTTTTTTCTTATGTTCTTGGAACATAAGGGGACCTTGGTAAGTCATATTGAAATGCTTTACCATACCTTAAGGTATCTTGGTTGACTAAGAAAGGATTATGAAAATTGAGTTTTTGTCATTTTCATTACACCAGTGCAAAGCATATTTTAATATTAAATTTCCTTTCTGTGCTTTAAATAAAAAAGTCATCAAATCTTCAGAAATTCAGGCATTATTCATTGGAAATAACCTGAATAAGTTGATTGGCAAGGCTTGTTCTTAGTGTCAATCTCTCTATCCAGGCTTTCATAAGAACTTTGTGCCTACTTGCTGACTGAAGAGGCAAGAGTTTTGATACAACAATTTTAGCACTTCTACTGTAAATATTTAGATAGCCTGGGTGGGATGAGCCGTAGAGGGTAGAGCACAGGGGAGGTGTGATCAGCTACTCTCAAGAAAAGCGGCGTGTTCTAGAAGTTGGGCTTCTGTGTATGCACTGGTGTAAAAATACCAGTGCAGGACCTGTGCGCTTTAGCTTTGGGAGCACACGGCTTGAGCAATTCAACGACTGTGGTTCAAATCACACCTGCCTGAAGTTCACAAACCAATAAAATAGCTTTGGGAATCATACCGTGACTTGTAAAACTGTAATGTGTAGACACGCTAGTGTTGCTGTACCCTTTGCTCACTTGCACTGTGCATTGCCAGAAGTGCTGCACCTCTGTGCCCAGCGCTCTGTGGTCTGTTCCCTCCCCTGCATAGGACAGAGCTCTTTCGGTCCTTCTACATCTTTCCAAGATTTCTCAAGTGAATAGCTTTGAAAGATGAAGTAACTTTGGAGCTGTACTGAGGTATGCTTATTACATTGGAAGATGGAGGTGATGCCTCTCTTCAGATGGAAGGGGCAGATATTCCATTGTGCATTATCAAAAGTCCCCTTTCCTGAGGCTTAGAGGCTCATTGTAAAAGCAGTCACCATGTATATAGGTGTCATTTGGTCCTACTGTAGTTCAGGAAGTTGATTCAAATAGTGTTAACATTCTGGCACTTCCTGTTATTGTAAGCATGAATTCCTGTTTGTCTTACTCTGGGGTTATTTTCTCTGCTGGTAGATAAGATAACCTGTTAGTTTCAAAGTGAATAAATCACTTGTAAAATCACTTTTCAGCCATGTTTTAAGTTTAAATTATATTATATATCATCTGTATAAAGGCAGCATCTTTTGCAAATTTTTGTCTGGGTTAAAATAAAGGTTTGACATAACTTTGCAATTTATATAGTATGACAATTTGAAAAGAATAATAAACCAACTATCTTACTTTCTAATGCTAAAATTTTATTGCAATGCACATTCATGCACGGACATGCATGCATGTTAAAAACCAAATCAGTTACTAACTCTGTTTAGCTGCATTTTAGAGAATTAATCTTAAGTCTGTAATATATTAATTACGACAGTCTTCTGTTTTTCAGAATATTGGAAAGAAGATGACTTGCCAAGAGTTTATTACAAATCTCCAAGGAGTAAATGAAGGTGGGGATTTCTCCAAGGATCTTCTAAAAGTAAGCATAGGCATATTGGCTTTTAAACAGACTTACTTATGTTCATATTTACTGCTAATTGAAGCTAATGGATGCTTAAGTTTTGTTTTTTATTGGTAATATTTCTATTGAACCTTGGTTTGGGTTCTTCAGATGGCAAAGGTTTCTAAGGTAATAATTTCTAACAGTCTGTATCACGGTAAGTAATTCAGAGAAAATAGAGATATGGGCTAGGTGGTTGATAGTACTAGTTAGTAAGTGGGTTTGTGCCACAGGGGATAGTTACTTTAGAAGAGACGTGTGTAGACTTCTGGAAGCATGTGTGACAGTGTTCATTCTCAGTCACAGAGGCACTCATCTGCCTCTGGGAACAGATTACATCCCAGGGGATTCTGCAGTGAGGGAATTATTTGCAGTTGTCTTTATTATTGGTAACATTCCTCATGTTTTCATCAGACTATTTTCCAGGAGACAAAGTCAACTTTGACATTTGTAGATTTTACAACATTATCAGTAAGATGTATTTGATCAAATATGAATAAAAATCGCTGTGTAATATGAGTGTTTTAGAAGTGAGGTACAAGAAATGTATACTGAGAATGTGATTTTTACAGATGTCTGTTCAATCCTAGTGTTCCCTTTAAAATGTAGTACACATGGCTTTCTTTTGGAATCAGTCACTTTTGAAGAATTTCCTGAGAAGGGAAACATTTTTGAATGTGCTATGAGATGGAAATGTGCTTGTGGACAGAGGTGCCTCTCATTATATTTTATGTAACTTTTAATCTATTTTATGGTGCATGCCAAACTAGGGCTGCACTGCCCAACCTCAACATCAGTCCTGAGTAATGGATAAAGAAAGGGTAGACTGCTGCCCCATTTTGGAAAACTAAGGAGGGTATTACATTTAATACTATCATTAGTACTAAGGAAGGCATTACATTTAGTACTATCATTA
>JADRCH010000162.1:1381184-1403150 GCA_019843965.1 Rhynchomys soricoides
AGAGAGAGAGAGAGAGAGAGAGAGAGAGAGAGAGAGAGAGAGAGAGATGCTAATGGGATTCCTAGGCAAATCATCTAATTTAATTTTTTAAAAATGTTTGTTGAGATAGTTGCAGTTTCCAGAGTTATCTTCGGTCCATTAAGCAGTAAGTGTATAGACTGGAGCTGCCCACAATATACCCTTGTGCATTATTGTTTTATTAAAATAAGCAAGTAAGACTTAAAAAGGGTTGTTCTTATTTCCCCATTAACTTCTGTGTCTGCGTTGGGGAGCACAATCCCTAATAGGACAGGGATCATGCCATGTTCATATGTAACTTAGAGTCTGATAGGACAGGGATCATGCGGTGCTCGTATGTAGCTTAGAGTCTGATAGAATATGTGATAACACAAATTAGGAAATGTGTTACTCAAAATTATGCACAGAGTCTGCCTATGTCCAAAGCAGACTCGCCTTGCTCATGTAAAGTCAGATGAAATTTAGTAGGATTTACAAGTTCTCACTTTAGTAAACGCTGTACTAAATATATCGGGTGAAGCAAAGATGAGTAAGACATCAGTTCTGCACTGAGCAATTTTTAATCAGTTATCGTATTTTTCCAACCTGGCCATTCATTAAAATCACTGAGATAAAGAGAGAAAAAATAAGAGGTGGAAATATCCCAACTCAAATGACAGTGTACAAAAGCAGCAAATATTGGAGAAAGGTCTTCCAGTTTGACACCACACTGAACATACCCTGTGTAACGGACCAACTTTATTAGCAGCAGTTCCAAATTAGGCATCATGCAGATGTCATCAATAGACTAGGTGTGGTAACTCTGATAAAAGAGTACTGCCTGAAAGTGAAAACGAACAGACCCCAACACACAGATCGCAGAAGATAGATGCCGTAACTCACCGAGGCTTCACACGCTGATCTTGTCAGTCGGAGCTCTCAAGTGGCCAGAACCAGTGTAGGATGCTGAAAACACATAAGGAACAGCAAAAGCAAAACCAGTGGCTTTCTTCAGGGATGGGATGACAGGAGTTTCCTAGGTGTCAAGAAACTTCCTAAAATGCTATCATTAACAGATTTTAGGGCAAATGCCAATTGGGACTCATGAGAAAGTCCTCACTGCAGTCTCCCTTCTTACCAACTGGAAGTCTCTTGCCTTGTCATCTCAGAAGCTGCCACAGCAATCTGGGCTGTTAAGTAGGAAGTAATTCAAAGAGGGTAGATTAGTTCTTTGTTGCCATTTAAACAAAGTGCTGTGAGTGTGTGATGTGAAATACTGTGGACTTAGTCCCTTGCTCTTAGTCAGAGACATGGCCCCTTTGCTACTTTGGCCTCCCCAGTCCAAAATCAGGCTTCAAGCAAGACAGTATTTCTTTGTAGGAGCCCTAAAGATGATTCACTTCCAAGTTCATCTAATCTCTTCACATGATTGAGCCTCATGTGGTTGTAGACTGAGGCCCTATTTTTGTTTCTGGTTATTTGCCAGGAGTCTTCTCAGTTTCTAGAGTTGATCATTCTTTCTTCATCCATCTTGAAATCCAGCAGCAATGAGTCAAGTCTTAAGATTTTTTATATCTATTTGATGATCCCCGCCCCTGACTCCTACAAACCTGCCTTCTGCCTCATCCTTCCTCTGGTTTCGTACTTCTGGCTCATACTGAGGGACTGTTGTCAATTGTGTTGTGAAGGACTTGTATAATTGCATTGAGTCAACCTGGATAATTCAGAGTAAATTTTCTGTACTAGGTAAGGTCACCTGCTTAGCAGCCTAAATTCTGTCAAGACTCCTACCAGTGTTTAGATAAGTATTGGATTAAATGTAAAGAAGTGTGTGTGTGTGTGTGTGTGTGTGTGTGTGTGTGTGTGTGTCTGTGCGTGCGCGCACACGCGCATGTGTGCAATATGCATATGCATTACATATAAATTGCTGAGGGCTTTCAGGCCAAAGAGAAACAATCTGGGAAAACACATTCTACTGGCAGAACTTAGTTGTCTTTTGAAAGACAATTCTGATGGGTACTGTGGATTCAGAACAGGAGATATTTTTAATTGGGGCTGAAACTCAAATTACCAGTGTGGCAGGAGGCCGGCCAACAGTTTATGATACATTCAAAGTGTCCCTTTCTCATGAATTCATTCTCTTGTGTGTTGTTATTTACAATGAGATTGTCCAGGCCAGTGTAGCATGAAGTCAGATTTTTATTTTAGATCAAAATATAAAATAGAAATGTCAAAAAGTTTATGATCGTTTACTGGGCATTGTTGTACCATTTTAAAAAAGACTAGGGTGGTTTTATGCTAAGATTTTTCTTCTTGTCTTTTTTCTTTTTTTGATACCACCTTCACATTGACTGTTAGAACTTTGTAGAATTATTCTTGAAAATATAAAAATCTTTTTCCATATTTTTACATTTCTGAAAACTCCCAATCTGTAATCCAAGGAATGTGACATTACATAAAACTATGACACTCCCACAGTATTGTCTACAGGCCTTCTCTCTCTGAGCACAACCTGTGGTCAACTCAAGTACAGTCACAGACTGGGGAATGATGCTGCAGCCATGTGGCATCTCCCATTTGTCTATTTAAAAGTCACAGCTGTATCACTCAGTGTTTTGTAGATAACCGGTAGTAAAGAAGAAGTCTTCCTGTGGACATTGCCCTGGGTTTAATGCTACTTTTTAAAAATGGCTACATATACATTTTTGTTTTGAAAGATATGTATCTATACAAAAAGGTGTAGAATACGTCCTGACTTCCTCTTAAAACTACAGTGTAAGTAATTTTTATTAAAACTTCCAAATGTATATATTTAAGACCTAAAATACTGAAGCCTGCATAGCTAGCTCTAGAAGCAGGGTCTCAGAACTAAAGAGAAAAGGGGGATTATGGAGGGAGAAAGCCAGGTCTTTCACTAGGCACCATCAATTTCCCTTTCCTTTGCTGGTGGATATTCTTAGTCTTCCTCAGGCTTACTTCACGTCTCTCACCAGTGTTTGTTTTCCTCCCTTCTCTTCCCACCTTCCACTCAGATCTGGAATGATGTTGGCCATGTGACACAGGCCCATGAAGGAAACTCATTCCCTCTGTGGCTTTTTCATGACGGTGAGAAGTGAAATAGTTATTTCTCGGCATTGCTTGTCTGAGTCAGTGCTCCTGCTAAATCTTTCCTAGCAGAGTCAACTCAGCTCATCAACTCCTGCAAAGGAAGCACAGTTCCACACTGTGGGTGACAGTCTTTGTTCACTGTCCTGCCTTCATCTCTACTGACATCTTGACTTAAGCCTTGCACTTTATATTCAAAGATTGGACCCGTTTCTAAATCCATCCTTTTCTGCTCATTTGCTGATCCACAATGTTTAGATATGTTTTCTGGAAGCTCTTAAGTATGTTCTTCATCTCTTGTAGGCTCTTATTTTCACAACAGTTTTGATTTTCAGAATATATGTCTTTGCTCATCTACTCTGTCAGTTAATTATATTTCTCTGGAAAAAAATGATTTTTAAAGAATGAAACCAAACCAACTAAGTAACATACATGGGCTGGACCTAGGCCCCCTGCACGTATATAGCAGATGTGTAGTTTGGTTTCCATGTGGGTCCTAACAACCAGAGTGGGGCCTTTCCCAAAAGCTGTTTCCTGACTGTGGGACATGTTCATCAAGCTGGAGCTGCTTTTTCTGGCCTCAGTGGGAGAGGAAGTGCCTAACCTCACAGGGACTTGGAGTGCCAGGATGGGAAGATGCCCAGGGAGGCCCTCACCTGATAGAAAGGAAGGGGAGGAGGCTGGAAGAAGGACTTTGGGAGGGGGGTGACCAGGAGGGGTCAGTGAGAAGGCTGTAAAGTAAGAAGTAAAAAAAAATTAAATAAAAAAAATTCCTTCATGTTCTTCTCTTCCACTGTTCATAACACTTAATTCAAAGCTTACTTTAAGGATCCTCCGTGCTGTAGGCCAGCAAGTGTTGGTAATACTCAAGCTGGTACCCAAATACTGTGTATGCGTGCACACAGCGTGTGCACGTGCGTGTGTGTGACTGTGTTTGAGTGAGTGTGTGTGTGCGTGTGTATGTATAAAGACCAAAAAAAAAAAAAATTTAAGAAATAAAGATTTGGGACAGTATTTGTATGTGATAAGCCATCCAATTTTGAAAATCAATTTTAGTGAATACTTTATTTTTTGTAATCATGTTATTTTGAAATAGAGGCACCACCATTTAAAAGCCAAACCTGCACATGAGCACACATACACCATACACATGCATAGACGCACACATGAATGAATAATGTCTGTACTCACACACAGACTTACTCCTTGGTGCCAATAGAGTGTCCTTCTGACTCATTTGCTAAATAAACTGGCAGCCCCTTTGCCTGGCCATATTCTATACATACATGACCTATACCATACTATTCTATGCTGTAGGTTAGGAGATTAAGCCACTTAGGTTATAGGGGTTGTTCAAAATGAAAAGAAGGATAGTAACAATAGATTTATCTACATTTTAGACAATAATTTATAATGATATTGAAGAAAGTGTTTCAGTGAAAGTATTTTAACCGATGCTATCAGGTGAAAACAAATTTCAACACAGATTCACCAAACTCTAGTTATAGGTCGTTTTTCTAAGGGGTGGGAACTAGCATTTAGAAAGTATTCTGGTATGTATATATAGGAATTGAACAATAGGCAATATATTTGTGGTGCTAAGAGCTGTGTGGTTTCTGTCCTAGAAGGAGACTAGGGCAGATGACCCCTTTGGCACCACATTGCAGGATGCTCATGATTTAATTCATAGTTTTTGATACATACATGTAGATGGTTGTATAGGCACAGGTTTCTGTGTAGTATGTGTTTCTTAGTCCTGCCTACTAAGGAGTCCTAGAATCAATCACCTACCCTTGGTAGCAGTGAATAAGGTAAACATCCAGTCCTCTCTCTTAAATATCGTTCACCAGAAAGGAACTATGGCATCATGGAGTAGCGGTTGGATCTAATACTGGCGCGGAGGAAGCACAATTTGAAGTAAGACCTCGTGTATTGCCAGAAAGTAAGGAAGTTCACAAAACAAGGAGAAAGGGCCGCTAGGAGATGGGACAATCCGGAGGCGCTCCTAAGGACCCACCCTGGAACAACTTAAGGAAGAAAGTGACAGCACTGAAACATACCCACAGAATCAAATAAATATCCATGGATAAATAAGTGATGGGATTGGGGCAGTTCATTTATTACAGAAAGATTTGATAATGAATGTACAAAAAACCACCAATAGACATCACAGTAATTATCATTCATAGACCCATCAATGGGCCCCCAAAATAAAAGATAGAAGTTGGAGAAGCAATATTTTCATGGTCAACATATATCTCTCGGGATATTAATTATTTACAAAGAGAAAATAGACACCTATTGGGTACCATCTTAGTGAGTCATTCAAGGCTTACACCACTGCTCTAAGATGTAGGCCACCAAGACATCTCTGAAGAAGTAAGAAAGACCTCATTTCCCAGAATCCTTCTCCAAATATCTGACTTCATTCTAAACACAACAAACCATTAGCCAACTGTGAATGAGTGATACACTCCAGGAAAATTGCTCGATCTTTCTAGAAACATGAGCATTCTAGAATATAAAGGGGCAGTGATACTAAAGCCTGTGTGATTTAAATAAGGCTTATAGTTTAATAATCCAGCAATGTTTAATAATTATGCATGATTGTATAGTGTTAACATTAGGTGGAGGCTGAGTAAACGTGAATCAGAACTCTTTGAAAATAGCATTTTTGAAAATCAGAAATTATTTGAAAAAAATGAAAATATACTGGGTAGTGAAATGTGCAAAGAGTGTACAAGGACATAAATAACAGCATTACTAGTTTTAGCAAAAATTTGGAAGTAGCCTACTGATGAAAAATTGGGCATGTTCTATTTTATTCAGGCAACCAAATAAATACTACCCTGTCGAAAAACTCACATAGTATCATTTGTGCTGATGCACATGAACTAGCCTGCCCTCACGCACAGATATCTGTCATACTGAAGAGGCGGGCTTAAGCTTGTTCACCTTCTGTTCAAGTGCCTGTGTTCTAACCACACCATTGATACTTAAAACTAATTCTGTGACCTTGGGCAACTGACTTCATTTTATCCATTTACTTGTTAATTGGGAATTAATATTTAAGAGCTAGCCATGAAGATCAAGTGTCAAAACCTATGTGACCCCCAGTGTTTATTTATTCAAATAATAATGGTTTTATTAAAACATCAGTATGCTGTTATTTTAAAGGAATAAATGTGAAGAAAGCTGCAAAAATAGCATTAAATATAGAACGACATCTCTTCTATAAAATTTATGTGTATGAATCTTGAGGACACTCTAATATTGGTGGTGATGTTGAGGTTGCCATCACTTAGGTACGACGATGTTTTAGTAATTAGAGAATACTTTATTTCTGTGATCAAACCTACGTTGGTATGGCATATATTTAATAAAGTACACTAACCCTGCTCAGATGGAACAAAAATGTTTGCAGTATGGATGTTCAGTTTTCTAAAAGGCCAATTCAGTATGACAAACTGAGAAAATCATTTGTTTTCAAAAATTAAGATGTAACTTGCACTTTTTAAAGTAAATGTTTGAAAATTTGCTTTTCATAAAGTATATAGAAAAATGTATATAGCAGCTTTTAAAGAAATAGTCTATTGATGGTAGGCATCAGTGAGACCACTGTGTAATATAAAGCGTTTACTACTCTCTGAAGTTATGGACTTGTTGGCTATTATGGTGGAATGACAACATGCCTCAATTTGCTGCTAGCCACTGATATCTAGTGATGTTTACAGTTCTCTGAAACATGAGTCTTAATTTAGGAAATTTACTTAATCCTCTAAAATCTGTCGTTCTAGACTGTAAAATTTTATATGAGAGAATAAAGAGACCAGCTTTTTATCTTTGTGGGAAATAAATAAAAACTCATAGTTTTTATAATTTAGGTAGAAATAGGTGATTCTAATGTAATCATTATAATGATTAAACCTTGAGAAAAAGCATCAAATGGTGATGTAATCTACAAACTGTAAGCTAAAAGTAAGCTACATAGCAATTTGGGGGCACACTGTGGTAACATCCTATCTGAGTGACAGCAGGAGTCAGAATTTAGTAGGGTCATCACGAGGCTTCTACTACAAGGTGACTTTATATGGAAACATATTTGTAAATAAGTGCATTTTAAAACAGCACACTATTTTTTTGTTTTGTTTTATAAAAAAAAAAAAAAAAACAAGTATAGAAGTATGGTGGTCCTTTCTCTATGTTGTCAGTGACTGTCATGTTCTGATTTCTTTAAGTGATAGAGTACCATGCCTGGCCACCTAAATTTACTGCTGCAAGTCTATGTGGCAGACATAAGGCTCAGCTGCTTTTGAGTTTGGGCTCATCTTGGTTTATTTTTGGAAAAATAGTTCTACTTTTGACTTGATGGAATAATAATATTAACGGTTATGCGTTCTAAATGAGCTTTGTGTTGAATATTAACAAATCCTCTGGTCTCTTAATTAGTAGATCTCATAATTAGTACTTACTCATAATTAGTGTCTCATTTCCCCTGACTTCACTCATGATAGTATATACCTGCTTAGTGTTTTATTTTGTAAGATTTAACAAACAGCAGAAAACATTATCTAATTCTCTCCCATATAGATATGGAAATTTTAAATTTCCTTGCCTCCTTCCTTGCTAGCTGTGTTCCAGGTATCTTTCTGGAGCTGGAGCATTCTGTTTTTTTCAGGAATCACCCAAATGAACTCAGACTTTGAAGACCCACAGGGGATCCAGAGAGAGCCCTGATGCCAGGTTGAACCTGGAGCAGTTGGGAGGGGTGAGGGTGTTGTATTTGCTTCTCAGAAGCGATGTTCAGGTGAAGCGAGCATGGACAGACAGAGGTGTGGGGCAAGGACAGTTGGATGTGGTGGTGATGGAAGATTTCTCTGTGTTTCCTGGAGCAGTTGCCTTGCTGGGGTGGGGGCCTGTTTGCTAATCTTTAGAACATAAGGTCCGTTTTATTAGAAGTATAGAAAATCTTGAAAGGCTATCTGGATAGACTGGTATCCCTTACATTTTTAGATAAGAACACTGAGGAATTATCAAAGGTAGGCTCACAAAGGACTTTATAGGATTTCAGGTCTCAGACAGTCTCTATTGTCAATAGAATGTGATCATTTGGCTGCTGAAAGGCCCAGAGAGAACAAGACTGATGGCATGCTATATTCTACTTGAGCAATGTACAAATGCAACACCACAATGTTGTCATCTCTGTAGCTAGCAGAGGTCACCGCAAGCTGTCAGAATTGACAAGAAATGAAGTGAAAAACAAGGGGGGTTGAACTGGAATCAGATTCTGGTGAGAAAGGGAAGGCATTGACTGCCACAGTTTAGTGCTAGTGAAATCATTGTGGTGATCATCCAGGCTGAGTTGGTAGAGCAAAGACTGTCAGTATGGGGACAATTCAGTGCCCAGTTTTGTAGGACATTTGGAAACCAAAGGTGGGAACAGGAGGTGGGAAAAGCCCTATTCTCTAGGAAAGGAGCTGGCTCAAGGATACATATTCCTGTACAGCAGCTGCTGCTGTGGGCTGCGGACCTCTCTCCAGGTTGTTCATCTAATGTTTGCTTGACAATGGCTATCTTGCAGTAGGTCTGTAAACTCTTGTATGTGAGCCAAGCATTGGTTATTCTAGATTTGCTAATATATTCTCTGTGATTACTTCAATGTTCTTGTGGAAAGAACTACTAATTTTCTAAAGACAACTCGTGTGCCATTTTCACTTAATTATGTCCTATAGACACACTTGCTGTAAGTGAATAACAGATACTACACTTGACTTTAACCGAAAGACTGAACAAATTTAAAAAATGTTCTTACCATAAATGAATGTTTAATTAGCTCAATTTCATCATTCAACATTTTAACATGGCTTTATTTCCATATAACCATACATGTATAATTTAAATTGATTTACAATAAGTTAAATTGCTTTGTATTCTCCCACTCAAAGTATGCTGGAATTCTAGAGCTCTGTTTATTACTAATAAAAGATACATGTGGCCTCTAGGCCTCTAGACACACATGCACACAAAACTGGAAATTAAGAAATGGATTTCAAAGCATATAATTCCTTCTTTTATTTCCAGCCCTATAATAAGGCACAGATGTTTAAGGATAGTTTCTGGTCCGTTGTGGCATTAAAAATACACTGTATTTACACTTGAACTTATCCAAGTTCGCTCAGCCCTGTGTTTCTCTAAATACTCTTGGTATTTCAACTAGTCTAGAACTAATAATTAAGCATAAGAACACCCATTTTTCTTGTATATCTACTCTTCTTCTACAAAGATTCGTTTATTATCTAAAGTTTTTTAAATCTTCTGAGATAATTGTGCATTTTTGCTTCCAATTTTAGCTAAGCAGAGTTTCTAATTTGAATTATTTGTTTAATTAATCATTCTTTCTTTCTTAAAGATATTTATCATTGTTTCATCCATCTGAAAATTTCCTTATTTTTTCAAATATATCATTCAAAATTCTTATTGAGTCACACATATATTTAGTTAAATCACTAGGAGAAATAAGCTTTTGGTCCAAGTTCCAAATACTTATGCACACTAGGGCTTAATGTCTGTTTTAAGGTAGAAAGAATGACAACAAAAACAAAACCTCTTTAAGTAGCTTTATCTTTGAAAATATTGCAAGATAAAATTTTTGATGAAAAATACTGGGATTTTCTATGGAATGTGATTTATCTTCTGGGGAGAGAATGAGGGAGTTTCTGCTTTTCAGTATAGTTTACTTCTGCTTGGAAGTTTTTAATAATCCAAGAAAGTAAAAAATGGTGTCTATGGATCATGATCAGATTTCGCAGCCCTTGACCTGTGTGGTGCTTGTGACTTTCAGGGTAATTGTTCTCACTGGCTAGCACATGAGGACAGATGTTGATTCTGAGAACTAGATACTATTTTGGGCCTTTATTCCTTTCATTGCATGGTTTGTCCTATGGTGGAATTCACATTTCAGGTCATTGTAAAGTATTAAACATAATGCAGACCTTACTTATAGCTATTTTGTGGATTTAAATATATATCACCTAGTAATATTAATCTCAGAGAAGCAGATATATCCAGTAAAACATTTAACACACAGAGAGGGAGGGGGGCGTTTAATCTTCCCAACTAGGATGGTAGCCTACTAGAGAAGAGTTAAAAGTTACATTTAAAAATGATCTTACAGAACTTTCTCATTTGATATGCAGGAAAAAATGGGTTTCAAAGGCAGAAAAATGTGTCTTGTGCAAGGATCTATTAGTGAGCTAGGATACAGCTTAGTTGTAGAGAGCATCCTAGCACATGCAAGGCCTTTAGTTCAATTTCCAGCACACACACACACACACACACACACACAGCGTTGTTTCTCATCGCCGTTATTTGGGACTCCGTCTTCAGGACACTTAACTTGTAAAGATGCCCTGTACTAGTTATTGGAAAGTGTTAGTGTTATGCGGTACCGAGCTATAGAACCATCCGTTGATTATGGGTGAGCTGGTGGTTGGTTTGTTTTTTCCCCTGTAATCCTGTTTCAAGAATTTGTATTTCCTGATTCTCAATCAGTTTTCTTGGTTTCACATTGATTAACACTTTTTAAATCAAGCAAAAAATAGCTTGAAGTCATTCCCATCTGTAAATGGAAAAGACATTTACACGCAGTTCCTCTTGGCCAATTCTGTACCTACTTTACAAGGATCTATGCAGGGGAACAGTCTCACAGACAACAAACGGAATCATTTGCCACTGCTGAAAGCAAAGCCTGTGGTGATTAGCTTTGTGTGTTTTTTTTCTTTCACATTTTATAAAATTAGAAAATAAGCAGTAAGCCAGAGAGGATCTCTACTTTGGGGAAAGAGTGTAAAGTACGTAATTCCCTCCTCTGACCTTGTACCGGAAACATCTGTAGGCACATGCATATCGACAAGTTGTGAGAATTGCATGTGACTTACCGAATTGAAAACAGCAGGCAAGCAAAGGGTGTACTTGAACTGTCGAGCATCTATGGTCATGTGCGAGACCCTCAGTTCCATCCTTAGCACAGGAAAAGAAAAGCAGGTTAAAATACCTGAGTTCGAGTTACAGTTCACTTATTTTCTAATTACCTCATTTGTGAACTAATGAAGGGTTCCGGTAGCTGTGTGTTAGAACCACATGACAGAATTAAACAGCCAAATGGCAACAAAAGGCACCTAGTCTCCATCCCCAGAAAAATCCTCATTTTAAGTAATTCATGGAAGTTGATTTTAAATAGCTCCATGATTCTAATGGGCAGAGAAGCCACTACAGAAGAAGAGTTTAAAGATCTTTTCAAGGACAAATCATTATCCATTCTGTAATTTCCTGTGTCACATTAATCTATCTTTGTGCTCTGTGTGTGTTTTAGAAGGGACTTCTGATGTCTCTGTTAGCATACTTGTTGAATCTTCACCTATCCTTAGGAAACAGCCCTGAGATGCTTTTTTTTGATAGCCAGATTTTCGTTTGTAGAAACCCAGAACTCTAATTCTTATGTGTGTGGTAGCATTTGGATTCGTGGAGATTACTTGGCGGACTGCACCAACGAAGTTACCTCGTCTGATTCTTAGAACAGGGATTTAATACATAGCATAAGCTGGCCTAGAACTCATGCTGTGCCCAAAGCTGGACTGAAACTGGCAATCTTTCTGCCTCAGCTTCTGAAGTGCGGGGATTCCAGATGTAAGCCTTCATTTTTGGCTTTAGTTACCTTTTCTCAGGACAAAGTTTTTCCTCTTGATCATACGACATTATTTCCAAAGCAACAACTTGTTTGCTGCATTCTGGAACACCACCTGCTTTTGCCAAGTTGTTCAGTAGAGGTGGACACAGGACCCCAATGATACAGGAGGGGAAGAAAACGCTTGGTGAGTGTCAGGTGTCCCCAGCAGAGGTCTCATAATCTACTGGTAAGCACAGTGGTGCACACGTCAGGTTTTACTAAGTGACACATCCTTGAGATATATTAACATGTTTGGATCAAATTATTTAACCTTCAAGTTTTTAGGTTTGAAAGGAAACACGAAAGAGCAGCGCAGGTGAATAGCTTGTCTCTGATTGAGTTCTGACTGTCTGGGGTTGATTGATAATACAGGATATGTTAGGTGCTTGTAGCAGTTGACACAGGGATGGCACAGCAGCCAGAGCATTAGGCAGCTGGTACAACTGTATCCATTGTCAGGAAGCATAAATGGACACTTTTTCCTTACTTTTCCTTTCATTCGGCCTAGGACCCAGCCAGGTCAGGGTGAGTCTTCTCACCTCAGCTAAAACTCCCTGGAATGCCTGCATGCACATGTCTAGAGGTGAGTCTCCTGGGAGACTGCAAATCTCAAGTTGTCAAAGACTAGGCATCCCAAGGAGCATTTTATTGACATATGACCTTTTCCTAGAGGTTTCCTCCTATGTAAAATAAGAATACTAATTTCTAAGTTCTTTGTCCACTCCAGTTCTTAGGGTTCTATATAGATTAATAAATTTTGTTTATACCAATAAATTTAGTATCGTATGTTCAAATAAAATCTTAATGTCTTGGAACTGTTTCTAAAGTAATGGAACTAATAACATAGTCTGGATTTTCATATGAAATTAAGATTCTAGTTATTTCTTAGTTAAAATCAGTAAGAGCAGAAAATTAGATTCTACATCTGAAATTTTTGCGAAAGATATGAACTGAACCTTGTAGAATTTCATATGATTTTAAAAGTTACATGTTTTCTGAAAGCTATGACATATTAGGTATATAGGAGTGACAGAAAAATTATAAAACAGTATAAAGGTATAAAGTTTATCTGTATGATACTCTCAAATTTGTAATAATTTCTTTCTGGGTGAAGAAATTTCTAAAGCAATTTTCCATTAAACAATTTATAGGCTAATTATAACTAACCCATTACTTATATATTTTAAATGAATTTTTAAGATGATGTTTGTTAAATTTTCCAAATGGGTTTCTAAAGCACAGTTTTCTTATTCAGATTATTTTTTCTCTGTTCACCCAAATAGGATTTTTCTGGCTGTATGTCACTGGGCAAAACTTACAAAGGAGATTCCTGGTATCCATTGATCCGCGTGCTCTTGCAGAGCCATCTGAGAGGATCCCCCTGACTCTAAACTCTCTGTGAATGTATTTCTCAGTCTCTGTCTTATTCATTCTGACCGGTGGGGGAAATGGGAGTTTTAGACCTTCTATGTGGTTACTTTAGCTTCAGGGATTTAAGGGACGAATAGTGTAAAGGCTATGAAGATGTTTTTGTTCAGCAGCTCAGTACATGATTGTGAATAAGTACTGCGAGCAGCTCAGCCATCATTTCTGGCTGTATGCTAAGTTAGTGTGGTCCTGGGCTGCGTCTCCATCACCTTCTAAAGGATTGAATTCAGGCGTATGGAGAGCTTTGAGCCCAGTTAATAATGAATTTTAAGTCTTCATCTTAGGTAGACTGTTGGTTTGTGATACAGAAAGCCTTTGTGTTGATGTTGCTGGCTTTTGGAAGGTTTTGATTTCAGTTTTAGAAATAATGATATAATACCCTTAAAAACATCAGAGTGGGAATACATAGCCTCCTTTCTGCTGACATTTATATTCACACGAACAACTTAAATCTAGAGAGAACTTTGAAGACATTCTACATAGTCATTTTATTCTTCGAAGAATGCATACAAACTGTGCAGTTGCTCACTTGCTTTATTGTGTGTAAATACCAAAATCATATCTGGTTTATCCATAATAGAAATGTTTAATACAAGTACTTGTAAAACATATATCCATATTTTTATAGAGAAAGAAGAAATTTGAGATTTAAAGGATTAAGTACTTTATTGAGGACAATAGATTAGAACTAATATTCACTCTAGATCTCTTGCCTTCAGGGTTAGTGAGTGATCTTTCTACATTTTCCTTGTATACTAGGACTAATGTTCATCAATATGAAGAATTATCTAGACTATTGAGTAGCAGTAATTACTTTTGCAGAACGTTGACCACTACCTACCCTTGTGCCTATAAGTATGATCTATATTTACAAGCAGAACAAAACAGTGTAGGTGTTGGTGATGGGGGCATGGGAAATGGATTTTCCAGTATCTCTCATTTGTTTTTCAATCCTGTGTAGTCTCTCTTGGCCTCTTGTATGGTTTTGTTAGAAACTTTTCTTTTGTTTCTCTCTTTCGCCATAATTGGACTTGGAATTCCTCATTTTATCCTAAATGACTTGTAAGCTCTAAAACTTGCCGACTACTAGATACAGTGATGCTACAGATTAGCTGAAGATTAATGCTACCTTGTTTGGCTTTTTATTTACATTAGAGAATGGGAAGAATAACAATAAACAGAAGCTGAGTAGCAGACATGCTGACATGGAACATTCGCCTACGCTTTGTTTTCTAGGCTGCTTCTTTTCCAGAGAAAGTTTTGTCCAAGCTCAACAGAGTTAGTTTTTTAGGAACTGAGAATCTTTTCATCACGTCTCCACTATGTACACCCATCTGCCACCCATTCTTTGGCATAGGTCAAATATGAGTAATGGCACTGTTTTCTCAAAGCCCACCAGGGTAGCCTTCTACAGCACCGAGCTTTGGTGCAGGAGAGAGAAAGCTGCGGGTCCATAGGATTTGAAGTGCTGTAACATTCACCTACCAGCTTTTTCTTCCTTTTTTTTTTTTTTTTTTTCGAGACAGGGTTTCTCTGTGTAGCCCTGGCTGTCCTTGAACTCACTCTGTAGATCAGGCTGGCTTCAAACTCAGAAATCCACCTGTCTTTGCCTCCCAAATGCTGGGATTAAAGGTGTGCACTACCACTGCCTGGTTATCAGCTTTCTTTTTTAACTATTGATGTTCCAAGTCTAATTTATTCTAGAAAGTTATGCTAGAAATATCGACATTTTTAAAAATACTAAAATGTAGAATGTTTCAACTTTAAGAATTTTACATTTTCCCATAACAATTTACTTGGTACCAAATTCTTGTGCTTTGTTTTGTATGTTTAGAAGTAGTAAGAGATGCCAGTGTCTTGTTAGTCCTCTTTACTTACTGTCTTTCTCAAATGAATATCGTGATCCTGGTTTACCTGTCACATGTTTTCAGTTTTCAGTTTATGGACAAGAGATATGCTATATTATCAAGGAATGGCACCTGATCCTCCCTAACCTATGCCTTTATCTCTTCATGTTTCCTTTAGATTATTGTGGTTTCCCTTTGTGTGGTTTGTGGGGTTTTCCTTTGGAGATGCAGTTGTACTGTAAGCACTCATCAAAAGGTTGGGATGTCTCCTGCTTTTGATCTCTGAGATAACTTGTGTGATCTCAGAATGCAAGAGTGACACTGCAGTAGTTGTGGGTCTTCAGAGAGTGTGTCTCCAGGAAATGAAGGAAGGACATCAAAGACAACTGCCAGAGAGAAGCATACACAGGAGCGCCAAGGTGCCCCAGCCTGCAGTTGTCCCATATTCAAGGTATAAAACATGGGGTCCCCAATAGAGGAGTTAGAGAAAGGACTGAAGGAGCTGAAGGGGTTTGCAACCCCATAGGAAGAACAACAATATCAACCAGCCAAACCCCCAGAGCTCCCAGGGACTAAACTACCAACCAAAGAGTACACATGGTGGGAGCCATGGCTCCTGCTGCATATGTAGCAGAGGATAGCCTTGTCGGGCATCAATGGGAGGAAAGGCCCTTAGTCCTGTGAGGGCTCGATGGCCCAGTGTTGGGGAATTTGAGGGCAGGGAGGCAGGAATGAGTAGGGGAGTGGGTGAACACCTTCATAGAAGCAGGGGGAAGGGGATGGGATAGGGGGTTCCAAGGGGCCACTGGGAAAAGGGAAAACATTTAAAATGTAAACAAAGAAAATATCCAATAAAAAAGAAAAGAAACAAGGTAGACTGCTCCTGAGGAATAGCAGGATCTCTTCTCCATATATGTGGGAGCACATACATCAACACATTCAATATATATGCCTACATATACCATACGTGCACACAGATGTCCACACATATATACACATTCACACACACACACAGAGAGAGAGAGAGAGAGAGAGAGAGAGAGAGAGAGAGAGAGAGAGTTCACTTTATTCTAACATATGCATATGGACCTCTGCCTGCAGTTTTCCCTTTGCCTGGGGACTTCAAGCTCCAGCTCGATGGATGATGAGAGGCAACCTTTCAGGAACTACTGAGCCCACCACCATGGCTGTATAAGCCAAGTCTCTGTAAAAAACAAACAAACCAACAAACAAAAACTAGGGTGTCTTGATTATCAGTGAGTCTGCCCCCAACTTCACATGCACAGAGCAAATAAACTTTTCAGTATTTTAAGCAATTGACACTGGGGATTCTCACTGTAGAGACTCTAGTGGATTATTGAGAAAGGGTTTCTATCCTGCAAGCCATCATATCTTCAATATCATCATATCAGTCTCTTATCACATCTGTTCACTGCCGTTCTAGTACCCTGTGTTGTAATGGGGCACAATGGGATGAGTATTATGTTAATTATGGCATTTAGTTTGTAGTAGCTGCTGTGCAGTGAGTGATAACCCTTTCCTCTTAAATTTTTTAATTTTTCATTATTTGTTGAGAAATTCACATTTAGTGTTGTTTTTATTATAGTCACTGTATCTTTCATTATCCACTCCAACTCTTCCCAGATCTTCCACCCAAGTGTTCTTCATCTCTTATTTATTTATACTGGTTTTTAGTAGAACCTACTGAGCTCCATTCGTATTTTTCATAAGCACCTATACATGGGACCTCCACTTGATGATTAACCTATCAGGGACTGCATTCCTAAAGAAAACTGACTCTTTTTTCCCCTAGCAGCTAGCAACTACCAGTAGCTCCTCAGCTAGGGGTGGGGGTTTGTAATCATCTCACAATCCATTCTAGAATGTTGATTGGTTTCATCTTGTACAGTCAACCACAGCTACAGATACTATGAAATCTTGAGTACAAAGGTCTGTCCACCCTCCTTCCCATGTACCCATCCACCAATCCATCCATCCATCCATCCATCCATCCACCCATCCATCCATCCATCCATCCATCCATCTTTGTCTGTAAATGTGTGTTCCATTTATGGCTAAACACTCTAAAGATATGTGTTCTCTTTAGTCTGTCTGGTTATGAGTATGACTTAAGTATTATGATGTTATCAACCACTTTTCTCTGCTTCACTGGAGGAAACCCATTTCTGGTATGGCAAATCTGGCCAAGAAAACTTATTGCTGGGTAACTCATAGGCTCCAAAGCAAGCCTACTCCTGTAGTTTTGCTAAATGGAGATAGTATAGAACTGCTTTCTAAATAAAGATCTGTGCACTTACATCTGTAAGAGTAGAGGTCTCTGAGAATGTCAGTCTTTGTCCAGTGGACTGCTGAGAGACTCTTATCTGGTTAATGGGACTTTTTACTATTCAGAGCAGATGTGTCTGAGTGGGCATTTCTCTACAGGACATAGAAACAAGTGGCTTCATGTTGTAAGTTGGAGACAAAAATGATCCTTCTGTCTCCACAAAACACGTGATTACAAAAAGACTTATTCATAAAGACTTCTTCCTATCACCTCTCAATCTCCTTGAATAAAGTTATACATCTAATCTTTTTTTAATGGATAAAGAAAGGATACATGTGAAAATAACATATTAAAGCAAGGGCTGAGACATTCCAGGGGGAGTTTGTAACGTATATCTTCTGTTCAAATTATAAGTGTTCCCAGGGCAACTAAGAAGGTAGTTATTTAGTTTTATTTTAAACTTTCTGGAAGGATCTGGAACATTTTAACAGTGCAACTTTTAATTTCCTGAGCAGGATGAATACTGGTTTTAAGGTCCTTGCGTCAGCTTCTACAAGAGATTTCCTTGGAAAGCTCAGGGTAGGATTTTTCTCATTTTGTTGTCACTGTTTTTGTATTTAAAGATTGTTTCTCTTGTCTTTCTGCCTTGCAACTCTAGTCTTCAAACTCTCCGAAACAGCTGATTTAAATGAATTACTAATCTTATGATTGATCTAATTCAGTATTAGATTGATAAGATAGAAGAGTTCAAAGAGTCATACTTGCTTTTCAGATCGATAGAGTGGATCTTGTTATACACACACAATGATGTTGTTTCTTATTTTGCTGATTATGACTCTAATAGTTTATAGTTGGGATAAATAGTCTGCTATATTGGAAAATGCTTTTGAAGTGTTAATAAAAGAATAATATATTCCAGGGGAATTTTTTCTTTTCTTCTTGCTTTCTTTTTTAAATTTTACTTTTTTTTTTTTATTATTGTTATTTTTTAGACACAGGAATTTTATTTCACATCTAAGTTATGTAAGTGAGGTTAATCTAAACTCTGTCCTTACATCGGTCTTTGGAGACTGTATATTTTAATTTGCAACACTTACAATAGTATTTTCTCTTACTTACATGTTATTTTTTCCACTGAAAAGTTTTTTCATCCAATATATTCTGATTATTGTTTCCACTCCCCAACTCCTTAGAGATTCTTCCACTTTCCCATCCAATCAAATTCACACCCTTTCAGATAGGCATAGAACAACAACAACGACAACAACCAACAGACATCTGATAGTAATAATAACAGAAGATAAACAGGCATCTAATAATAGTAATATCAACAACAACAAAAACCTTACTGTAATACAAATAAAATAAAACAAACAAACTAGAATAGGACTAAATAACAAACAAAAATGTGCTCAAAACAAGCACAACAAACAAATTTAGACTAAGACATATATATTTACACTCAAAGAAAATCCATTAGTACAAAGTTAGAAAACATAATATATAAGCAAAAGATCTGTAAATAAATTCAGATTGCCCAGACAAAGCATTATGAATCCCCCACCAAAAAACAAACCAACCAAACAAACAAAAAAACCCCAAAACAAAAGAAAACAAACAAAAATCTCTGAAAATACCATTGAATTAATTTGTGTTGGCCATTTACAATTTTCCCTTAAGTATGGTTCATATGTCCAGTGAGATTCTATTGGTGAAAACTAATCCTTTCTTCGTAAGTGGTGATGAGTTGGAGATAGCTTCTAGCTTAAGGATGGAAGCTTGTGTCTACTTCCCATCTCAGTATTGGGAGCCTGCTTAACCTGTGCAGGCCCTGAGGATGCTGCCCCGGTCTCTGTGAATTCATATGTTTATTGTTGGGTCTTATATGGTGTGTGTGTGTGTGTGTGTGTGTGTGTGTGTCTTCCATGCCCACTGATCTTACATTCTTTCCACTGTCTCTTCTTTTGCAGAAGAGTTGTATTTTGTTTTTCTATATGTATTTGGCCTACCTAATCTCATGTTCTTGGCCAGCTGGGCTGTGTTGGGCATGGGTTCTATCTTGTAGAGTGGCCTTACTGCCAATCAGATAGTGGTTGGTTACTCTCCAGGAGTAAATTTTCTAAAGAGAACAGAGGAGGATGGTATTTTGGAGGAAATTCTAGTTTTTAAAGTGTTCATCTTAATCTTGGTACCTTTTGATCCCTATGGTTCCTATCTCTAGAATCAGGCTCTTTATGTGTTTGTTAAACCTTTAAATATATCTCCTGTGGGTCTTTTGTATTTTAGATTTTCAAAAATTAATGGTTAAATATTCAACCTGAGACATTGGTCCCCATTGGACATGGTGAGATTTAGAAATGTGCTTGGTGATTAATACCTGTTCAGATAGCTGTTATTCAGGTTGTAATGAGTAGAGGCCGTAAATAATAGTGATTACTTTGTGAGGCAAAGTATCTGGCTCATGGAAGGTGACCAAGTAGTGATTCTTGAATGGGTGTGTGAAAGATTAGTCAAGTAACAATGCTATAAAATCTCTTTCTTTTCAAATAGTTGGGGAGAATCAACTTTGTAAAATATCATACTATGTGTTCAAATATAGCATGTGATTATCTTATAAATATGCATGCACATGCAGAGGGTTTAATTTCAAATCCAGAAATCAAAGCTGGACAATTATTTTGGTTGTATAAGAGAGAACTTGTCACTTGATAGCTGGAGAAAAAGACATTTATTTAACACATTAATAGCAGAACATTGGTGTCTCTCTTGGTCATGACATGGTATCTTCATGTATCACGTGCCTCATCTTTATTTTGTTGTGTGGTTGTAGAATGAGCACAGTCATTTAAAATATTCCATAATAATAATTGGTATGAAAGAAGTAGTACATTGGGAAAACACATAGTATTTGTAAATAGGAGAACACTATAGTTTAGTAAATATATTTCTTACTTTAGAAAATCAGACATGAATGTGCCATATGATGGTCTGTTTCAAAATGGGGAGGCTTTAACTCTGTGATGCATGCTTTCCTAGTCTCCATTCTCACTGAAGTATGCACTCTGCTATTTCAGTGAAGGAGAAAATAAATTCAATTAATAAGAGGAGCTTTACTGAAGTGAAACATCGTTTAGTGCATAGTAGCAGCATTCTTATGAAAAATGGGATGATTAACTTCCTCAGTAGGAAGACTCATCTTGGGGATTTATGTCCTTCTCCCATGTAGTAGAGTAGAGAGCAGAGTGTGAAGTTCCTTCCCTTACAAGGACACTTAGAGCTTTTCATAGTGACCTTTCATTGTTGGCCCAGAATGAGTACAGGGCATTTAGAGGAAGGACACATTTGGAGGTACTGCATGTGACAGTAGCTTTTAGTGTATAGTTGCTTAAAACTGCTGTGAAAGTCTAAAACCCTTTTAGAAACCTGTATCTTCTCCCCCCTCTTACTTTCCTGTGATTTTTAAATCCTGTTTTTACTGCACACTTCTTTAATATAACACCATGTTCTCAAGAGGACCACATTAAGTCTAGACTTAGCTTTCTTCATCTTGAAGTAATTTGGAGGGAGACAGGATATTCATTAGTGTATCACAAGGGACTAATGCAGAGCTTGGCACACGCGAGGCTCTTAACTATTCTTTGCATTTGTAGAATGTGTAAGTGCTAAAATGTATGGTGCAGAAACACGATAGGAATTCCAAGCCAAGGTAATCAGTGTAAGTGGGGTTCCAACCTGAAGCTTTAATCCTAAATGATAATTTCCTTCATGGCGGATGTTTAATAAACTGTATCCCAACTCACTTCTTTTTTCTTCTAAGAAAGAAAGAATTGTTCATTCATTCAAAATGAATGCTTGAATTTTTACTCATGTTATCTTTCTAAGTGCTGAAGATGGAACATTATAAATTTATTTTATAGGATTTATTTTATAATGGATGGAGTAGTGTAAAATGGGCCAAATGTAAGTGTGGAAATTAGATTAGTTGGGTGGAAGGGCAATGGGGAGGACAGATCCACAGGTAGGATGCACTGCAGAGTCAGCTGTAACATTTCCCTTAGCAACATAATTTTACAGTGGAGAGAGTTCAAGCACAAGGAAGGACAAGGCACTCACACACAAAGGAGACTCTTAGCTAGCACTAGATATGTAGAACATGAAAGTAAGAGGTCAACTCAATAAGACTGACAGAATAGGGGTTATGAGAGCCTGCTTTGGCCTATGTTGGAGGCAGAGGGAGAAAGATGGCTGAGACAAACATTTATGAAGCGTGTATAACGTGTATATATTTCCCTCTCTTCTTTCCTCTCTCTCCCTCTTTCATACCCCCTTCCCATACTCCTACCTTCCCGCCTTCTCTTTCTTTTCGTGTGTGTGTGTGTGTGTGTATGTGTGTGTGTGTGTGTGTGTGTGTGTGTGTGTGTGTATGCATGTCATGTGTACATGCAGAGGTGTTGATGCTTGGTTTGTTTGAGACAGGGTTTCTATTGTTGTTAATTGCTCCCTGCTCCCTGCTAGCTGGCCTATGTCCAACACTTCTCCTGTGTCTTCCACTCCTACACTTCTGTGTCTACCACTCC
>JADRCH010000162.1:1403550-1460005 GCA_019843965.1 Rhynchomys soricoides
TTCCACTCCAACACTTCTGTGTCTTCCACTCCAACACTTCTGTGTCTACCACTCCAACACTTCTGTGTCTTCCACTCCAACACTTCTCCTGTGTCTTCCCCTCCCCCCACGATGTCTTGGTAGAATCATGCTGGAGTTACACATATGCTGGTATATCTATTTACTTGCCTTAGGGAGATCTGAACTTAAATGTCATCAGGTTTGCCAAGGCCTTCTCCTCAGCCCTCTTCTACTCTGTAGTTTATCGTCTTTAAAAATTAGATTATATGAGTTAGGCTAATTAAGACTGTAAATTGATAGGGTCCAGAAGAATGATGAGATTCCAAGAAGCAGAGATTCATTCTGCATGGATTCATTCACCTCATTCTGAAGGTTTCAGGGCTGCAGTGATGCAGCAGAGTAGATAAGGTATCTGCTGTGGTGATGTTTGTTTTCTGGTCTACAACTTCTTGGCAAAATGGGATTGTCTAGGAGTGTTGGGAGTCTTTTGATATGTGTGTTGAATATACATGGGAAGGGGTAGATGTTTGGGCCTAGGTCTGGGTAACATTTATTTTAAATATTGTATCCATATCTTGATAGAATGATATAAGGATAGTAATCAGCTACACAACAGTAAATACCAAAACTGAGATAAAAGAATGCCAAAGAATTTTAGTAGAATTTTTAATCAGGTACAGTTCTTTTTCTATATAAGAAAGAAAAAAAGCCAGGCATTTCTTAGACTTCAAATTCTAAGCTGTTGTTTTTATGCAAATTCAGTAACTTAATGTCTCTTATTGCTTATTACTTGGCAATATCTAACTAGCCCATCGATGTCAATGTAGGCTGGTTTCCAACAAATGCCTGAAAGGAACGGGTGCCAATGATTCATAGGATTTTAAGCATATTTGGCACAGAGTCCTTATCCTGTGCTTTGGAAAGTGGTTGATGCTAAGGGACTCTGCAAAGCCCGTTTTCTGTCTTCTGTCTGTCTGGAATGGCCATGAACTGTGTGTGGTTGGTTACTAGTTTGGATTAGATATACACATGGGTTGGCATTGACCCGAAGGCTGCTTTTTTTTTTTTTTCCTTTTTCTTAATAAGTCTGAGAACAGCATTCTCAGTGGGTGTGGAAGTGGGTGAGACATGAAGTGATGGTTTTATGTTGCATTGCCTGGCTACAGCTTGGCATTTCTTTCCTCTTTCTTTGCGTCACTAGTATTGGTGCCACTAATTTTGCTCCCCATCCCCAACACTTTCATAACATGTTTCTCAGGGAGCTTCTTGGTATCTCAGCGTTAATTTTTCTTTGGAGTCTTAGCACTGCTCTCACTGAGCCACCTGGGAGGAGTTATTCATCCATCTTATGTGATTAATGTTAAGACTTCCTCTCTGGGGGTTATTTGTCCTCCTACCTCTTCTCCCTGGTGAATAATTGATTATAAACTCTAAATGCCCCACACCTTCAAAAGTGGGGAAAATGGGTCATAAAGTAGGAAAAGTATAGAAAAGAATCCTCTGTTTATTGCCTCCAGTGAGTCTAGAAAGCAGAAGTTAGCCCGTTTTCCAGAAGGATGAGACATCTACCCTTTTATGACCCCAACCATGGAAACCTAAAATAGAAATTTCTTTTAGCTGTAATCTTACACATACGTTCTTTATACTTCATTTCCTTTTCTGTTCATACCCGTTATTCTCAAAGCTGACTAAAAAGAAAAAGGTCACTATTTCAAAACTTCCTAGGGAAGAGAGGAGTTCCTGGGGATTGTATTGAGTTAGATCTGAAAGGGTGGGTAGAATCGGATTGGGTTGTGTTTAATTGTCTTTATTTTGGGGGGGAGAGGGGAGCTGCTGCTTTTGTTTTGTTTTGTTTTGTTTTGTTTTGTTTTCAAGCCAGGGTTTCTCTGTGTATGGAACTTCCTTTGTAGACCAGGCTGGCCTTGTCTGCCTTTCTCTGCCTTGAGAATGCTGAGGTTAAAGACATGTGCCATCATGCCTTAATTATGGCTTGCAAAAGGTTATATTGTGCCCTGGAACTAACAAATAGAGCCCCATTGCTTTATTTAACACTGATCAGGTTGGGAATAAAGAATTAGGAAAATAGATTTGTTCAATGCCATCCCACATAGGAGAATCAAGTTTACTTTCCCACACTCAATTTTACGTCTTTCCTTCTTTCCTTTCTCTCTTCCTCCCTTCCTCCCTTCCTCCCTTCCTCCCTCCCTCCCTCCCTCCCTCCCTTCCTTCCTTCCTAGCTTTCCCATTTTCATGTGGAACTTACACTAGCTTTGAATTTATAATCTTCCTGCAGACTACAGAGCTAGAATTACAGGCATGTGTCATGTGCGCCCACGCCAACATTGATTCTTCCTTCTTTCCCTGAACTGCTGACTTGGTAAGACCATGCACCTCGACATACCAGTAGTCCTGACTAGCTCCCAAAGGCTGCTCTTTGTCTTGGTGACTAGTTAGTTAAATCTGTTTTCTCCTATTCCTGTTTTGTTCATGCGTTTGTTTATTGATTCCTCCAATCTTATGTTCATCTTACAGGATTGTTTGTTCAGCTGTATTCACAGTTTACACATTAACACTTCCATTCTTGAATTCACTCTGAACTCCTAACTTGAGATAGAATAGTGGGTTGATTTCTAGATTTACCCACTATGTTTTGGATTGATTTCCCTTCTGTTCCTAGGCTTGGTAACAAGCATAACCCTTTATATTCACACTTCTGCTTCACATTCTCCATTACATATTATTCTGCTACCTTTACCTCCGCTTGTAGAACCCAAACTCTAGGTCATGGTTTTCCTCCTGTTCTGTATTTGTAATCATTCTCTGTCTCTATTCATTTCAGTGTGATATTTCTGTGTAAATTTAAGGTTTCATATTTATTTGGCTATGATAGAACACAGTTTCTTTGCCATGGCCAAAGGAAGCTTCACTCTATATTCGGTTCTATATAGATGTAGAATTAGCCCATCAAAGTATTTGCAGCCTCAGGAAACATAAGAGGAGGTTTGAAATAAATAAATGGTTCTTCTGTGACAGTAGTGTGTGTGTGTGTGTGTGTGTGTGTGTGTGTTTAACGCCTTCCCGCTATATAATCAAGTCAGAATAGAAAACATGTTTTTAAAATATATTAATGTGTTTTTATGGGGTTACATTTCATGTGATTATGAAGGGCTCCTGTGTTTGCTATGGTCCCACTTAACTTTTTCATTATTATGTAAACAATATAATGCCTCCAGGAACTCTGGAGTGGTTACTGCGTGTTCAGCTGTAGGAGAGATAGTGTTACACAGGGCATATTTTTGTTATTTTTCTCCAAATAGAATGAGGACTATGTTCTACCTGTCTATATTTCAGTATTGCTGGTACTGATCATTTAATCAATTTTCAGTAGAGAAATGCCGATGGAACTAATTTAGATTACATTAAAATAGCTACTGAGGATCCTTTTTAATGCTTGCTGTAAAATAAGAAAGTGCACCGGATAATAATGAATTCTAAAGTGCCAGAAAGGTTACATCTATATATGTGCAAAGGCATTTGGAGAATCTGCATTCGGCTCATGCCTAAGCATTTCTTATGGCACTTAGCTTTATATGAAGATGAATACTAACAATGGCAATATTGATTGTTATATCTGATTCATTTAGAGGTACTATAGCACCCATGCAGTGTAAATGCTTATATCATTCTCTTGCTTCTGGGCTCATGAGAAAGAAATATTATAGGTCACTCTTGAGAGGTATGAGTATCACTGTGTTAATTCAGTGCAGTATATTTCCCCCCAAAGAACCTATTTGTCTATTTGCATATTACTATGATGGCAAAGATTTTAAAGTATGAGTTAGGGTGAATGCCCTCAATCTTTTTTATTGTAATGGGGAAAGCATACTGGTAATATTTCTGAAGCCACCAGCACAGGACTCTGGCATTCTATGATTGGTTTCTTCTATGATTGGTGGCTATTCTGAGCTCACACAATAAATGCTCCTAGTTCTTAAAAAAAAAAAAATGACCATTTGGTAAATGTGTGCTATGCAAGAACATCCTGGGGGAACTTGGATGGTCTCTACAGCTAGCTGTTGTGGCCAACATGGACAGGGGAAGGTGCCCTGAGGGTTAGAGGGCAGCAGGAGTTAGGAGGTAGGCTGGGGGATGGCGTCAGTGGAGAATGCCAGAGAGCATGGCTGAGGAGCTTCAGATCATACAGTTGTGGCCATTCCTGAAAGGAGAACATGATTGGTCAGAGTCAATAGGTGAGCACCCCAGGAGTCTAGAAAGACCACTGTGTCTTTTTTTCTGCTCTATCTATAATGACTTTTTCTCCTCCTTGGCTTCAGACTTTTGGAAGTGAAATTGACATCAATTTTTGTGGATTACATTTGGATATACTTGAAAGTGAGAGGGAGAAGGGAGAGAGCTTATATTTATCCAATGTTTAAAAGCTAAATTTATTCCCAGCATGGCTAGTGTATTATGCAGCTAATTGGAAACCTTCACAAGGCTATGTAGGTAAGAGAAGTCTCTGAGTACTGTGGCCTGAAAGCGGGCATGTAAGAGCAAGTGCAGTTCCAGGTCCTGATGCAATTCATTTATTATATTTGCCAGCTCTGAAGAACAGACCAAGCAAAGGCAGGGTGAGGGTTGCTGCTTAAGGAACATCCTGCTCTTGTGGGGCTGGGAAATCTCTAAGACTCTGTCACATACATTTTAGTCCCACTGACACATTACTCCCACACCCTTGTGGGTAGTAAAGTTAAAATTTTAAAAATGTTCTTTGATCTCCCACCCACTGATCTCATAGACATTTCAGTTCAATACTGCATCTGGAGAAAGGTTAGTTGAAATGCAATTTATACTGTTTTATTTTTTTAAAAAACTCAAAAATTGGTCTCTGTCTGCAGTAGTTTTGAAATTCTAATAATAAATTGGCTTCCGTTTTTAAATGGGTTGCTAGCGTACTTTAAACTCCGAAGCTTCACTCTTAGTGACCCCTTATCCTGATTGGCTCCTCACGTAGTGTGCACGCAGCCATTAGTTACATGCAGGCTTTTAAAGGCAGTCTGCTAATTGCAACTTCATGTTGAGCATCAACACATTAAGTAAACACTGCGATTCTCTATGACTGGATGACAATGGGTGGAGGAGTGTGATGTGTCTTTGTCAAGGCAACCATTTAGTGCATAGTTTCTCAGATGAATTAAATGTCTCCCCTTGCTATTGACAAAGGTAGGGCACATTTTCCCCTGTGATCATCTGTGTAGTCAGTGATTCCTAGAGTAAAAATAAACAGATGGAGCCCTTCCCTGACCTTGCTATCACCTGGCTTTGTGGTCTAGAGCATGTTGCCTGACCTCCCTTGCTTTCACCTCCCTTGTGGATAAAGTGAACCCTTCCAATTAACATCAAACTCTCTGGCTGTGCTACAGAAAACAAGTGGCCTTTGGTTCTAAGCAGCTCAGGCTTCTCGTCCCAAGTTAATTAGGACACCACTAGTTCATCCTGGTGGACACTTTTAGGAATGTGTGAAAAGTAATCTTAAGTCAGATATTCCCAGTGTGTCCTGTCCTCTGTTAGAGTTTGATAAATGTTGTTAAGAAATAATTGACCGCCATAAGAAGACAGGAAGAGAAGTGTATCCACCTTGTTCTGGCAGCTAGAAGTGAGCGCGGTGAGTGAGTGTCCTGGGAGACAGATGGCACTACCATGATTCACTGCAGCTTTTACTGAGAGGATTTGCTCCCAGTGGGCTATAGCAGAGAACTCCACTGCAAAGGCATCCTTCTCCAGGAAATCACTGGAGTGCTTGTGATTAAACTCCATACCCACACTGGCCAATGCCACGTTCCCTTTCAGTGTGAACATTTGTGACTGTGTTTATTTCCTTTTTGATTTCCCTTAATTCTGGGGATTGAGGAAACACCATGTAGAACTGGAAAAATTAAAGTCATTGTACTATCATGTTAGCTTTAGATGTGACCTTTTTAATGACTATTCCTTCTGACTTGGGCCACTGTAATCAAGTATATTTAAAAGGAGCTGAGCGATCTCTGCACTGCTGCCATTGGGTATTGTCTGCCATCTGCAGAGCACTGTGGGGGTGGCCAGACAGCAGGCAGGCTCTGATGGAGACTGGCTTTTTCTTTTAATTTTATTAGAAAATTCTGCATTGACTTAAGATTCATACGCTTCATTTTCCTTTTGATCATTCTATATATGATTTGTATTTTTGTTCCCATTTAGAGATCTTATCAATTGCTAATTTTTTAAACAGACAATTGTAAGTAGTTTATTTGACAATTTTATTTCCTTAAGCCTAATATTTATGTATTTATGTGTTACTCAATTAATTGCTGTTTCTACAGAATTTTTTGTGTGTGTGACTATACATGTGTGTGCAAAGGTTCAAACATAGTATATACATGCATCTGGAAGCCAAGCATGATGTCTTCCTCAGTTCTTTTCTACCTTAATATTTTAGGCAGTGTCTTCCACTGAGCGTGAGAATTCACAGTGCTAGCTTGACTGGATGGTCAGCAAATTCTAGCAATGTATTGTTCCCTCAGCTATGCCCTTTCTCAGTTACTCCATTAAAATGTTCTGTCAACCAGGAGTCATCTTCATGAAATCTACTTGTGCCAAGGTTAATTTATATCCAATTAAACAAAAAGCTTGTTTTTCTGTCTCAAGTGCTTTAACTTAGTTTTAAAACTTTCTAACCTATTCTCTCTCTCTCTCTCTCTCTCTCTCTCTCTCTTTTGAGAATTTATTGCTAATCTGTATACATCTGAATTGTTTATATATTAGATAAGAAAATAATAGGAGTAATTATCCCTTAATGTCATAGCTTTGAAAGGGACTATCACAGTGGTTTGTAGGTTTCTATCTTGTGATTTTAAAAGATCTCTATGTTTCAAATATAAATGTATTAATTTTTATCATTACAAACATAAGAGCAGGTATTTGTCTTATTTAATCCTTGTCAGTTTGTAACTCAGAAAATAGCTCATATTATCTTGAAAAGTTTTAACAAAGCAAAATATAAAACTTTTTAAATTTTTGCTGTACTCATAAAATGACAATCAGGAGTAATTTTTGAATTAGAAACAAAAGCATGTGAAGGAATCGAGTCCGACTTCCTCAAAGTTGTGCCTCAGAGATCTGTTACCTTGGCAGTAAACCCTTTAGCCTGCTGTTGGAGACAGAGAAACTAATACAGACATTAAAGTAGGGTTCTAGTGAAATAGGCGTGGGCTAGTGGGCTTTCCGCTTTTCTCCATATGAAAGTCTGGAATCGATATTTTGATAGTTTTTCTTAAATGGAATGCTACTTTAAAGCACGTAACTGTTGTCATAATACAAAGCTGAAGTTGACATGCCCTCTTGCTTCTGACAGCAGTGTTCCTAGTTCAGGATGAGATTTCTTTTGCCCTAGCATTCTCTAAAACATGCAGCAAGGTATAGATTTAGTAGTTTATTCAAACCAGACTCAGTCCCAGACCTTTGGAAGTACATTTTGTACAATAGTCAATTAAATTCCTTTCTAGCTGAGAGGGATTCAATATATGCTATGCATCAAAAAGTTTACTTGGGAAGAGGTGGAGCCCATTCTTTCTCTGATGTACCTTCTAGAAAGTTGTTTGCCAGGCAGAACAGAAAGCAGAGTGCCTCAGAAACCAGTTTTTTGGCTGTCAGAAGTCAGAACCACCCTTTCAATCTCTATCTTGGCTGTTTCCTTTAGCCTAATTCTCTTCATCTCAGAGAAGTCATTTCTCTCTTCCATCCTTTAACCCTTTTTTCTTGCTGGATCTCTGCATCAAGGGCCTTTTGGGTTTACAGGCGTTTGTAGCAATCAGTGGAGTCTGAAGTTCCCTGTTGTCTGTTTGTAATTATTGTCTAGGCTTTTGTAGTATGCTTCTTTTCTGTGTCTGAGCTCTATGTTTTCAAACTAACTTTTTTGGGATTTATTTTCATTATTTTTAATTATGTGCGTATGTCTTTGTGGGGCATGTGTATGCAGGTGTCTATAGAAATCAGAGGAGGGTGCAGAATCCCCTGGGTCTGGAATTACAGGCAGTTGCGAGCCATCTGTCATGGGTGCTAGAAACTGAACTCAGGCCCTCTGCAAGAGCAGTCCCTCTCTCAACTGCTGAGCCATCTCTCTGGCACCTGGAGCCCATTTTATTCCTGTCTGCCTGCCTTAGAACATTTACCTCATTTGCCATTTACTTCTCTCACTGTTTCCTGTTTTGCTCATGCCTAGGCCATCTTCGAACCGTTCTTAGGGGCTTTACTTCATATTGTGTGGCATTTTAAGTCAGAAAAGCTTACACTCAAGGACACAGCTGCTGCACTGGCACTGAACACAGACAGCACTAGTCGTATTTACCTTAATATTGGCACTGAACACAGACAGCTCTAGTCGTATTTACCTTAATACTGGCACTTAACACAGACAGCTCTAGTCGTATTTACCTTAATATTGGCACTGAACACAGACAGCACTAGTCGTATTTACCTTAATATTTTCTTATTAAACAGTCCTTTAGTGTTCTCTTTTAGTTATTTTAGTATATGAAGTCATATTATCTAACTTCTTTGTCCTTCTCATTATGGCCTTAGGGGAGGGGGGGCAAAGGGGGTTTCTGAAGGGGAAACCTGGAAAGGGGAAAACATTTGAAATGTGAATAAAGAAAAAATCCCAAAACAAAAAACCCAAATATCAACACACACACACACACCTCTAATATATTGAATTCAACCAGTAATCTCTTGTAATTCTCTATAGGGAAATATGTTCATCTTAACATGTAATGAATAAATGGACACTAAGTGCCACTAACACTGCTCTGGATCATAGACTAGTTCATACAAAACAGTAGCAGAACAAATAAAGGGAAAGACTGTGGGCATAAAGGGTTTCCTTCTGCATTACTGCTAACCTCATTAGATTGCTGGTTATGCAAATGGTAGATGGTCTCCGGTGACTGAATAGGCAGGAAGTCACATAAGGCACAGCTACCTTACTATATGAATCAGACTCACTGGAACACTTGTGACACCCAACTGTGTGTGCGTGCGCATGTGTTACTTGTATGTGTGTAGAAGTCAAGGATTAACCTTGAATATTATTTCTAAGATGCCATCCACCTGGTTTGATTTTGCAAGTCTCTCTTATTCTAGAGCTCACCAGGCTGACTAAACTGGCTGGCTAGGGAACCACGTGTCTCTGCAGTACCAGGATTAGAAGCACATACTACATGTGTCTGACTTTTCTGACATGTCCTGTCAGACTCTCGATTTTGCACACCAAGCACTTGACTGAGATATCCCCTAACATGCTCCCTCAGTGCACTTTCTCTGGAATATACATGAGGACATTATGTGAGACCCATAGATAAAAGTGTGAAGGGAGACCTTTCAGAGGCCAAGCTCCCTAGGTGCCTTCTTAATAAGTATTAATAAATAAGTCCTTAGGACTTACTCATTTTTCTGCTGGATTCAGCTCCCTGGTTTAGTGCATCTCAGGGGAAGTAGAGCAGTTGAGTATTTGTAAAGGAGAGTGACTGGATTTACATGTGCAAACGAAGTACGAAGTACGAAGCAAGCAATCTGGAGAGGAAACAAAGGAAGCATGTTTTGTTGATTAAAACAAAAGCCTTTCCGACTTGGTCAAAATGACCTAGTCCTCTAGTGTGACCCTGCAACAGGCTCAATATTATCGCTGCTTTGGAGGCCTTGGAGGCCGTATGAGAAATTGCATTTAGGATACAGATAAATGAAAACATGGACTAGAGCAAATGTGTTTAAAGCTGCTTACCTCTATTACCTTTTACAGTCTGAGTATGTTTGGGCCTAAAAGCTTTAAAACATCATTGTAAAGAGAACAGCAAATTATCACGTTCAGACCAGTTATAATGGATGACCTCAAACCTAATGAGGGCTCTGGCAGACGCATCGCAATTACCAAATGAAGTGTGTACTTACGGTGGATTCTCCCAGCTCCCATTGTGGAACACTTTGAAAGCTGACATTTTCAATTCAGTGACTCTGTTCAGTATGGCTAGAATGTGAACAACATCAATGCTTTCTATCTGAAAAGAAGAATAAAAATAAGTAATTTACTCTGGTGATTTTATTATTCTCACATGTTATAGTTTTGGACTTTTAACTGTATCTTAGAGAAGAGATTCGGCCACCTGGTCCATTTTACTCTGTTCTGTGATCTTGCTTTATGTTCTTCATAACACTTCATAACACTTCATAACACAGCCCCTTCCTTCATTTGACGAGGCTGCTTTCCTCTTTAAAATCTGTGTTCTAGGAATATATATATATATATATATATATATATATATGATTTGCCTTTCACCGTTACACCTGTCCCTACCCAGAGCCATTCCTGAAAAGTATTAAGTGTTCAGTAACTACATGCTGAATAAACATATATACCAATGCAAGTTTGCTGGTAACCTGGAGGAGTAAGGTAGGAAGAAATGGGAGACTGCCCTAGGTGTGAACAGAGTTCCACTCTGGCCCAAGACTTATATGACCCCCTGAACTGAACAAATGTTATAGTCACTATAGTCTGCTTCCATAATAGATAGGTCAGTATGTATCTGTCTTTATTCAATCATGCCTCTGAGGGCTTCCATTTCCTATTCTAAGCTTTCCAATCTCATGCTATATTCTTTTGGGGAGAAGCATTACAACCTTCATCTACTTAGTTACATTTCTTGTGAGACAAACACTGTTAATAGAAAGGTGTTACAGTGAACGGGAAGCAGTGAACGTCGGCTTAGATTCTAGCTGTACCACTTGTGACCCCATCAATAGCATTAGTCATCTGAGCTTTTCTGTCTCGTGTGGGACATGGGAAGGATGATAAATTCTATCTCTTAGTCTGGCCTTTGTTTTTTATGACCCAATTCATTAAAAACTACTCAGAATTCTGCCTGGCAGTAACTAGCCTGTTTGCTGTGGCTGCCAACCAGAAAAGCCCACACCTCCAGGCTGCCAAAATAAGCAGGATCAGCCTGCCTGGACATTGCCAGATTCATTTGTCAGAACTTAATCCCACAAGTGTTTTTCCATGATCCACAGCTCACCGAGTGTTCAGGAGTTCATGCTCACTGGAGGAACGTATTGTGTCAGGATGCATGAACAGAACAGTATAAATAGCTGGGGTAAGGGTTGTGAGCTGAGAAGCACATGTTCTGGAACAGTGGGGAGGCTTGAGCACCAAGGTGTTTGAAGGAAAAATAGGATTTGGACAGAAAAGATGCAGAAAAATAAGGAAACAAATGTGTGTTTGTGTGGGAGTGGCAGTGAAGAGGGAGGGAGATCATTGGAGAGGGGAACTGAGTGTAGAGAGTAAGGAAAGATTATACGGTACCGAAGCGTCTACATTTCTGAATATCAACTCAACAGTGAAGAATCTTTGTCTAGCTCAGTCTGATGGTTGCCTCCAAGCTTCCACATCTGCATTGGTCAGTTGCTGGCAGAAGCTCCCAAGGAACAGCCACACCAGGTTCCTGTCAGCAAATGCCTCTTGGCCACAGCAACAGTGTTGGGTGTCTGCAGACAGGATGAATCCCCAGATGGGGTGGTCCCCAGATGCCCTTCCTTCAGTCTCTGTTCCAGTTTTTTGTCCCTGTCTTTCCTTTGGACAGAAACATTTCTGGGTTAAAAACTTTGAGATGGGTGTGTGACCCCATCCCTCGACCAGGGGCCATGCCTATCTACTGGAGGTGGTCTCCACCGGTTCTGGTGGAAGAGCTGGCAGAAGGACTGGAGGAACAAGAGGATTGCAACCCCATAGGAAGAACAACATTGGCTGGCCTGACCACCCAGTTCTCCCAGGGTCTAGACCACCAACCAAGGAGTGTGCCCATGGCTCCAGATACATGTGTAGCCGAGGATAGCCTTGTCTGACATCAGTGGGAGGGGAGGCCCTTGGTCCTGTGGAGGCTCGATGGCCCAGCGTAGGGGGAATGCTGGAACAGTGGGGTGGGAGAGGGTGGGTAGATGGGGAGCACCCTCGTAGAGGCAAAGGGGAGGGGGGAGAGGCAGATGTGGGATGGGGGTTGTGGGGGTAACCGGAAAGTGGGCTATCATTTGAGATGTAAACGAACGGATGATTAGTAAGAAAATAATAATAATAAATAATAATAAAAAAGAATCTTTGTCTGCCCTTTCCCTCCCTTCTGCTTTCTAAAACCGAACAGCAAATGCCAAATAAACCAGTTCTGTCTGTGCTGATTGGAATTAGCACATTCTTCTGCAACAGGGAAAGCTACTGAAGAGCCATACAGTACTCTGAAGGTTGCTTAGCTGATGGGGCTCAGGATAAGAAGGGTTAGAAGAATTATCTGTCCAGTGTTGTTCACCTGAAGCAATATGACCGTTCATTTCACTGAAGAATTTTCAAATGGGTCATAAGCCTCAGGAGTTTCTTAGTTACCTGTTCGATAATCTGCATGTGAAGCTATAACCAACTCAAACGAAAAATATCCAGAGGCCTACTAGGTAAGGAAGGCTCTGTCTGCCCCAGGTAGATCTTTAGACACTCTTGTACTCCCTTTGTAGTGCTCTGTTCTTGTCCTTTGGGTGACAAATTACCATGATTTTAATGTATTCATGCACATTAGTGAATTTCTTTTTTCCCCCTTCTCACTCTGGCCCCACTCTCTATGGTCCCATTAGTGAATTTTTTATCTTGAACTATCTTTTATATTTAAATTGCTATCTTTTTATAATATATAGTTACATTAGGAAAAAAACCAACCACAAATAAGTGAGAGCCAAAGCCTCCTATGAATTCAGTTTCCAGAGTAACATTATATTGCATATTTAGTCACACCGCTTTTCTCTGTAAGAACCCTAAAATCTCCACAGCTTAAACTGTTTATCTATTCTCTCATTTCATTATTGTTGGCTTTGGGGATGACCCTGGCAGAGCTGTTTCCTGCTCAGAGTGCCATCTCATAGTCACATCCTACCTGAGGATCATTCCCTCACTGAACAGGCTTGTTCTTATGGTAGAGATGATCTTGAAGCTGAGTCCAGCTTCGCTGTACATGCAAGATTTCTGCTGCCTATGGCACAAGACACATTTGCTCATTGTTTACTGGTCAAAATGTGGGTTTTCGTGTGTGTGTGTGTGTGTGTGTGTGTGTGTGTGTGTGTGAATAACCAGTATCAATAGAGTAGAAAATTTCCTTGCGAATCCTAGGAAGTAAGGTATGTAGCACATATGCATGAAATATAATTCCATTTATGGTAGACCAAGTCATAAATATTCTTTTTTACAGACAGAATACACTGCAGGGTGATATAGCAAGCACATTGTAATTTCTTGGTGATATATACCCTTCCCCAGAGGAGAATAATCCAAACATAGCACATATTGTATTTTTATCTCTTACAGTATTAATGTAGATGAACACATATTAAAATGGTGGTGGTATGCACTTCCCCAATTAATCTATTAAAATATCTTTACATGTACATATGTCTTCAAAGTATCTTTCCTTATAAGTGTGTTTTCAATGTGATTTTGATGCTTTGTTTTATGATGTTGGTTGTGAATTGCTCCACTAGGCCCCCAAAGAAGACATTTTGATTGTTCTCTCCAGGTTCTTTAAGATGCTCTGGTTTTCCTAAATGATCTCTGAACATCTTTAACTGTTAGTTGTTTGCCCTCTCCTGTCATGTGCACTTCTCAGATCTTATGTGTATCACTTTTTAAACCTTAGAGCATTTTGAATAGTCGGATATATGAAAGTAGAATAGGCTAAAAGGTGTGCTTATTGAGGTGGCATGTCTAGATAGCAAGGGCCTCTTAGGATAGGTCAGCCTTAGTATCCTTGGCTTTTGCTTTGTACCCAGTTTTGATGCTTCTAGCTGTTGAAATTCAACTTCTCAGAACTGATCCTTTCATAAAGGGAAACTTTCTGTGTCAGAAAAACATTTTCATGATACAGTTGATCTTTCCATTGCAGTAAAGTAAGGCCTCAGTGATAAAGGTGTTGAAGGTTGTACTGTCTGCTTAGGTTTTACGGATCAAATAATCTTAGTACTTAAAGTTTTGGAAGAGAGGCCAGGAATTTGTTTTAAATTGAGAAGTAGCAATTTGGTACATTGTGTTTTGCCTTGGTTCATGTCTTTACATTTTTGGCATCCTTTTTTGAGGTTTTATTGACCAGAGGTTATGATTTTTGTCTTTACGAATTAGCTTCTTTTTAAAAGGAGTGCCTTGGGTTTAGAATCAAACTGGTGATGGCTCCAGTGTTTCTGTGGTTAAAATCACTTTGATTAATGGGAATACTTTTTCTACATATATCAGACCAAATACTGAAGGTGACACCTTCGATCCTCAGCAATTTCAGTTCTGTTCAACCAGGTTTGCTGACCAACTTTCAGATTTAGTATCACATAGACTCATTAAAAACATGCTCATGTTAAATTTCACTTGTTATAAAGTCTAAACTGCTCATGATAATGAAGAATTGAAGAAATTGTTCTGACCTCCATCTTATGAAAATAGTTAATCACAGCCATTAAGTACTTGGGAGAGTGCACCAACTACTTCTCAGTGTGTATGCCCTTCCCAAGCTAGGTTGTTCCAGAAGATTCAGGTATATTTGCATTTTGGTCCCTGAGCATCATTGTCCTTTGCAGCCAAAGAACACTCTTGAAGGAAACCCCAACAGAGTTTCCTAGACTGTGCATTTTCCAAGGAACTCAACCCCATAGCAGAGAGCTAGTCATTGGTGCTGGTGGTGCTGGTGGTGCTGGTGCTGGTGCTGGTGGTGGTGGTGCTGGTGCTGGTGGTGCTGATGCTGATGCTGGTGCTGTTGGTGGTGGTGGTGCTGGTGCTGGTGGTGCTGATGCTGGTGCTGGTGCTGGTATTGGTGGTGCTGATGCTGGTGCTGGTGCTGGTACTGGTGGTAGTGGTGCCCTTTTCTCCCCCTACAATCTAGACACAAAGAATTACAGGATGTTCTATCCACATTTTGACACTAGCAGGGATTTCTCATAACTTTTGCTTCACTAAAATACTAAAGCCATGACAGCAGAGATAAACACATACTGTTAGGAGTATGGAATGATAATCTTGGCAAGGAATATACAAAATCATAAAACACCTCTTGTAAACAGGATAATTGAAAATGAAGATTTTTACACAAAAAGTAACAACATTTTATGTGATTTTCAACTTGTAATTTTTAGAGCAACCCATAAGGTAAGCTGCATATGTAAACACATACACACATGATGTTTTCTTATTTAACAGAATTGAAAAGCATAGCCTAACAAAAATGAATCATCTAAAGTTCCCCCGATAGTAAATGGTACATGTCACACATCATCCTTATTATTTTGAATATTTTATTGGTCCCTATTCATTATGCATAGCCATGTGCTTTTTAGACATTTTTATATGTGTATATCATGCATTTCACCTGTTTACTCTCCCCACATCTCCTGCCTCCTACTGTTTCTCTTACACTCGATTTGTTCCCCTCTCTATCCCACATCTATTTTCATGTCATATGTACATAAAATATATGTGTGTGTGTATATATGTGTGTATGTATATATATATATTTTCACAAGTTAGAGAAAACATTCAGCTTTTATCTAAGTCACAGTTAACTAGCATACTATGATAATCTCTAGATTTCATTCTTTATGGCTGAATAAAACTGTGTGTATATGCCACATGCTCTATGTACAGCCACCTGCTGATGGCCACCTAGGCTGTTTCTGTACTTTCTATAACTTAAGAGAAGTGCTACAGTAAACCTGGATGTTCAAGTATCTCTGTAGTATATTGACTTAGAGTCTTTTGTGTCTATGTTCAGACACGCGTAGCTGAGTCATTCGATAGTTCTATTCATTTTCAAAGACGTATGTGAATTGCTGTAAAGTCATTTACTTTACTAATCTGTTCCTGTTGTGACATTATCAAGGAAAATATAAATGTGAGAGGTAAAGCTGCAAACAGCTCTATTTCAGGAGGACCCTTAGCATGTAGGAAGAGCTGTCGAACAGAAAGATCACTTAGCCTTTCCTTACAGGCAGATGGGATGACAGCATCCTACCTGGCAGCAAGAGCTCTCCCTCACAATATTCGAAGTCATCCTACTGGTTGTGGGAAAGTCCCACACTGTCTAAGGGTTGCTGCAGAGTTTGCCTTTCTCCTGGGTGTACCTTGAGTAACCTCTGCTTTCTGCAGCATCCTTCACCTGCCCCCAGTATCTGGCTGCCTTTGGTATCTCAGGCCTCTGCTCCTCTGTTCCATATGATGTACTTGATGGCTCTGGAGTGCGGTGCCTTGAGGTAGATGTTAGAATGATCTACTTCAGGGCATCTTGGGGTCCTATACTGTGTACCCTGCCTGGCACCCTGTTACCTGGCTCTGGAGGGTAATTACTTGTGAGTAAGGTACAAGCATGTAGTATCTGGAATGAGGAAAAAAGAAGTCACACACTTAAACATATGGAATCGTAAGGGATTGTGTTTTTGTTTTCAGTTCTTTCACACAATAGCACATAATTTTCAGATAACTTTAAGACAAAACATCCCAAGAGCCATGGATGGTTCTGTGAATGTGCTATTTCACACCAGTGGCATTTTCATGAGTCTTTTTGTAGGTTGAGAAGGCCAAGATGCAATATTGTTCCTAAGTCCCTGCTTTGTGTTTACACCCATGGGAAAGCTGTTGTTGGCTGTGCAGTTTCACAGTCTTTACTATAGTAAAGAGTTCGGTCTTAAACAATCACCTAAAGTCAAATTCCCGATAGTACTGGGTAAACAATGCCTTCGTAAACACCTTTCTTCAGAACCTATGTGTTTTACAGGAAGCAATGCGTTTTGTTTCTTTCCAAATAAAGAAGTGATCTTACATACACATTTGGGTTAACTGAACTATGATATATGTGACCAAATTATAATCTATTGATATGCTTTTCTTTTATCTTACATAAGTTGTGCATTTATAAATTAGCTTGTTAAAATTGATTTCCATGCATGGATTTGAAATATGTGAAGACTGAATGAAGCTAGAAATTATTGCCACTAAAATTATTTATGGCATACATATAAATGTATATATATAATTATATATATGTACACACATATATATGTATATATATAATTTTCTTTAGTAAAAATAAAATTTTCAATTAAAATATGTAATATAATAGTATGTTTCATGAACCATAGAATATCACATTTTGAAAGACTTTAAAGATCATAAATTCATATAGCCAAGTTAATTGGGTCTAAAAGTATGAAGTGTCCCTTTCCAGTCTTTGCTGCAGGTTGGTGGCTTGTTTCAGCTTCATGTAGATATCCAAGGCCCTGTATAGAACTTGTGTTCATGTTCATGGACTCATATGCTCTTTCTCTCTCTCTCCCTCCTCCCCCTCTTCCTTCAACACCACTTCCCCCTCATGTGTGTAGAGGGGTGTGGTGGGGGTTGGTGCATGTGTGTGAGCTTGCTTGTGGAGACTAGAGGCCAATACACACACACACACACACACACACACACACGCACACACACGCACACACATTCTCTACCTTATATTTTGAGGCAAGATGTCTCATTCAACCTGAAGCAAATGAGCCCCCAAGAATCCTTTTGGATTTATTCTGGAATTGTAGGTGCATTCCTCGGTGTACATACTAGAATTGGGTTCTGTTGCTTATAGAACCAGCCATCTCCCTAGGTCCTCAGTCCAGCACCTATTCTGTTCTCTTTCCTCATAGGAAGTCACATAAAGACACAGAAAACAAACAAACAAAAACAAACAAGCAAGCAAAACTCCACAAAGACCAAAGAAAGGGAGGATGCAGTATTTCTTGCATGGGCATAGTGAGGGCCTCCTCACTATGACATGCATTTGTGAAATCATAGAATCTAGATGTCAAAATGTTCCTGCTTTGCTTTTGTTTTGAAATTTTGAATAAATTACTTACCACTTTGGACTGTTCTGCATTGTAAATGAAGGCAGTCCCCCCCCCCATACTATTTTACATAGCTAACTTGTCTTTTTCTTTTGTGTTTTGATAGGGATAGAAATGTCTTTACGTCTTTATTCACTAGACTTAATGTACTTTATAACTAGACAACCAAAGATAAATTATAATAGATAGATAGGTAGGTAGGTAGGTAGATAGATAGACAGACTGATTTCTGTACCCCTGATTTTATATTTACAAGCTGTCATTCCATCCCATACCCTACAAAAGTCTTGCTTAGTGATTATTTTATGTTTCTGCTCATTTTTATCTCCAAATCTAATTGGAGATAAAATAATTATCTAATTATTTTAGATAATTAATAATTATCTAATTGCTCACTTTATCAAACATAGTTTTCATGTTATTTTTAACATAAGAGAAGTGTGTACAGTGACAAGCATTAGACATAAATCTAACCAAGATTCATAAGGTGTAGTGTTTTATATCATTAAGATCATAGTCCAGGAAAGAAAAATTGTGTTCTAGAAAATTATTCACAGAAATATGTAGGATGACTCATTTGTAAAAGTCTATAAAATTCATATTCCTAGCTGTCTGTTTAATAAATTATTGTACATTATGTACCTTTCAAATTTTATCTAATTCATTGATTGAGAAATGTATTCTGACAGAGAAATGGGGAACTCTGCTGCATTACCTTCTGGTATTGTTCTTTTAAAGATAATTTTATTAGGAGAACATTCAAAATTACTTACTCGTTTTCTATCCCATTTTTCTGCATTAGTCAGGGAAATGGTACAGCATTTGAGTGGAAGAAAAATTCTACCAAGGCCTTTGCTAATAAAGAAGCTTTACAACTATCAAAAGTATCCAGAAATTTTATTATCAGTTAACTGCCTATGGGGAGAATGTACACTTTAGGCTTAGGTAATAAGGAAACTAAAGGAACACACGTGTAGCTTGGTTTTTCTTACAGACCTCACTGTATAGTTTGTATGTTTATCACTGAGAAGAACCCTGAAGATCTTTGCTTTCAGTGATGGAAAGATTAGAACTTTCCATATCGTTTTATCTCCCTAGGCTTAACAAACATAGCCTACCATGGTTTCCCAAAAGCTCAGTTTTAACATGCATCTTTATTAGTTAAAATGTAAGATTTTGTTGTTATTATTATACATTATTCAGTTATTCACAGTGCTACCTAAAATCTGTAGCAGGAATCATAATGCCGGCCTAAAAAGAAAAACAAAAGTCAGTTTCTGTGGAAATTCTCCTTCATACAGACATTGAGCTGAGTAGATGGTCAGTATCTCATTAAGTATAAATCTATACCTTTTCCCACAATTACCTCATTGCATAAAGGTTCAAGCACAGTAGAGGTTTAGTCCTTATTGATACTGTTTTCTGTAGCAGACCTTCCTGAGAAAGTGGTGTTTTTGAGAAGAAACATGACAGACAGCCTCCTTAGACTTCACCTTCATCATCCCTACAGACTTTTAATGTTTTATTATTTGACATATGAAAGAAGTGCAGAGAAAGAACACTGGTTCTTAAAATTCTTGCTCTGGAAGTAGTCCATGTTTATTCTGCTCATATTTGATTAACAAGGATCTGGCTGCAAGGGGCACAGAGAAACAGAAGCCTCCAGGGTCAACCCTACAGCATGGAAGGAAAATAATGTGCTTGGTGAGAGAGTAACCTTTAGGCAGCCTTTTCTCCTGGTTACTTAAACAGTTTGTTGTTGTTGTTGTTGTTGTTGTTGTCTTCAGATATTCTTAGATTCATTAATACTAACATAGACTTAACTATTTTTTATCAGTGGTAATTTCAAATGTCAAAATTTCTGTATCTTTTCTAAAAAAAAAACTATTAATTTTCCTAAATCGAAACTCATCTCCTATTCTGTTATTTTCTTGTATGTAAGGACTGACATAAAACCAGCCTGCCATAATAAGAGTGGTTTGAAGTTAGTGTCGCCATTAGTATTAAGCTCAGCGGGACAGAAAAGCAACAATGCTACTAATAAATATCTAAGCATCCTGATGCTGCTATATTATATTTCTCTTGTTCCTCTGTTAACACAAAGATTTACTAGCTTATAGTTCTGAAGATCCAAATTTCATAATGGGTTGCAAGGATGGCTGTAGGCTTAGCTTTTTCAAAACCTACTTTAATAAGGGTTCTTAAATGTTTGAACGTCTCTTCTAGCCCGCCACCCACCAGTGGTAATGGAAAGGAAAGGTTGATAGGGCAAAGGGAGATGTGGGCATGTTTAGAAATAGTTCTTTTGGGCAATGGCACTGTGCATTGTCAGGACATCAGCAGTTCAGTTCCTATGAATCAGCAACAGTAAGTAGCTCAATCCACTTGCAGATTCCATTTATGAATCAGCAACAGCAGTTCAGTCCAGAAGAAGCAGTGATGCTCTGGCAATCAACCTGTATCCACTGAGGTGGCAAGAAGCTACCTGAATATCCTACGTGTTTTGGTGCAGTTCTCTCTAGGAAGTCATGACAAACAATGATCAGGGAAGGCGGCAAGGTTAACCAAAGCCACAGGGTTGTCAGGGAAGACCAGCAAAGGGTGGGAAGGCTAACTAATGCCCGAGCCTCGTCCACTGTCTGTTGGGTTATGCTTACACCCTTTGCAAACATCACGTGGCCTCTCACGCGCCCACTCCAGCAAAACATCACATGTCCTCAGCAACACACCCTTTCATGGGTCTGCTTCAGCAAAGCATTCTCTCATAAGACAGTGTCCAGAAAAACACCACACGACATAACTGAGTCTCCAAAGAAACCAGGAATTTTCACTTCAGACTGTGCTTCTCTTCTGAGTTCTAGGGCAGAGGCTCTTTGGTTTCCATTGCCCATAGTCTGTATTCTTTACCTCATGATTCCATTTCTGTCTTCGGAACCAGTAGTACAATAGCATCACATCCATGCTAACCTTTGCTTATGTAATTCCGTCTCTTCTGACTCCAAAATACTCTGCCTATGTCTCTTAAGAAACCCAGGATTCTAATGTCCCCTCAGAGATAGCCAAAATAATTGTCTCTGTCTGGAGTTAATCATCTGTGCATAGTATTCTTTGTGTTGAAAGTTCACAGATTCATATAGTAACATAAAATATTCTCCTAATTCTGTTTTGATGATGTGGCTATCTTGGAGGAGGGAGTGATTTACCTACCACAGTATGTTAGAGTTGATCAGACATTTTCTAAGAGAAAAGTAAAACAAGAATGAAATGGATCTGAAAATGCTATTCATGGAAAAGGAAAATGCTCGTGAGTCAGGCCCAGCCATACTCGTCCTAACATGCTTGCTTTGGAGGGAGGGGAGGTAGAGGTTATGTTGTCCAGCACTCATATAATAAAAACTTGAAAGATGTTTGTCATAGGCAGAGCTTTTGGAACTTCTGAAGATTTTAGGGGAAAGGTAGAAAAAGAGATTATTTATTTCTTAGAACTTAATTTAAAGCACCTAGTTCATGTCTCTTTCCGTTTTCTTTCTTTTTTACTTTTAGTGGAAATACATTGTTTTTTCCCTCCCTCACATAATATATTCTACTTAGAGTTTCTCCTCCTTTTCTCCAGTCCCTCCCCATCTGGATCCACCCCTTTCTGCCTCTCACTGGAGGGCAAATAGGCTTCTAAGGATTAGTTATAAAATATAAGATAAAGCGATAACTCATAAATGCATCAAAATTGGACAATATCAACAGACAAGACAAGAACCCAAGAAAAGGCACAGGAAACAAAACCCCACTCATTTGCACACTAAAGAATCCCATAAATACACTAAACTGGAAGCCATGATAAATACACAAATGACGTGCTTTCTGCCTGCAGCTCAACAGGGAAGGGATTTAAAGGAGATACTCGGTTTAGGGGTGAGTAAGCTTTCTGAAGTCTTGCACTCTCTGCATAGCTGGCTGGCTGTGGATCTGTGTATTTCTTCTCATCTGCTTCAGGAAGAAGCTTATTTAATGGTGACTGAGCAAAGCCGTCTTTGAGTATAGCAGAATGCCATTAGAAGTTATTTTCTTGCTGCCCTCGTTTGAACAGTAGTTGGTTTTCCCCTAGGTCCTGGGGCTATCTATACCAGGTTCTTGGTCGCCCAAGCAGTGTTGGGTGTAGGTTCCATCTTGTAGAGTGGGCTTTAAGTCAAATCAGATATTGATTGGTTGTCATTACCCAACCAACTGGTTGGACATCATTACCTTCCCATATGTTGCAGGCAGGACAGCATTGTAAATCAGAGGTTTTGTGGCTGGGTTGGTGTTTACCTTTCTCCTTTCATAGCCTGCAGGATACCTTCCTGTACAGTGGTGCTCATAGGTAGGATGAAGACCAGCTCTGCGTTTCCATGCTCAGTGAGTTGAGTAGGTGTTCTGTTTAGCAATGGCATATTGCTGTCAGTTTGTGGAGAGAAATCTATGGTCTTGGCATCAGCCTAGGTTGTTTGAGGATTCCCATGGGACACCTTTGACCAATAATTCACTTTGATATAATTCAGTCCCACCACTGGAAGCTTCACTAGGTGACAAGAGATGGCCAGTTGGGACTTAGTGTCCCCCATTCTTTCACAGTTTCACTTAGGCAGGCGTCACACAGGTATATATGTATATATGGAAGCTTCTACTGTGTTAGTTTTTTCACACTACCCCTCACATGGCTCGTAATTTTACCTCTCTCTCCCTATATCCCCTCCCTCGTTCCCCTCTGCCCTATCCTTTTCCACTTGATTCTCCCATTCCTCACCCCCAGCATCGACCCATTGACTATACTGTTTCCCTGTCCTAAGGTCATTTATTTGTCTGTCTACCTTAGGCCATTAAATCTATATCTAACCTCTATGGTTCTATGGACTAGAGCGTGGTTATCATTGATTTAATAGCTAATATCTACATATAAGCAAGTATATATTATATTTGTTTTTCTGGGTTTGGGTTACCTCAGTCAGATGATTTTTTTTTCTATTTCTATGCATTTATCTGTGAATTTCATTATTTTAAACAGGTGAGTAATATTCCATTGTTTAAATGTATCACATTTTCCTATTCATTCTTCTGTTGACGAACATCTACAGTGTTTCCAATTTATGGCTATTAAGAATAGAGCAGCTTCCACTAAAGGTATAACCTTGGCTATTTCTGGCATACAGCTTCTTCGTGCAGTCAGAAAACACTTCCCAGAAGATTTCACTTCAGTGCTGCTAGTGTCTTTTAATCATCACTAATTTCTTTTTTTTTTTCCTACTTTACTTACATTTCAAATGTTTCCCCCTTTCCAGATCTCCCCTTTGGAACCTCCCTATTCCCTCTCCCTTCCCCTGCCTCTATTGGGGTATTCACCCACCCACACACCCACTCTAGTCTTCCTTCCTTGGCATTCTCCTATACTGGGGGATCTAATACTCTCAGGCCCAAGGGCCTCTCCTCTTCCTGATGTCTAACCAAGGTTATACCTTTAGTGGAAGCTGTTACTGGTCATGTGTAAGAATCATCCAGGTGGTACTGGTTTTAAAGGCATGGAAAGGTCATGGAGAACAGCTGAGGTTTGACTCTGTGAGAGGTCAGGGAAGGATATTGGTGAAGATGCAGCCTCAGTTCATTTGACAGCCTGGGACTGAAGGGGTCATGCAAAGAAGTTGAGGCTTGGAATAATGAAGAAAGCATATGAAACCATAGGTGAAGCTTAGTTGGAGTCGAAGACCCCAGGATATCAGAGATGCCAATACTGTGGGCTGATCACAAAAAAACAGCAGCAGCAATGGAATGGAGTCAGCCAGAACCTAGAGTGCTACAGAAAGCAGAGCTGGAAATGTGACCCGAGCCCTTTGGAGGACCCCAGAAGATCATGCATGTATACAAGAACAAGAAGCTGTGTAACATCTTTGAGACCCCAAGATGTCAGAGATGCCACACACATGAAAACCTGCCGAGGAGACTTGCTAACAGGAAGTAGAACCCGACCAAGAGAAAGAATTTGTTTCAGCCAACAAAGTTGAAAGGAGTTGGACTCAGACGTGGAGAGGCCGAGTGTGGATTTGCTCAGAAGGTTTTGGTCTTGCTTTTGTCCAGTATTTACTCACTATGACATTTTGAAATGGTAATGTATATAATGTAATGTAGGAAGTATATGATCTGCTTTTGGATTTTTTTTTTCTTTATATGGGATTACAGTTAATAAATTATATATATCTCAAAAAAAAAAAAAAAAAAGAATAGAGCAGCAATGAGCATGGTCTCTGTGGTAGAATACTTTAGGTATATGTCTAAGAATTAAATAGCTGTATCTTGAGGTAAGTGTATTCCCATCTTCCTGGAGAACAACCACACTGAATTCCACCGTGGCTGTACTAGTTTATACTCCCACAAGCAATGAAGCCATGTTCCCTTTGCTCCATATCCTTGCCAGTAAGAGCTGTCACTTGTATTTTTTTATCTTAGCCATTTTGACAGGTGTAAGATGAAATCTCAAAGTAGTTTTGATTTGCATTTCCCTGGTGACTAAGAAGATTGAATGTTTCAGCCATTTGAGTTTCTTCTTTTGAAAATTCTTTGATTAGGTCTATACCTCATTTTTAATTAGGTTATTTACTTTCTTGATATTCATATATATATGATATTAGCAGTTTATTAGATGTCTAGTTAGTTGTATAATAATCTTTTCTCATGTTGTAGGCTACTGCTTTGTCCAAAGGATACTATCCTTTGCCATGCAGAAGTATCTCAGTTTCATGAGGTCCCATTCATTAATCTTAGTGCCTGTGCCAATGGTATTGTGGTCAGAAAGCATTTTCCTGTGGCAAATGGAGTCCAAAGCTATCACCAACTTTCTGTGCTCTGAGGTTTAGTGTGTTTGGTTTTATGTTGAGGCTTGATCCATATGTACTAATAGGGATGGATTTATTCACATTTTTCTAGATGTAGCCATCCCATTTAGCCAGCATGTTAAAGATTCAGGTTTTTACCCTGTGTGTATTCCGTCTTTCTCATCAAAGTATCTATAGATGTGTGCATTTATGTCTGGCTCTCCAATTTGATTCCATTCATCAATATGTCTGTTTTTTGTGACAGTACCATGCTGTTTTTGTTACAATAGCTCTGTAGCACATTTTGAGGTTGGAGATAGTAATACCTCCAACAGTTCTTTTATTGTTCAGGATTGTTTTAGCTATCCTGGGTTCTTTTGTGTTTCCATGTGAAGCTGGAAATTGTCCTTCCTAGATCTGTGTTGGGATTTTGATGCGAACTGTATTGAATCTGTAGATTGCTTTTAGTAGAATGGCAATTTTTACTATGCTAATCCTACTGATCCATGAACATGGGAGATCTTTCCATCTTCAGATATTTTCTTCCATTTCTTTCTTCAAAGAGGTAAAGATTTTGTCATACACAGTTGCACCAGATATTTTCTATTATTTGAGGCTATTGTGAAAGGTGCTGTTTCCCTGATTTTCCTTCCAATCTGTTTGTCACTTGTATATAGGAGGCCTACTCATTTTGGTGAGTTAATTTTGTATTCAGCTGCTTTGCTGAAGTGTCTATCACTGTAGCAGTTTCCCTGTGGAATTTTTAGGATCACCTGTGTTTAGAATATCATCAACAAATAAAGATACTTTGACTTCTTCCTTTTAAATTTGTATCCCCTGATGTTCAGTTGTCTTATTGCTCTAGTGAATACTTTGTATACTGACTGAATAAGTATGGAGAAGGTGGGCAGCCTTGCCTCATTCCTAATGTTAGTGGAACTGCTTTGAGTTTCAGTTTCATTGTCTGTGTACTTTCTGTAAACATCTTTTATTATGTTGAGATATGTCCCTTGTATCCCTGATCTTTCCTGGAATTTTATCATTAAGTGGCGTGGTGTTTTGAATGTGCTTGGGCCATGGGAAATAGCAGTATCAGGAGCTGTGGCCTCATAGGAGGAAGTACAACCTTGCTAGAGCAGTGTATCACTATGGGGGTGGGACTTTGCTCTAGTTGGCCAGTGTGATACAGAGCCTCCTGGCTGCCTGCCTTTGTATGAAGATGTAGAACTCTTGGCTTCTGCAGCCCATGTCTATCTGCATGCTGCCAGGCTTCCTGCCATGATGATAATAGACTAAACTTCTGAAACTGCAGGCCAACCCCAATTAAATGCTTGCCTTTATAAGAGTTGCTTTGGTAATAGTGTCTCTTCACAGCAATGAAACCCTAAGACAGGAAGTTAGAGTTTTTCCAAAGGTCTTTTCTGCATCAAATGAGATGATCATGTTTTTTGTCTTTCAGTTTGTTTATATAGTGGATTATATTTATTGATTTATATATGTTGAACCATCCCTGCATCTCTGGAATGAAGCCTACTTGATCATGGTAGATGATCATTTGATGTGGTTGCAAGTATTTTATTATACTTTTGCATCTATGTTCTTAAATGAAATTGGTCTATAATTGTCTTTCTTTGTTGTGTCTTTGCATGGTTTGGGTGTCAGGATAATGGTGGCCTCATAAAATGAGTTGGTCTATGTTCCTTCATTTCTGTTTTGTGGAATAACCTGAGGAATATTGACATTAATTCTTTGAAAGTCTGGTAGAATTCTGTGCTAAGATCTTGCCCTGGGTTTTTGGTTGAGAGACCTTTAATTATTGCCTCTATTTCACTGGAGTTTTAAAAATTGCTTATGTGATTTTTATTTAACTTTGTTAAGTGATATACATTAAGAAAATTATCATTTGCCTTTAGATTTTTCCAATTTGTCAGAGTACAGATTTTTAAAGTACGTCCTTATGATTCTCTAGATTTCTTCAGTGGCTGTTGTGATGTCCCCCTTTGCATCTCTAATTTTGTTAATTTGGATATTCTCCCTCTGCCTTTTAATTATTTTGGATAAGGGTTTGTCAAACGTATTGATCTCAAAGAATCAACTCTTTGTTTCATTAACTTTTTATATTTTCTTTCTTTGTTTGTTTCTATTTTATTGATTTCAGCCCTGTGTTTGTTTTGCTCTCTTCTGCTTTTGGGTGTGATTTCTTCATCTTAGCTTTCAAGTGTGTTGTTAATTGACTAGTGTGAGATCTCTGCAGTATTTTATGTGTGCACTTAGTGCTGTTAACTTGCCTCTTAGAACCATCTTCATGTATGGTTTGTGTATGTTGTGCTTTCATTTTCATTCAGTTCTAGAAAGTATTTCTTGTGTAGGTTAGCTCCAGCATTTCTCTTTAGATTTTGTGTAGTTGGCCTGTCTTTTGGCAAGAGTGGAGGGTTGAGGTCTCTCACTATCAGTGGTGAGGGCCAATATGTGATGTAGACTGCAGTAGTGTTCCTTTTATGAACATAGATACCTCTTTTCTTTGTTGTTGTTGCATAGACGCTAAGGTGCCATACCCTTTTATTAGATTTCGATTAGTATGTAGTCTCCATAAAGTCCCATCTTTTATGATGCGTTTTAGTTTAAGTCTATTTTGTCAGATATTAAAGTGTCTGTACCAGATTACTTCTTATGCCGATTTGTTTGGAATTATTTTTTTATTATGGAATTGAGATAGCTGATATTGAGAGATATCAATGAGTAAGCAGTGTTGTTCTTGTTGTTGTTATGTGTTTTCTCCTTTTTTTGGATTTTGTTTGTTTGTTTTGGGATTATTTATTCCTTGTGTTTTCTTGGGCATAATTAACCTCTTTAGGTTGAAGTTTTCTTTCTACCACCTCATGTAGTGTTGAATTTGTATACAGATATTGTTTAAATTTTTTTTTATTATGAAATGCCTTATTTTCTCTATAAATTGTGATTGAAAATTTTGCTGTATAAAGTTTTCTGAGCTGGCGTCTGTGGGCTCTGAGAGTTTGAAGAACATCTGTTCAGGCCCTTATGGCTTTTAGAGTCTCCATTGGGAAGGCAGGTGTTAGTCTCATAGGTCTGCTTTCATATACTACTTGGGTTTTTTCCTTGCAGCTTTTTAATATTATTTCTTTGTCATCTATGCTTAGTGTTTTGATTATTATGTACCAAGGGAACTGTCTTTACTAGTCCTGTCTATTTGGTGTTCCATATGCTTCTTGTACTTTTACAGGTATGTCCTCTTTTAGGTTAGGGAAAATTTCTTAGAAAAAAAACAAGGTAAGCAGACAATAGAGGACAATAGCAAGTTCCTTTTGCGGACATATTGTGTGTGTGTGCGCGTGCACGCGCGCACATGAGTGTGTGGGTGGGTGGGCTTGCACGTGCACACGCGCCCCAATAGCCTCAAGGTGGTCTCCTTTGAAAACATCAATGAACAAAATTCTTTTACCTTAGAGCTTACGCATTTGCTGCTAACATATAAGGACAGAGTCTGTCTACGATCTATGGCAGAGTCCTTCTAAAGTGGGAAGATGTAATATCATTGAGTAAGCTAAAGTCAGTGAACATCTAGTGTGGCACGTTTCTTCTCGAGGGTGGCATGTTTCTCCTTGGTTTCTGTTTGTTTACTTATTTGTTTGGTCATTTGCTTGCTTACTTTGTTTGCTTTTGTGTGAAGTTTAGAGAATTCAAGGGACTCTTCCAAAATTAATAGCCAAGCCAAGATGTCAACACAGATCTCTGGTACATAAGACTTGTAGTTTACTGCTACCATGCATGCTGTTAAACTTGGATAAGGTAGAGAAAGTTAAACTGTAAATCTGTTAGTTTTGTTTCTTTGGTTGTTTGGTTTAAGGTTACATATTTCTAGCTGGCTTGGGTCCATTGGAACCCAACAGCTATTGTAGGAGCTGATGGGGGTACAGCGGAAGCCAGACACGATGTGAGCAGCAAGTCAGACAAGATGGCTTTGAAATAGCCTTCTTTCTCTCAGCGCTCAAAAGACTGGCTGCGCACGAGACATTTCGTGTATGTAACACCTGGCCTCTTTCTGTTTTAGAATATGAGGTAGTTTTCTTCTGAACCTACTTCATGGTTTTTCTAAACTCTTCAGGAATATGCTTGAGGGCAAGCTGATGCTGATCTGAACTCCCACCTAGACTTTCTGTTTTTGGAATTGGACTTCTGAAACCCCAGATTACAGCTTTAAGACTTAAAAATATTTTTTCAACCTCCTATATGACTTAAAAAGAGTGAGAGAGTGAGAGAGAGAGAGGGGTGGGGAGGAGGGAGGGAGGGGAAGAGAAATAATAACAACAACAACGGCAATAATAATAATAATAATAATAATAATAATAATAATAGGGATTCTGGAGGGACTTGGTTATGGAGATATTTGAATAACATCTATCCAGCATAGACAATTTGCTTCTTGTGCTTTTTGTTAAACCAAGGACTTGGATACAGAAAATGACCACAAAGTAACTATTACTTGTGGTCTTTTATGATGAACAAATTATTGCCACAGCTATTATAGTGGTTTTGCTGTGAGTTAAAGCAAACCTTTGCAGCAGTAAGCAACAGTTTAAAAATTTCCGTACTCACGTAGACCATTGGCAAACCCTTGATGCCTCTGATTTTGCCCTGTGCGAACCTTAGGATTGTAGGAGTACATTAAGAAGAATCTGTTGCTATGGTCCAGGAATTCATATTAGTTATTGAAAGGAAGAAAACTTAGCTAACATTGTTGTAAAATTCTATCACTGCATTGTAAACTCCAGCAATGGCGTAGCTCGTTCCAATCCCACAGTCTCTTCTTCTCATTGGTCTTCTCTCAGTCTTTCCTATTTATTCTTCTCCCTATGCCACAGGAATGTTGTATACCCTTCTCAGGGGCCCTTTCTTTTGCAGTTTATCATTCAGTCTCATCTTAGTCATCATCTTCTAGTTTCCGCTGGGAAATCAGTCCTCTTTAAGGTCGGGATAGGTTGGAATCCTTTCAGAAAGCTGCATGCTTCTTCATTAATATTTGACAGTGTTACTGATTTATCTTTGTTTGAGGGATTGATTATTTAATCAATGATTATTTGATTGTCTGTCTTGGTGGGAAAGGTATTCTGCCTGGTTTTGCATAATAATCTGTTCCTAGCACCTGGAATAGTAAATGAGAGAAATCAAAATGTTTAGCAGAATTCAACATGTTTTGTCATCTGCATTTTAAAGACTACAAGTACTCTTAGCATCAAATGTGTGTGTGGGTGGTGATTAATTTACATTGTGAACTTGGTTGAATTAGACTTATAGATTTAATGAGCCTTTAGATATATATGTAAAGGCATTTCCAGGGAGAATTTACTGAGGAGGAAAGACTGACCACCCTGCATATGGGCAACAGTTCCCTGCTCTGGACTCAGATACTGAATAAAAAGGGAAAATAAAGCCAAGGATTCTCATTTCTTTCCATTCCTGATGTGCCCAGATGTTGGCTAACTCATTAGCAAAATAATGTACACTGCTTCTGCTGTAGTGCCTCCTCTGCTGTGATGGACTATATTTCCAAAATAAGTGTTTCCTCCACTAAATTGTGTAGCCAGGTTTTTTAATCATCAGGAAGAGAAAATAGACTAATACAGATTAAAATAGTTGACTCAAAACATAAATAAACTACTCAGAAATTTGATGATGGATAGAAGCATTAAAGGAATTTTCTGATAAATAAAAGTGAGATAGAAGAAAGAGATGTACCCTGAATAATGCTTAGGAAAATAGGCAAGTGGAGTTATTTCCTTTGATTGACAGTTCTTGCATAGAAGTATAATTTGTCTCTGTTATGAAGCACCATGAGGGCAAGGTCTCCAATCATTTTATTTCCTCATAGACACTGTGGCTGGCATGTACTGGGCCTTGGGAATGTTTATTCTTGCACTGGATGGTGTAAAGAGGTAATTATGGGTAGCCTTATTGGATTAGCCTCTGGAACAGAACGTTTTCTCAGTGTTTACTACTCCATATACAATTATTAGCCTACTCACCTTCAACAGCTTTGGGGGCTTGGCTACCCAAATTTTGCATTTGCATCTTTCAATTATTCTGTTACAGCATGAAGATTACTTTCCTATAACAAGAATTTATATATTTCCAGTTCATTGAATAGGTTGGTTTACTTACCCTCCTCAAGAAAACCTATCATGCTAGGATAGGGCTCTGTGGGTTTTTCACAATGTAGTAGTTTGTGAAGAAAATGCCAGTTATACAGAACTGTGTCCTAGATGCAGGATCCTTGTACATTTTGCTTCACTCCTAACTACCAAAGCTAGTGCGTGTCCCCAATCCAAATAATTTACATGAATGACTTGGTTCAAGAGGAAAAATACTTTTTTAATTTGGGGACTCCTTCATGTTTGAACATGGCCATATCATTTAATTTTAAGAAGGCTCTATTTAAAGGATTTTCTCCATATAGTTGCTTTGTATATTTCAAGAACAGATGGAATTAAAAACGTGATGCTCCAGACAAGACTGAATCTGCTAGAGTGAAGCAACCCATTCTCATAGGTAAAACAGATCACAGAGCCAGTGACTTTCAATGATCAATTCTCTTCAGAGATGACTTTTTGTTTACATCCTAATTGTTTATGAATTGGGAAATGTGTAGTCACCCTGTCGGGCCAAATTTTCACATTGGTTTTGAAATGGGCAAAAGTAATGGTGTGTATATATGAAGTTTGCTCAGCAGCCTTCTGAACAAAAGAACAAAGGCAGACCATCTGTGGAGGCCAAGATAGTATGAGAAATTTCCAGAATCCTAGTTTAGAAACAGAGGTTAGGATCAAATTGGTACACTAGTGTCACCTAGCTATAAGATTTAGCACAGGCTACGCTCTGAGTGTCAAATCCAGTAGTATCTCATGTAACTAAACTAGTCTAGACTAGAAAATCAGGTTTTTGTTTGGGGGCATAAAGTGCTAGGAGAAGCTAAGCTGCTATATCTACTTATGTTCAAAATGGGTTCTCTGGCCATGCTGTATCAGCTTGGATAACGTGGAGGAAGACAGGAGGCATATGTTTAGTTCGGGTTCCTAAATGTTACCCTGCTCATGGTAAGCATGCATTGTCACTGATGGTGGTAAATATCGCTCTGTAGAAGGATGCCTAGTTTTGTGCTCTCGTGGTGTTGGAAAGGAAGAGCACCCACTGTGCAGAAGGGTACCTTGCCTTTCTCTACTACAGCAAGGAGCAGAAGGCGCCACGTTTGACCTGGCCTGGAAACTAGTACTGACAGTTGGTCTTCAGGTCGTCTTTCCGTAACTGTTTCACACGCACTCATCTCCGTTTCTGATATTTGTCTCCCAAAGCCCACATCCATTTCAAGACAGTCATTTTAAGAATCGGTGCGATCCAGACGTGTATGTTTGTGGCATATTTAGCTTGTAAAAGACCAATAGTGTAGAAAAAACAACATATTTACCCCTTGACCACCTAGATAATCCCTCTGGTGTTAAAGAGTGAGGAACCCTGTCATAATCAGGCCCTGAGTAAGTCACTTGAAGTTTCCTTACCTTAGAATATTCCTCCTGAAAACGAAGAGGTCAGAGGTGATTGTTTCTAAGACCAAATCCGATGGTGAGTTTGAGTCCAAAAGGAAGCTTCGAGGAGTATTAATCAGCACCTTTAAGTAGCTGTAGCGTCTCTAGGATGCTGGCTCTGTGACAGTGGCCAGAAAATCTCAGCCCTCTATCAGATCACCATCTTGTCACCTCGCTCTGCCTCACTCTCAAAATGAAATCTGAGGGGCCTAGGGAGATAAAGCCTTTTGAACTAGGGAATTATTAAAACCACCATTCTGTTCTGAGAACAAAGAAGCAAAAAGGCCTGCTCTGACGCCTCAGGTCCCACCTGAACCCTGCTAAGCCTCTAGAAGATTGATTCCTACAGTTCATTTCCATTTGGTCTTCTCTCCAATGTCCATTACTGAACCTCTCACTTTTCCTTCATTTAGCTCATGCTTGGTTTTGGTGCTTTATTTGTTTTGCTTATTTGTATGTTTGGCTAATTTTCCAAAATATTATTTTAGAAAAGAGGGAAGCTTCAGTCTACATACCACTATTGTTCTAGCAATTATCTCATTTAAGGTCTGCGAGCCTTTAATACTCCAAAGGAATTTCCTGTTGCCAATGTGCTGTCATAATTGAGTGATTCAAAGTCGTGTGAGCCGCATATGTCCCACTACCCAGTACCTACTAGGCACATAATAAAAAAATATATGTTTAATGGGATTCATTGTAATTATTATTATTATTATTATTATTATTAATACTGTTATTAGCTAAAGGCTTTTTAAGAAGATTTATTGGACTTATGTAATAGATAGTATCCTCATTTTAAGAAAGCATCAGAATGTGAAGTGCCAGCTCACAGCCCTGTGGTTAATGGATTTGCCTTAATAGTTTCTCATATCATTCTGTTCTGTTAAGGAAGTCACCTTTGCTTTTTGCTGAAGCTTTCATAGCAAGTTATTTTTGCTGTTAAACAACTGCTGCTCTCTAGGAGGCCTGCTTTTATTTTATTGGAAGCAATCTGTCTGCATAGGCCAGCTAATGTCTAGAACAGGCAAGGCCTCAGAGTAGGCTACAGCCAAACAGGGCCATCTGATATGTCTTTGAACTGATTCTTTCATATGCATCTAGTTGTAAGCCATATATAGCCATATCAAGATGGTGGGCAGTAGAATGGAAGGATAGAACAAAAGTCCAGTTTGTTTAGGAAGCCATATTGTTTAAATATGATATGTTGTGTCTATATTTTCTGAACCCCTTTTCTGAATTTATTGTAGCAAACGACAGTAAACTCAATGCCTGATATTGTGGCATTAATGAAACACAATATATTCATATAATGTAATATTATGTAATTATTAATGAATTTGATAGGCTTATTTGTGATTAAATAAATAGCAATATCTATGTTTCCATGTATTGCCCATAAGAAGTAAATGGGTATATACATACAGTATGCGTAGGTGGATTCATTCCAAAGAGATGAATACGAAGCATCTAATAGTTCTTGTTTCTGAGTAGAAACCCTAAGCAAGCAGAATAGGGAAAGGCTTCAATTGCACACTTCCTTGTAAGCAAATCAAAAATATTCATTGCTTCTCACGATATTCATTTTTCAGAAAATTAAATTTCTTTAAAAGCAAGGTCAGTGACATGAAATCTGATAGACAGACTTGTCTTATATTCAAGTGGCTTGTTCTCTACTAGCTGCTGACATGTGCTATGACTTTAGACCAAATGAGTATCCTGGAGATACTGAAGTGGTAGGGCTCGTAATGGAGAATACCTAGGGTGGAAGATAAGGATTGTTAGGAATAGCTAGTGGCGATCTGTTTGAAAGATAACCCCTAGGCTGACCTGTGGATGATGAGAAGCCAACTATGAAGATGTGGAGCAGGGGTGAGGGGTGAGGCAACACAGCTCCTGGAAGAAGGGCAGCAGCAAGTGGGAATCACTAGAAAAGGTTCCAAAAGGAGACAAGCCCATGTTCCATTCAAAGATGGTATGGAGACTGTAATCTGTACATTAACCTGGCCTGAGGACATGGATCCGATTGAACAGGATAGTAATGGAGAACCAAGAACCAAAGGACCTTGAGAACACCAAGAACCCAAAGAGCTAGAGTCTCAGGTGCTTCTTAAGAACATGCTTAGGGGGTTAAAGCGATCATCTGCTGTTAGTCATTGGACTGTGAGGGCCATTGACAGACAGAGGTATGTGTTCTAGAACACAGAATACAAGGTAGGGAAGGAGGAACACTTTTCTCTCTGGCTATAGAAAACTTCACTGCATCTGCAGTGTTGGGGAGATGATGCCCTATCGTGTAGCATAATGGCTTGGATCTGGTTGTTTTAAGCATCTTAGACTGACCATCCTTATCTGTACAGATGGATGGATTTGTAGGTATTGAGCAGATGCAAATGGTTATTAGTTATTAGTCTGTGGCCAATACCAGTTGGGCAGCAATGGGGCAAAAATAATATACCCCTTCCATCTCTCCCAGAACTGGATCTGGATGTCATATTCTAGGATATAGTGTTCATTCTCACTGTTTTTAGTGGTTATAGAGAAAAGCAAACCACCTGAGGAAAAATTCTAAAGCCAACCTATGGAGACTGGCAAATATCCTAAGGCTGAAATAATAAGTCTTGTCTGGTTTGCCCACGCTGAGGAGACTCTACTTGTATGCAGTGTGCTGCATGGAGTCTCTTGTGGTGCAGCATCTCTGTGCTTGCACCTTGAGTATTACTGTGACTAGACACACCTATAATATGCTCTAGCTAAAATTACATGTAAGTGATGAGCATCATTGCACTGTTACAGTACATGTCTTATATCTCTGAAACGGGCCCCATAAGCTATAAAGCCATTACATTTCTAACCAATTATTTGAGGTGAGAAAGATATGCCTCAAAGAAGACAAAATGATATCAGAGACTCTGAACTCCATGCATCCCTAAAGGCAGTTGAGCCCTAAGAGCTTCTAAATTTATTTTCTATTATTATTTTAAACCAAATTCCACTCTCATTTGTCAGTGTGCTTATAGAGTAGTTGAAGCCCTGAGGTTTCAAAGAGAAGATGGGGACAGTGAAGGGAAGTGGGACACAGCCTGTCATGATATCCAAGGCTCCAGAGCTCCCTTTCCCTGGGCTGGTTGATAGAGGGAGACAACAGCCCAGTATCTTAATGTCCAAGTACATACGTACCTGGCTGTATGCTAGGTAGAATTCTCAAGAGTCACAAAGTGTTTAAGGTCATAGGGAATGGAGGTAGCGTTTTTGGCAGAGTCGTTTTTACATACTATTTTTGTTTTGTTAATTTGTATTAATACCCAAACCAAGACCCGACTCTGCGGCTGACCTGCTGTTTCTGTGATAGCAGGCAAGTCTGTTGTTACAGTTGTACACATTACATTCACAAGTAACTTCAAGTATCAGAACTAAATATATCTCATGTTCTAACAATGTCCAACTTATAATTCTCTCTCAGAAAGGAGCAGGTTCCCATTTACACAGAGCATTTGTGGCTTTGGAAAATCTCCTTATTGATCTGGATTAGATTTATTGACCTCACTTTAAGCCATATTTAACGCCCTCTTTCCCCTTAACTTTCGGTGTGACAGGGAGGTAACTAATATCTCTCTGCACTTCCTAGCAAGTCAGCAATTCCTGTCTAAGTACCAGGCTGTGGCATTCTAAGGTCATAGGAAACATTAATTCTTCTGACCAGCAACACAATTTGAAATAAGAAAGAAAGGAAAATTATTGATTACCAAGATGCCTTTGTGGCCAGCCTTCTGGCAGAAGTCTGTAATTGATTGAGCCTGGTGACACCCTGATACCCATCTGCATTTCTTTTCCCCTTTTAGAAATGTAGCTCCATCCATTCTCACCACACTGGTGCCTTGCAGATTACTTGCGACTTTTATTTGTGGTATCTCTGCTTTGTTGTTGACATTAAAGAGATTACTGCACAGTATCACAAGAAAAATGGTGTTGCTATTTGGAATGTTAATGAACTGCTTGCTTGGCCAATTGCCATTTGTCCCCCCCCCCCCCGTGTGTGTGTGTGTGTGTGTGTGTGTGTGTGTGTGTGTAAAAGAGCCGAGTAGCAGGGGTGGGATTGCATTTTTTTTTTTTTCATCTTTGCAGCCAGTGACGTGAGCAGTGCCTGGAACAATCAGAGTCGCTGCGAACAGGGTAGTTGAAGATGCTGGGGGAGGCAGCCTGGTGCTTCCTAAGCTAAGGCAACCGATCAAGCAGAGCTGCTTGGAGCTGCTTGGAGCTGCTTGGAGCTGCTTGGAGCTGCTTGGAGCTGCTCAGGAGCTGCTCGGAGCTGCTGGAGTACACCCGGCAGAGTCCCTTCAGCGTTAGAGATTTGTAACGGGTAGAAAGTGCCTTTTTATTTCTCCAAACCTATTCCCTGATAGACCTTCAAAATGATTGGCGTGAATAGTGTTCAGAGTGCCAGCAAGGTACGGGTGAGGACCTCAGGTTCTGTGAAGTACTCCCGGGAGGATTCTATCCGGCGGCAGTCCCACCGGTCAAAGTCTATGAAAATTTCCAACTCCTCAGAGTTCTCTGCTAAGGAGACCAAGGTAAAGAAATGCCATGTGAAATATTGTGGACAGTCGTGTGGTGGGATCACAGGATGCTGTGCACTCTGCCAGCGTCTGATAGGCAGTGACAGGCTGAGAAAGTAATAGGAAGCATAAAATGGCTCTAAGATAACCAGTGGGATTGCGGTGAGCGATGAGACCCGAACTCCAGCTAGGAGAATTGTTGTGCTCTGCAGCAGTTTTACAAAGAGCCAGTTTGTGGACGAGAAGGACTGAAGCAGTATTGAGAGAGAGGAGCTTGTGGAAACTGGTGGTTGGCATGGTGGTGGTTACAGGCTCAGAAATGTTGCCTTGACAAATGGCTTTTAGTGTGGCGTATTTTTAGAACATCAGGAATGTAGAAATATCTTGTGTAATTTTTATCTTTCATTGAGTTCATTTTTTTCTTCCCTCTTCTAGTCTTTCCCCCTTCCCCAGTCTGTGGAGCTAATAGAGAAAAGTGACCCTGTTCTGTATGCTGTATTCTTGCTATGTTCCCTGGCAGGTGTGTGTAACTGGGAGAAATTCCCTCTTTTGTGCTCCTTACGTATGTATGTGCTGCTGCTATGCTGCCATTAATAAAGCACTGGTGTTTTCTGGGACTCTCTCTGAGATGGCAATCTTGGTGCATGTGGAATGAAGGGGGTGATTACGTAGTGAAGTGGGCATTTACTACATGTAACATATCCTTGAGATTCTTCCCACCACCATCTGTGTGAGCAGGGTACTCAGAAACACTCCCACTCCACAGGTTTAAAAATGGAACGATGGAATCATAGAACTCTAGAGCTGGGATGGGGATGAGTCTAACAGGATTCAAAGGCTTGAAGATGTGTAGGAAAGGCTTTGGGAGGTGGGCTCTGTACCACTTCAGCCTTCACATGGGTTCTGTCCAGACCCACTGAGAGGGACATCAGGCCTACCCTGTGCCACTGCCCTCCTCTCCTGCTCCCTCCCGGTCTCTTCCTCCTGTGTCATTACAGTATTGAAAGACTTTGCTCTTAACAGGTTCCCCTCAAAAAAGGTAATGGATGGATGGTAACTGAGAAAATGCTGGCTCTCCATCTGTCACCTTACATTATGGCAGTGGACTCTAACCCCATCAATCATTAGCAAATCATCTGGCCCTAATAAGTTCTTCACAGGTGGCTTTTTCTTAGTAATTTTTAAGTAATAGTTTTAGGAAGAAGCTTGCATCTTTTGATCGTCTTTTAATATGACCAGAATGAGAATGTCTTGGTTCCTACTGCAACTGCTCTGCGACCTCCCATGGTATGGTGACTACAGTTCCCTGCTGACGTAAACCCCAAAGGCTATTACAATATTAAGTAGACGTAGAAGGGTATGCATGTGGTGGTCAGTGTGGTTATAAAATTTACCTCGCAAAGAGCACTAATTTAGCATCTCTGAATTCTGTTTTACTGTACATCATATTTGTAACATGTGGTCAGAAGCCCTGAGAAGTTAGAGGTCATCATGTTTAATGCTTCTGTAGTCCAAACTCCAACCCTGATGAAAATTCAATCATTTCCGTACTATTGGCTTGCTCAGAATTAGTCTGTATGGGTTAATAGTGGAAGCCAGCAGATGCCAAATGAGCAGATTTATCTAATGCCTTTTCTGTTTTTATATAGTTGCAAACACTCCTATTTGATAGGAGTCTGTTCACTGTGGGAAGAGTAATGTATGCAAGATCCTGACAGAAGTATAGTCAAGAGGCTATCACATGACAGTGTGTGTGTGTGTGTCTGTGTGTGTGTGTCTGTGTGTGTGTGTGTGTGTGTCTGTGTGTGTGTCTGTGTGTGTGTGTGTATGCATAGTATATGGTCTCTTGAGGTCTAGGGTGTTTATTAAAGAATGTATCTAAGGTCTTAGCTCATAGACTCTGTCTCTCTCTGCCTCCTCGACCCCTCGCCCCTGTCTCTCTTCCTGTGTATGTATTCCATTAGAATTAGATATTAGATAGATTAAACATTATCATTCATTAGCAAATTTTGTTCACTAAATGAAGTTAATTGAATATGCTAAGTGCTTGTTCCCTAAACTAATTAACTGAATTTCATTATGGACAAGTATAATTACATGGTAACCTATGTTCTTCTCTATCCTGCACATTTTATTCAAGTGCTAATAGTTAAAAGGATTCTTCCCCTCAATTGTATCTAGTAGTAACATTTTATTAGTTAAAAGCAAATCAGTGTTTTTCTCCTGATAATCAATTAAGTAGTATTTTTTAGTTATCTGACTACTCAGCAAAAAAAAAAAAAAGTTGTCTAACCCGGTGATAAGAAAGTTCATTTCCTCTACCCCATCTGACTCTTTCCTCCAATAAAGACAATAAGAAGACAACATTGATTATCTCAAGATAACTTTTACAGTTGAATTCTCTCCCCAAAACTCTACCTAGCCCATTCTACAATAAGTATAATAGTTTTCAAATGATTTCATTATAATATGTTTTATATTCTTGGAAAACTGACATCTTTGATGTTTCTTAACTTCTTTTGTTGTTGACCATAAAACTCATTTCTTTGTATAACTATGAAATTAGTTCATCTGCAGGCCTCACTTTTCATCCAACTTTACATTTTGTTTTTTATGTGAAGAAAGTGTTAAAAGGTTTCTGAATGCATTACTTACTTACAGCTTTAAATTTTTTAAAAATATCTTTCAAGATTTTTTATAAAGTATCAAAATAAATAAATAAATAAAAAGATTTTTTAACTAAATATTTTAAGTGAAGAAATTAAATTGTCTAATCATTGTGCACCATGTTGTCATTCTCTAAGGCAAATGATTTTACATCCCTAAGCAAATTCTGTGTGTAGTTTTCCTAGAACTCGCTGCTCTTCCTGCACCACTCCTCTTCCCAAACCCCTCCACCCCTTTAAAAGTGATGAAACCTTCCTTCTTCTGAAGAATATGATTTTTCCTTTTTCTGGATAATTTATATTAAATTCTGGAACAGATAAAACGTAGAGGATACTTAATGGTTTTTATAAGAAGGATGTTTGTACATTTGTGGAAACTAGTATTACTTGTCAGTGTGTCTCATTTGAGCCTGACTCTGAATGCATTCAACCATTTGTCTTTAACTGTCTGATACTGGTAGAGTTCCCATTGAGCCTCCTGGCCATGAGGGGGCACTACAGACCTTCCTGCTGCCAGGGTCAACTGGACAAACTAGACAAAAATAACAATTTGGAATCATTTGGGGATATTGACTCCTGACGTTTGTGTGTCTTTATTCAGTTCTTTACCCTATCCATTTCTGTGTTTACCATGCTGCATATTTACCTGGCCAAATCCCAGCTTGACAATGTCATTTTTTGATGCTGTTTCACACTGTGAAAATAATATGCATTGTTGAATCAGTGAAGCATGTTGCTGGGGATTAACAGAACAAAATCACACTAAGAGTTCTCTAATGATTGCGTGAATTTTAACAAAATGTTTTAAAATGGTGTTTTTTCCTTTTTTTTTTTTTGATAAAGTAACAAAGAAACTTGAGACACACCTTGTAAAACTCATGGTCCTTTGGGTGGTACATAGTGAAAAAATTGGCCGTCTGCTTTGTGAGCCTAAAAGGTGAAGTAGTGTGGGCTTTCCTCATTAATTATCATTGTGCATCTTCCCAAGTCATTTCTCGCTGAGACTTACAGTAACCTGCAGTTGATGAAATAGCCGCCTTCTGAGCAAGGTTAAGTTTTATAATTTTGGTGGACTTACACTTTTTCTGTAAAAAGAAACCTAAAGACCAAGCTTGCTTCAAGAAGGTGAGTTTTACAGCATTTTAGATAAGTCTGCGTTCCTGAAGATGTTAACTGTAAGCATGTGAGAGAGAAATGGAGGTGCTTTGCTACAAAGCACTGCTTGGGGAATGCTTACTTAATTCATTGCTTTGTAAAGCGTGCTGCAATAATATTGGAAGGCACCATCAACTCTATTCTTTTCAGTCTGCAAAGGATTTGCTTGCTTTTTCTTTAGCAGTAAATGCTAATCACTTTTTCCTCTGCGAGTCAAAGCTATATACAAAGAAACCTGAAGAAGTCTTTACAATGCCCTTTTGCAACCGTAGATTTTAGTGGGAGGTTCACAGACTGATGTCATGTTTTTTCCCTGGATAATTTTTTAAAGACAAAAATCTAAATCTGGGAAGGAGATTCACATCTTCCTGTTTTAAAATATGTCTTGTGTAAAATGAAGGAATTATCTTCTCAGTTGATACTTTCCTTGCATATATAATATATAAATAATACAAAATATAATGAAACATTACATATTTAAACAATGAAGTAAAAGCAGAACATATTTCAGTCCATATAAACGATAGTTGAAAGCTTTTGGGAAGATATTATATTGACTATTATGTCACAATATTTACAACATCGTAGGTATTAGTTAAAACTCTGGCATTGTGAAAGAATCAGGGGCAAATGCAATGAGACAATTTTATAGCCAAATCTCTTTTCTTACTATTGATTATATTATCTTTACACTATACTTCCTGTGTCCTAGGAAACTACATTTTTGCTCAGTGTGATTCTGCCAGATTAATTAATCCAGATATGTCAATGTTGTTTTGTATTTCCCAGGGTAGACCTTAGGAAGAGACAAGGCTTGCTCTGGAAGCTTGTGCCACAGCTTGTGTCATTATTCATAGCTGCATATCTACCTCAGTACTTGAGTCAGACTTGTTAAAACACGAAATCTTATCTGCATTTGGTTTTATTCTTATTTCCAAGCTGGCAAAGTGGCTCGGTTTTGTTGTTGGGATGTCCTTTGAGAACCAGCTCCTCCATCTTTGGCACTGAATTTTGTGGGTTCTGTAGTGCTTTCATGTACGTTAACACCTTTGCCCCCAGGATGTACAGTTTAGGAGTAAGTGTTGAGCAAACCATCCTCCTAATTGGGTGACACCTACTAACTCTTGAACATAATTGAAAGCCGATCCTCCACCATCACAGTTTGATCCATTTTCACTTGAGAAAAAGACATTTGGTAGTATGCTCGGTTTGAGTAGCTCAAAAATAACTCTCAATGCCAACCTGTGCTCTTGTTCTGCTGTCCCTGTGAAAAGATGGCTTGCTCACCTCCATGTAGCATCTGGACACTGGGAAAAGAAATGCCGGGCCATGCAGTCACGTTTGTCAAGGTACTGACACTGCGTAGAATCGAGGGAGGGGAAAGGAAAATCTGTGATAAGAATGAAGAGGGGAAAAAAGATATGCTTTTAAAAGTCAATCATTGTTGAAAATCAGGGCAGTTAGGATGGGAACATAAGAGGACTCATTCTCTAGCATAATGCCTCTCCTTCAGGACGGCCTGCTGGGCGGGGCCTGCCTGGCTCAGTACTCAAGGATTATAAATAACTATAGTTCTTTTAGGACATATTCATATCATTCATATATAAAATATATTATATATATATATAAAATATATTTTAATTCATAATGATACAGACATTGAGTAGCTGAGTATGACACCTGCTTCGTCAACTTCTCGTGAAGTTACTCTGCTGTCACTAATTGTTTTGATTTTGAATTTTGCATGAACATTCCAATAGGTTGGGTTTTTATTACTTTAATAAAACCAGTTTACCATGTTCTTATGGACACATCTTCAAATGCAAGATCTTTTGATTTCAGTAGAATTTGATTTTGGCAGTAGATTCTTTGGCATGCTTCATGTCAAAATTCTATGAAAATTACTGAGTAGGACTCTAATTCACTCCAGTTCTTTTTCTGATCTCCTACTGGTTGTCACTTCCAGTTCAGCTTTTGAATGTGAACTACCATGAGATGTCATTATGTTCCTTGCCAGACTCAGATGTTATTAATCAAATAATACTATGGCTTAGGGTGATTTACTAGAGTCACCTTCCACTCTTCAGCACATACCCACTGGACATACCTTAGTGTTCACAATAAGTGCTAAGATTTCAAGTCCTGGAGCTCCTGAAGCTTTCAGTAGGAGTCAGTCCCTGCTGTATGTATTCCTACCTACTAAGTGACAGTTACCTACTAAGATCTCCAGCATAAGGAAGCATAATATATTTGGTGTCCTTCCGAACTGGATAGTTTGAAAAATGAAGCTTTTAGTTTTAAGCTATTGAGACAGGATTATATAGCCCTGTCTGGCTTTGAACTCTTGATCCTTCTACCTTAGTATCCTAAGTTCAGGGATTATAGTTGTGTCACCATGCCCTGGAAAAAATCAGCTGTTTACTGTCACGTCACGAGAGGGACAAAGACAGATAAATGCCAAATTCTTTATGCTGATTCATGTTGCTGTTCTTCACTCTACTTTCTTAGAAACAGTTAAATAGGAAGACTCTTTAGCATACTCTTATCATAATTGGGCAGTGTTTGAAGGGCTTTTGTTTGCTTCATCAACCCCATGCTATGCTCTTTAGTACACAGATAAGTGGTGTTTTTATTTAGCCAAAGCATAACCATTCTAATTAGTTTAAAGGAACAGTACTTTTTTATTTTTATGCCTTGAAAAACTCCACTGAAATCTTGGGGGTGGAAATGATAGATCTTTCAGGACAGGGCAAATGAGAGGATCTCCTTAAAGAGCTCAAAACATTTGAAAGCTCAAAAGCAGGTATCTTCTTACCTTTCAGGCCCTAGGGAAAAGCTGACATTCAGGAACCTGCAGCCCTGTGGGTGGGGAGAGTGAGCAGAACACAGCAAGTCCCAGTGATGAAGGCCCTGGCCACCCTTAAGAGCAGGCACCAAAAACATGAGATTCCTCTTTCTAAAGTCTCTAGAATTAGAAATTCTAAGTGCATTCCCCTACTTAGTGTGGCCATTGACCTTCCCTTTCCTGTGTTTTCTGTTCATCTTCCACACTGAGTTAACCAGAGGCTTCAGCCATAATTCAGGCCCATTTTGAGGCCCATGGTGAGATCCCTGTGTGGAAAATAGCAGTTGTGAGTGAAATGTTGAAATATTTCACAAAAGGAATCTCTGCTCTCTCTCCTCCCTCTGGAATATTTTCTCAGAAGTAAGAAGAAGACCTGTGTCTAATAAACTGGGAGTTGAATAACCCAGAGGGAGAGAGACCTCGAGGAATGTGATAAAGGGAAGCCCTGGACCACAGGTGTGTAGGAGAGGGAAGCAGGCAATTGAGACAGGAAAAAATGGAAGATTCTAGCCTTAGCACTGACTGAATACCTGGCACCGGGCGCTGCAAAGATGGAGATTGGAAATTTAATGTGAGATAGTCGAGGTGAATTAGAGAAAGGTTACCAGGAAACTCATTTAATGCCACCAGCAAAATGCAGTTTGATTAATTATATGGTAAACGAAAAGAAATTTTGCTTTTTAAAAAGTGCTATACTCTACCACATTGCTTAGCTATGATTTCTATCAATATTGTCATTGTAACATAGGCACTCAAAATTGATGATCCTCCAAAATGTGAGCAGATATAATTCTATTACATTAGGTAGGAAGAGAAGTATATGTGTTTATAACATATATGTGCCTATATTTATATAGAGAAATATGTAGAATATATATATATATATATATATATATATATATATATATATATATATATTGTTTTGATGGAATGGTGTTAACAAGTGTTCTTTTATTTAAAAATACTTTTAATGAAATGAAAAAATGACAATTATGTGTAGTTCCCCAATTTTTTTCTGAAAATTCTGTTGTTTATGAAAACTGAATGCCTAGCATCTGCTAGATTTGATTATTTAATTTGGCTGTATTGATTGCTTTGAATAAAATCTGTGTCCATTTAGATTTGTCTTCACTGCTTTTTCTGATGTATGGAAATGGCAGGGAGCAAATGCCAAGTCTGTGTTCCTTCTAAATGTTAATGTCCGCTGGGGATTGGTTTTGTAGGAGCCATGTATTTAAAAGGGCTCAGATTATTGCCAACAAAATAGATTTTTAATGTCTGTGCACATTAACTTTATGATCATGTTCATAATCATTAAATTTAATTGATCATTTTTCTTATGTATTTAAAATCCTGCATGTAGTCACAAGGCCGTTTGAAATATGTGTGCCCCTTATATTTCAGATTGTAACGCATTCTTTCTTATGGCTTCTGGCTGCTACCTTTCAACAACAAGGATTATCAAAGAGAAGATCTAACAGCAGATCATAGCAAGTTCATCTTTGAAAATGTAGGTTATAGTCGTATTTTTCAAGCAAGGATTAGCTGTCCAAATATAGACAAGTTCTGATAAATAGCACCCCAGAGGATCAGGGTGTGAGCAATAGAAGTGAAACCAGGTGGGGACTGGGATCACAATGAGCTCGGAGCTTATAGAGAGCTACATATGCTAAAGAATGTTTAGAGTCAGTGTTCCACTCATATTCACTAAGACTGTAATTATTATGTACAGTTTTATTGGAGGCTTTCGGCTATAAAGTTTTCTACATAAATCACATTCACATAAGGTTTCAAGATACTTGTCTCTAACACCTATAATGAGTTGGAGAAAGATGAGGGTACTTTTATGTGCTTCAGTCAACCGAAAAAGAATGCCTTCTCTTCCTGGCTTACAGACCCTCTGCTGGAGACTGCGTTGGTATCGTCATGGCAACTCCAATTGGGGAAATGGTATAAAGAGAATGTAAAATATTCAACTAAAAATAAAAGGAGCCTGTGGCCTGACTCCTGTGCATGAGTTTTTATTATCTTAAGGTCACCAGATTTAACTAATATGAGTGAATACAAAGCAGCCAGCTAAATTCAGGTTATTTCACATAACTTTTCCTATGCCTAATATAAAATTTGGGAGCACACTTACATTAAAAAGAAGTTATTTGTTGCTCATTCAACTTAAAATTTAGTTAGACAGATCCTGATTCTGTTATCAGGATCAACATCCTGCAGCTAGTACCAGGCCCTCTGGCTTCCAGATTAGTGAAGTTAAATAATCATACTTACTTCATAAGTTACAGGTTTGACTCTAGCTTTGCTGAATTCTAGACCATTAAGTCTGTATTTATGACCCATGATCATACTTGGGGTATTTAGCATTGTTATTATTGAAGACCATTTTTTCTCAACAAAGATTTTAAAAAACACTGGGTTCAAGATAATTTATGGAACATTGTCAGGACTAAAGGTAAATAGACCACACTTGAATCTAACTTTTCTATTTTATTTTCTATATTTATTTTGTCTTATAAAATACATCTATTTATATTCTAGTTAGGTGGCTTAGGTATGATGTGTTAGAAATTTAACAGGACAGAATAGTATACACTAAAAACAATTCTGGCCTATTCCAGCCCCAGCTTGCCCTCCCCAGGATAATTAATAGTGCTATTGTAGTGGCTTGTTGTCATTGTTTTGCTTTGTACCTTTATGGATTCACATTTTTCCATAAAAATAGGAAATGTAAAATGCTTTACTACTTATTTTAACAACATATTCTAGTATATTTGCTAAAACTATATTTTAATAAATATTTGTGGATATCATTGTCTCTCTGGTGCTACTATTGGAACGGTTTGTCTGCTCAGTTTTTAAAATTTATGTTTAAGTCATGCAGAAATGGGCTATACCTTTCTCATAATTTAGGAAGATAACATGATACATTCCTAGTCCTCCACCGTTGTCACCCAGCCCAAGTCATGTCTCCTACCCAAGCAGCAGTTTTATGGCAACTGTCTTTCTCTCTCGCCTTCTGTAAGCTCCCTGCAGCAGATGCATGAATTATCGCAGGCTACCCATTTGTTCAGGATAATCCACTGGTTGCCCACCTTGTATAGACTAAATATTGAATTGTTTTCTAATTAAAAATCCTAAGACCTGCTTGTCTATTTCCCAGCATGCAAAGGTTTCCACACCCAAGACCCACTGTATCCTACCACATCTGCTCGGTGTCTGTTTCTGTTCCTCAGGATTTTCCCACTCAGTTATACCTACAGCAGCTCACCCCTTTCTTCCAGACTTTGTACTGCATGTGGGGGGGTGCTTTACTTTTGTTTTGCAGAATGACGTTCTCTGGCCATCTAATCTAAAACAGATCCTTTGAGTTATCTTATTTAAATCACCTTATAATATTTAACTGAATATCAAATTAACAGAGATATCAAATTATATTTACCTTTTTATTACTTGATTTTCTGTTTCAACCTCTTGGAAATCTAAATGCTTCATGTTACCTTCTGGGCATAGTATTTGTTAACTATGTAAATAAATGATTGGCTTTCGGAAAAGTTGGACGTATACTGTTAGAAGAGTAAGCCAGGTGTGGGGGACATAAATTTGGGATTACATTCTCCACCTTAGGTTTTGACACAAGATCCCTCACTGAGCCTGAAGCTTAGTTGATTAAGCAAGAATGGCTGTGCAGCAAGCTCAGGGATCCTCCTGTCTTCTACAGAGAATGTGGGAATCTTGCACCTAGCTTTTAAAATTCATACTAGGGATCTAAACTCAGGATCTCATACTTGGCTGGCGATCACTTCATTTGCTGAACCATCGCCCCATCCTCAGTTTGGAAACATTTAGTAGACAGAATTGATCAGAAAACTCTAAAGAATGAACAGTGAGAATCATGTGGCCATGGCAACATTCCTGGTTTGTGATTTAGATTCATATGATTTGACTTGGCATCAAATCAGTTCATGAGCACATTCTATGGTTTTTACGAGAGAATTGACCAGTAAGGGGTGTGGGAGAATTTTCTGGAGTTGATGTTTATGTTCTGTCACTTTATTGGGGTGTGTCGGATAGGGTGAATGCACTTACCAGAACATACTTAAAGGTACATGTAAGATTTGTAGAGTTGACTTTGTGTCAGTTATATCTTTTAAAAAACCTGTAAACAGACATTGAAGAGTTAGTACAATGCTGGAGTGTGTAGAAGTGAACTGATATCCATCACATACTTTTTTATTGTTGTGTTGAAGCAGGGCCCGATGTACCCCATGCTAGCCATGTGCTTGTTATGTAGTCCAGTGTGAACAACTGATTCTTCCGCTCCCCTCCCACAAGTCTTCCGATTATAGGAAGTCTCCCCTGCCATTCCTGGATACTGTGTATTTTTAAATACACTGATAAATAAGAAGGGATGATAAAATAGAAGGATGAATGTGTCATGATTAGGTGATAAAACAACATAATATTCATTGTAAATACAGTCTGTGAGTCTATCTGTATAATGTGTAATTCTCTCAATTTATGAATGCTGAAATTTTCTGTAATAAAAGTACAGGGGGAAACAGATATTTTACTCAGAAGAATATATTCCCTGAAGGTAAAAGCTTTAACCTATAATAAAATAATATACATAAATTTTTTGAATCCATACTTGGGATTTTAGTAATGCTACCAGTTAATGAGATTAATGAGTTAATAGGTGTGTGTCTGTGTTTCTGTATTAGTGGGTAGTGCAGGGAAAGGCTTGTGTGTGAAAAACAAGGAAAAGAGCCCATTTTTTATATGTCCCAAGTAAAATCATAGACAAAGAGCTAAGCAGAGCCAAGGAAGGTAACTTTATGCTCTCCTCTCAGGTTGCATATGTAGAAAACAAAAAGATCAGTCTATTAGTTAGCTTTGCAATATTGCTATGACCACATTACACACACACACAAAATTAAATAACAAAATAGTCATTCGGCTCATAGATACATAAGGTTCAGTCCCCAGATACTTGGCCCCATGAACCTGTGCAGAACCTTGTGATAGGAGAGCATCTTCTTCACTTTGTGACACACAGGAAAGAGTCAGAGCAAACCATAGCCCCACAGCCCTCAGTTATCTCTTTCCCAGATCTAGGCCCCATCGCCTGGCTTTCACCACCTCCATTAATGTCAGCATTTTATGAATCTACCAAGAGATTAACCCAAGGGCTGAAGAAGTGTCACAGTTGGTTCTCATGTAAAAAGACTTGTGTTTGGATCCCTTGAATCCATGTAAAAGCTGAATATGGAGGTACACATCTATAACTTCCACCAATTGGGGTGGGAAAGAAGTGGGTAGATCCATGGAGGCCATTGGCCAGAAGCCTACCTTAACCGATGAGGGTTAGTGAGTGACCCTTATTCAAAAGTGGAGGAGAATGATGGAGAAAGACACTAGATGTAGACCTCTGGTCTCCGTGAACCCCCACATGCACAGGCACACATGTGTATACACACACACACACACACACACACACAGTGTGGGGAGTATTATCCTGTTTAATAATTATACTTTATGATCAGAGGCTTTACAATCTTAATTTGTCTCTGGGAAGATTTTTTCAGAAAGAGAAGTGTATATGACAGTCAAGAGTAACCATCAGGTAAACTAAATGATCTATTTTCAATAGACAATTTAGAGGCAGGTGTCCCATATCTACCCGTGTTCTTAGCTTCTTTACTCTGCATGTCTTTTCTATGAATTTTTCTATGAAAACATAAATAAAACAATGTCATTTATTTAAATTCACTGTGTGAACATGTCTTGTGTGTTGTGTGTGAGAAGTAAGTTTATAGAGTCTGTCAAGTGACTAATTCTCAGCTCAGTCAAGTCAGGCAGGGCTGGCAGTGAATGTTATATTCTTTACATAAGAGACCCTTGCAGGCAGTGTAAGTAGATTCAACTGTACCTCCATAGTCTACATGATAAGTTATTATTATACTTCATATTCAGTTTCATTAAAGTAAGGGCTTCTACATTTTCCTATTTCCATTGTGGATCTGTGATATGTCCATTTGTGGTTAGATATCCCTGTGGCTGCTATTCTTATTTGTACATGCACCACAGCACAAAGTTAAATTAATTGTCCAGGACAAAGATTTTGGCTCTGATTTAGGTAAAGATTTCAGGTAAAGATTTTACCTGATGGCTTGGTCTGAAAATTGGATCTGATTATAGACATGGAAAAACACAATCCCAATTTAGGCATGAGTTTGTTGCCTTGAATGTGAGCCAAAGAGAAAAGTGCCCACTAGATGGCTTGTGATTTCATCTCCTTTAGACTTGGGTGAATTCCAGTGGGCTGAGGGATATGGGCATTTACAGGGACTCATCACCTTGATGGTATAAATACCCCTGTTGGCATTATCAGGGTCAGTTAAAATGGAAGCTGTGTAAGCTCTTCATACTTTTCATAATTATTCAGGGTCCACAGAGTAAAGAACATCATTGGAATTTAGAGATGCTTTAACTAAAATACATGTGTTCTATCAACTACACAAAATGTGCTCTGGGGAAACAGAGAATCCTGATTATACAATGTGGTAATGGAAAAAGATTGCAGAGCCTGTGTGGGCTGCCAGTAAGGTGCTAAGCTTTGAATAAAATGGCATTTTATCATCTTTGAGAAGCAATCAGAAGAGAGGAACAAAGACTTGAAAGTAAATTTAAACCAAATTCTCATATTTCTGTAATTTAAACAACTTGTTTTGCTTTCTCATTGTTAAAATTAATCGTCTTCAGATTTGACAAACCATCTGTCCTGTGTGGTGTCAGAAGGATCATTTGAAAGCTCTTGGGATTAGTTGCAGGAATTTCGATTTAGTTAGGGCATCATACATCATGTCTGATGGCATTTGAAATATTTGTTGATAACTTATGCAGAATTTTCAAGGGAAGCTCTGGGTGTCTGGGGTAGGGTCCAAATTTTAAATTTTCCTTTGTTTGTAGAATTACTTGACAAATTTTGGTGTATCCTCATGCTTTCAGATGATATCCATAAAGTAAAGGATACTTTTATCTAGGGATTGACACAAAACTATTTCTACAAATTGCTTTTATTAAGCTACCTGCCTTTTGTTCATACCATAACCATAATGCATTGGTTTTCTATGGCTGCTGCAACAAATGACCACAAAAGCATTGTATTTAAAACATGCAGAAATGTACCCTCTTACAGTTTTGGAGAGTGGAACAGCGAGATTCATGTGAAGGCAGAGCTGCCCTCCCTCTGAGAGGCCAAAGGAGTATCTGCCCCTAGCCTTTTCCAGCTCTCAGGTTGCTGGGGAACCTTAGCTAATACTGTGTCACTCCACCCTCCCTATACCTTTCTCTTGCCGTCCTTTCTGCCTCTTTAAATTGCCTTCAGCCTTCTTGTAAAGATACTTGTGATTACATTTAGAGCCCACCCACAGACTTTCCCCATCATAAACTCTTTAAATTTGATCTAAAGATTTTTTTTGCCATATAAGGAAATATTCAGAGGTTTTAAGAATTAGGAGACAGTTATCTTTGGGGAGTTATTCAGCCTCCACAGCAGGCGTCCCCATACTGTGTGGATTCATATGGATGGGGCATGTGGTACTTTTTTCTACTTTGTCTCAGCTGTTATCTAAGGTGACCTGCCAGGACATTGTTAATCCCAAAATTCTCCATAGTTATATGAAGGGTTAACGCACATGCACACAGGTACCTATGTGTGGGTAGGTGAGGGGAACTGACAGACAGGAAGGCAAAGATGGAGAGACAAGGGACAACGGGAGACAGACAGAAAGAAACGTCCAAGGATCAGTGATGCTGGGTGTCTTCCTCAGGCACTCTCCAGCCTTGTTTACTGATTCAGCTGGAGAGAGTTATTTCTCGGTTACTAGAGTTGATACATGTTGACGTACAGAGCATTTATTTAAAAGTGGGTCCTAAGGATCATAACTGAGGTCCCCATGCTTACGCATCAAGCACATTCCTAACTGATCCATCTTCCCAGGTTATTATCTGGAGCTGTAGCCTGCTTCTCCAGTTTTAGCCACTCACATGGCCAATACATTTGATTTTAAGTGGATTGAGAGTACAGGGTCATTTTAGCAGGCTTGTCCTCACTGACAGAAGTACTTGAAGCATGTGTCCTAGCAACAGTGACTCTTCTGTGAAGCTTATCTTTTAAGAATAGAATCTTCCAGTGCCCAGCATTATTTGAACCCATCTGAAGGAAGCATAAGTCTTTTCGCCTTTCCCCAAAGTTCTTAACTTAGGGAAGGAGCATACAGGGCTGTAAAGCTTAGGATTAGGAGGAAAACATGTAATTTGTTGAGAGTAAATGCAAATACAAAACTGGAGGTGACACAGCTAGGAAGCACCTGGATTCCACCTACTACCAAAACAATCCAAAGCAAGTAGGCAAAGAGGAAGGCTGTCCCAGGGTGACATCTGCAGAGTCTTGAGTGGTGTTCCTTCACATTGGATTGCACCTTCCTCATCCTTTGTGAGGTCGTATATGTCCCTTTCGGCTCCGAAATTCCATTGTGGTGATTCTCCCCTATCCAAAAAGAGAAGACAATGAGAACCTTGACAGATGCCTCTTAGAAAAGTTGGCAGGAGTCTGAGGAGGATGGTGAATGGAGTCAGAGGTGGTGAATATCCAGTGACATTAATTTGTCATTGCTTAATTTTTCTTCTGGTAGTGCTGAATGAGTTCTGAACAGATTTGGAGTATTGCTGAGCCCAGGAGAGTTTTGCTAGTCTTAGTCACTAGACCTGGACTGCCTTCTCATAACAGACAACACTATTTCTCCTTAGCAAAGGCCTATCCTAGAACCTCATTGTCTAGCAAACGGACAGCACACCAGAGAGTAGGTAACTAAACCACAGTGAGAATGTCCTCTTGGGGCTCTTACAGCTGGAGCTGGAAGAAAGAACCCTTTGTTTTCTTATTTAGGAACCAAAGGTGTGGATATGCATTGCTTACCGAGGACAGATCTTATGAGAAATAAGAGAAATGAACACTGGACATATTTGGCATAGAAAGAGGAAGGAAAGAAAGAAAAGATAAAGGAATTTTAATTCCTGCATCTCTGAGGCTAGTTCTGTTCATACCTTTTTATAATTTGCCTACAAAAACTCACCCTTGCCTTTAAAGTGCAGTTCAGTGTTTGACATTTGAAGCTAAAAGAACTCTTGAGTTAGGGATATGGTGCAGCTCAGATGATCAAGTGCCTGCTTACCATGCACAATGCCCTGAGTTCAATCTAGAATATCACATTAAAGGGGGAGGTGGGTGATGTAAGCTTCATGTTCTCTGCACACAGGATGTAGAGACAAGAAATAGAGAAATTCAAGATTGTTCTCATGCCCTGAATTGGAGGTCAGCTTGATCTATATAAGACATACATCAAAAGAGCAAAATTAAGTCACAGTTCTTACAAGGCATGTCAGTGTGGAACACTCGAAGTGAGATTGGCAAAAGCTACCTGGTATGTCTTTTCATGTGCAACAGGAAGATAATACCAGCTGGAATTTCTTTGTATAGATTGCGTATCCTTCATCTGAAATGCTTGGGTCAGAAATTGTTTCAGATTTTTGTGTGTGTGTGTCTTGGAGTATTTGCATATTCAATATCCAATGTTCGCAAATCTTAAATATTATCTTCGAAAGAAACCAAATCTGAGTAGGAAATTCATTTGTTTCAGGTACACATTACACACACTGCCTGAAGGCAAGCTTAAGCAGTACTGATAAAGCGTTCACAATTTTTTTTTAACCTTTTTGAGACAAAGTCTCATAATATATCTCGGACTGGCATTGAAATTGTCACAAGTCCAGGCTTCTCTCAAACTTACGATCCATCTATGTCAGATTCCCTTGTGCTAGGTTACAGGTGTGCACTACCTTACTGGTTTAAAACAAAGCCCATGGCATGGAATTTTCCATCTGTGGCATTGTGAGCTTTTGTGGGTGCATATTTCTTGGTTTTGGTTGGTTGGTTTTGGTTTTGATTAAAGAGCCCCATTGGTTACTTTTCTTGACACATTGACAGCATCTGTAGTTTCAATGCACTTCTGCTAAATTTGGAAGTATTTGATAGGAAGAGAATTTGCTATGGGAGTACAGTCCTTTTGCTGACAAGTGCACACTCAGTCAACCTTCTGAAGCCGGCCTTTCCTCATCTGACAAGTGGTTGAGTTGTTTCTGACACCCCCTTGCCTCCCTTTCCTATCTCCGAGTAGATAGCCGTGGCTGAACATTCAAGCTCTTAACTGTCTGAGACCTTTTTGGGGAAAAATTCTAGTACCATAAGTTTTATATTCCTGTATTATTTTCTGCCATGGTTTTCCATATTAGAAATATATTTGTCTTTCCTTTATTTTGTCTTATTCTAAAGTAAAGCATTTTCCTAGGTAGGTGCTATAGATGAGCAAATTGACCACAAGGACTTTATATGGGATACTGGTTCTCAGAGGGTCAGGAAAGCTGTCTTAGCTAATATGATTATGTCTCTGTTTCACTAAGCCCTTAGGAAGCTTTCTGTCTCATTTGTCATACAATGCATATATATTGAGGTAGCACTCACTGAACTGTAGAGAGAATTGACTTTAGGATAACACAAACAAACAAACATTGAGTCAGTTACGGTAGAAACTAACACTATTCCAGGATGCATTTCCATATCTGGCTTAAGGCCCTCTACCATGTGTCTCCTCAGTAAGCATAAAACTAGTCATATTTCTTCTGTTATTGAAAATTATGACTACCCTTAAGTACTGATTAATGAATCTGTTAGACCATGTTTTAAATGAATGAAATAGAATGTTCTGCTTAAGTTCAATCATAGCCTAATTCCACTGCGCAAAATATACAGTACAGTGTGTTATTTCTGAGACTGCTTTTACTGGTGCTTTGTTTCTTTGTTCCCTAAAATGCTCATTTGCCTCCCCTGTGAATTCTTCAGCTTCTAGAGTCTTGCAGCCTGACTCTCACGCCACTCCAGTTAATAAAGTCTGTGATTGTATAGGCCCGAGGAAGTTGCTCAAACGTTTACTGAAGCCTTTGACTTTGCTCCTCTGCTCAATTCAGCATATGGACCAGAATAAAAAGAATAATTTGATCTTATTTCCTCTGTTTACAGGCTCTGTACAACTCAATCAAGAACGAGAAGCTTGAATGGGCAGTGTGAGTATGCTAGAGATCAGCTTTTTAATGATGTGGTTTCCTCTTGCTATTTTTCTCTATGCCTTGGAGATGATTTTGGAGAGTGAAATGTGCATAAGCATTCTTTCTTCATGTCAGTTGTCTTATCTGCTTTGTATAAAACCCCAGTCAACCCTGGGAAATCTTGGTTGTTTGTAGTGGGGGAAGGGTCACTCAGCACTCTGGTTTTGCTCAGCTTGCTATTGCAGTTGATCACCTTATAATGAATCCTTTGAAAATGGTATCCTGAAGAAGAAGAAGAAAGAAAAAAAAAAACCTGTTGGCAAAATTGTGTTTATTCTAAAAGCTAACATACTTGGTGTGCCTAGCACCTACTCATTTGAATTCCCTCTTTTGTCATAGATGAAACTTTCTTAAGATATTAGTCATCCTGTCATGTGAGTCCATATTAATGAAGAGAGAAAAAGGTTCTATGTGTAGATAAGCTTGAGAAATAGTGCAGTGGGTTAAAACAGCCGGGTGCTTTAAACTTAGTTTTATATTCAGTGCTATTACATAGTAAGAGTCTCTAATACAAAAATAATTCCTGAAACTGCATAACAGTAAAATGCACTGTTTGAGGGTATATGCTCTAGGAGGTACTGTTTAGATAAACCCTATTTCACTTTATATAAGCTAACAATACTTTCCTGTTAAATTTTCACTAATACACAAAGTTTATTTAAAAAATTACTAGGTTTGCTGATGAGATGGGGTAGCTGGCTAAGGCACTTGTTGTCAAGCCTGATGACCTGACTTTGGCCCCAGGACCCACATGGTGAGAGAGAACCAACTTCTACAAGTTGTCATCTGAGCTCCATAGGCACCACAACAGGCTGGAGCCCATGCACCTTACCGCAGTGTGTTCTCCCCTCTCACACACACACAGTCCGTAAAGTTAATACCACTTGAAGTACTCCATTAATTTCCAGACCATACATTATTGCTGTAAGCAAAGTAGTCCATTTAGGAGTTTAGTACTTGCAAGTGTAATCACTTATATGCCTATGTTTATACATGACAAAGCTCACTTGAAAGCAACATGTCAAGAATGACTTTGTAGCATTCTTAACAACCATGGTTCAGAACACTCACTATTCTTTCAGAGTACCAATTTTAGTTCCCAGCACCCACATAGTAGTTCGCAAGCATAGGTCTAGTTTCAGCAGATTCTATACCCTTTTCTGAACTCCCGAGGCACCAGACATCCAGCTTAGAAACTCAGATTGCAGAGTCCGATCTGACATGAGTTTTCCTCTTCTGTAGACTAAGTTAACATCAGCAATTGTGTCTCAGGTGACTTTTGGGAGGACCCAGAATACTCTGTAGCACTAACCATGAAAGAGATTATCTTTCAGTTGACACCTGATTCTGTAGCTGAGAAAGCTCAGGTTCTAGCTTTTTATTTTTATATATATATATTTTTTGTCTCCTTCTCTTTCATCTCTTTTTAATCCCTCATCCATCTGCTTGTGTGTGTACTGCCCGTTTGTGTTACAAAGGTTAAAATAACTCACTGCAGCCATTGATATATTTTAATCTTCTTCCTCCTCCTCCTCCTCCCCCTCCTCCTCCTTCTTCTTCCTCCTCCTCCTCCTCCTCCCCCTCCTCCTCCTCCTCCTCCTCC
>JADRCH010000162.1:1481828-1507754 GCA_019843965.1 Rhynchomys soricoides
AGAGGAGGAGGAGGAGGAGGAGGAGGAGGAGGAGGAGGAGGAGGAGGCGGCGGCGGAGGCGGCGGCGGCAGCTTTGATTTTATCTTTGGTCCCTTGGCTATGTAGTCCCAAGTTCTTGGTCACACAGACTAGGTTGGATATGGGTTCCATCGAATCAGATATTGATTGTTTATTCCCAGAAGCTTTATGTCATCACTGCACCAACATACCTTCCAGGCATTATAGAACTAAAGGTTCTGGCTAGGTTGGTGTACATGGCTCTCCTTTGGTAGCCTCTAGAGTTTCTTCCTGTAACAAAGATGCTGGCATAAAGGTGCTTTGTGAGCAACAACTATACTCTGTGTTCAGTGAGTTGTGTATTCATTGTTCCCAGTAATGGGGTCTTGCATTCTGTTTATGGTGAGCAAGTTATAGTCTTGGTAATAGCCTTCCTTGTTTGGGGGTTCCTATAGGACCCTTTGAGTCAATTAGATATAACCCAGTCCTGATACTGGAAACTTCTTTTGATGTCAAGAGATGGAGATGGCCAGTTGGGGCTCTCTCTCCTTCATTGTTTGGTGATTTCATTTAGATTGATTGTGTGTGTGTGTGTGTGTGTGTGTGTGTGTAAAAGCTGCTTCTAATTTGGGTTTCCATAATACCCCTCCAGTGGTCCTTTATTTATCTGTCTCAACCCATATTCCCTCCCTCTTCTCCCTCACCTCTCCACATCTCCATTTGGTTTTCCTATTTCAGTCCTTAACCCATACAGCCGTAGCTATCTATTTATTCTATCTCCCTTTCCTAGGGAGATTGATCTGCACCCCAGCTCTACTCCCACCCCATACTCCTTTTCTCTGTACTCAATTTCTGTGGTTCTATAGATTGTAGCTTAGTTACCATGGACTCTATCTAATATCAGTAAAAAAATGAATACACACCATATTTGTCTTTCCACGTCTCCCTCCTCCTCCTCCTCCTCCTCTTCCTCCTCCTCCTCCTCCTCTCACCCTCCTCCCCTCTTCTTTATTAGTTCTATCTATTTACCTACACATTTCACAGTGTCAATTTTCTTTAAACAGCTGAATAATACTCCATTGCATAAATGTACACATTTTATGTATCCATTCTTCTGTTGTGGAACATTTAGGTTGTTTTCGGTTTCTGGCTAGTGTGAATAGAGCACTGATGAGCATGGTTTAGCAAGTGTAGCTGGAGTAACCTGAAGCATCCTTGAAGGTATTCCCATGAGGGATATGAGGGATATAGCTGGATCTTGAGGTGGATCAATTCCCATCTTCCTGAAGAACCACCATGCTGATTTTTGCATTACTGTAAACATGTGCACTCCCACCAGCAGTGGGAAAGCATTTCTCTTACTCTACATCCTTGTCAGCATGTCACTTGTTTTGTAGATCTTACACATTGTAACAAATGAAACATGAAATCTTAATTTGCCTTTCCATGTTGATAAGGATATTGAACATTTATAAAGTTATTCTCAGTCATTTGATTTTTCTTCTTTTGAGAATTCTGTGTATATATATAATATATATATATATAATACATATATATATATATTATACATATACATACACACACTCCATTTTTAAATTGGATTATTTGTATTCTTGGTGCCTAGTGTTTTGTAATTCTTTATATATTTTGGAAATTAGCCCTCTGTGGGATGTGTTGTTGGTAAAAATCTTTGCCCACTCTTAAGTACTGACAGTTTGTATGGAAAATTATGTCATTTGCCATAGAGAAATCTTTTCAGTTTCATGAGGTTCCATTTATATTACATGTTGATCTTAGTGCCTGTGCTAATGTTATTCTGTTCAGAATGTCTTTTCTTGTTCCGATAGATGTTCCACTAAATTCTCTTCTGTCACATACAGGATATCTGATTTTATGTTGTAGTCTTTGATCCATTTGGAGTTGTTTTGTGCCAGCTGATAAGTATGAACATATTTGGATTCTTCCAAATCCAATCATCCCATTTGACCACCATTTATTGAAGATGCTTTTTTTCACTGTGTATATTTCTGTCTACTTTATCAAAATTCTGGTGTCCGTACGTATGTGGATCTACGTTTGGATCTTTAATTCTACTGAATTGAGGACCGTGTTTGTTTCTGGCCAACACCATGCTGTTTCTATTACTATAGCTCTGTAGTAGTGTACTATAGCACTCAATCTGAGGTTGGTGATGGTGATACCTCCAAGAGTTCTTTTATTATTTAGGATTGTTTCAGCTATCCAGAGTTTTTTGTATTTCCATATACAGTTGAAAATTTGACTTTTAGGACCTGCAAAAACTGTGCAGGAATTTTTGTGGGGACAGAATTGAATGTGCAGGTTGGTTGTGATAAGGTGTATCATATTTACTGTATTACTCCTACTGATCCATGAGCATGGGAGACCTTTCCATCTTCTGAGGTCTTTAATTTCTTTCTTTAGTGACTTGAAAGTTTTATCACACAAGTGTTTCACTTACTTGGTTAGAATTACCCCAAGTGGTTTTGTATTATCTGAGGCTATTTTGAAAGGTGATATTCCCCTGATTTCTTTTCCAATCTGCTTGTCATTTGCATACAAGAGGCTACTAATTTTTGTGAGTTCATTTTGCACTGAGCTATAGTTTATCAACTGTAGAAGTTTCCCCGAGGAATTTTTAGTGAATATATATTCATCTGCAAATAGGGATAATTTGACTTCTCGATTTCTAATTTGTATCCTCTTGGTTCCCTTCAGTTGTCTTATTGCTCTGGCCAGGACTTAAGGACTGTATGATAAGGTAGGAGGTAAGGAGAGAGGGGGCCATCCTTGCCTTGGCCCTTATGTCACCCGAATTGCTTTGAATCTCTCTGCATCTGGGTTGTTTTTGTCTATGTGGCTCTTGTAACCCCCTTTGTTATACTGCATGTCCCTAATCGCCCCAGGGTTTTATTATGGAGATGTGTCGCGTTCTGTTAAAGGCTTTTTCTGCATCTCATGAGATGATCTGATCATGTGGGTTTTGCCTTTGTTTGTTTATATGTTGGGTTACATTCATTGATTTACATATGTTGAACCATCCCTGCATCTCTAGGATAAAGCCTACTTAATCATGGTGAATGACCTTTATTATATGCTCTTAGGTTCTATATTTGGTTGGTAGTTTATGCATCTGTGTTAGGTCTTTGTGTGGTTTGGGTATCAGTATAATTGTAGGCCTCAGAATACAAATTGGGCAATGTTTCTTCTATTCCTATTTTGTGGGATGATTTGAGGAATGTTGGAACTAATTCTTCCTTGAAAGTCTGGTAGAATTCTGTACTACAACCATGAAGCCCTGAGGGTTTGCTTCTGGGTTTTTGTTATTGTTGTTGTTCTTTGGTTGGTTGGTTGGTTGGTTGGTTTGGTTTTGGCCAGGAAACATTTTTTAATTATTTTTTAATTTATTTTTTTTACACTCCAAATTATATTCCTTCCCACCTAGTCCACCCTCTGGCTGTTTCATATCCCATACCTCCTCTCCACCCCCTGTCTCCACGAGGATGTCCCCACCCCCCACCACCCACCCCACCTGACCTCTAAACTCCCTGGGGCCTCCAGGCTTTTGAGGGTTAGGTACATCTTCTCTGACTGAACCCAATCCCAGCCGTTGTCTGCTGTATCTGTGTTGGGGGCCTCATATCAGCTGGTGTATGCTGCCTGCTTGGTGGTCCAGTGTTTGAGAGATCTTGGGGATCCAGGTTAGTTGAGACTGCTGCCCCTCCTACAGGGTTGCCTTCCTCCTCAGCTTTTTCCAGCCATTCCCTAATTCAACCACAGGGGTCAGCAGCTTCTGTCCATTGGTTGGGTGCAAATATCTGCATCTGACTCTTTCAGCTGCTTGTTGGGTCTTCCAGGGTGCAGTCCTGCTAGGCCCCTTTTTGTAAGCGCTCCATAGCCTCAGTGATAGTGTCAAGGCCCTGGAGCCTCCCTTGAGCTGGATCCCACCTTGGGCCAGTCACTGGACCTGCTTTTCTTCAGGCTCCTCTCCATGTCCATCCCTGCAGTTCTTTCAGTCAGGAACAATTATGGGTCCGAGTTTTGACTGTGGGATGGCAACCCCCTCCCTCGTTTGATGCCCTGTCTTCCTGCTGGACGTGGGTTCTATAAGTTCCCTCTCCCTACTGTCTGGCATTTCATCTAAGGTCCCTCCCTTTGAGTCCTGAGGGTCTCACCTCCCAGGTCTCTGGTGCACTCTGGAGGGTCCTATCTCTCTCTGGAGGTTGCTTGTTTCCATCCTTTCTGCTGGCCTCAGGGCTTCAGTCTTTTTCCCTCACCCAGTACCAGATCAGGTTCCCTTCTCCCTTCTACCCCTAACCCTGTCCACTGTCCCTCTCAGGTCCCTCCCTCCCTCCTCACTTCCCAGGTGGGGCTGAGGTGCCCTCACTTGGACCCTTCAGCTTATTGACCTTTATGAGTTTTTGGCTAATATCCACTTTTAGTGAGTACATACCATACATGTCCTTTTGGGTCTGAGTTACCTCACTCAAGATATTTTCAAGTCCCATCCATTTGCCTGCAAAACTCAGGATATCCTTGTTCTTAATAGCTGAGTAGTATTCCATTGTATCAATGAACCACATTTTCTGTATACATTCTTCTGTCATGGGACATCTGGATTGTTTCCAGCTTCTGGCTATCAGAAACAAGGACACTATGGACACAGTGGAACACATGCCTCTGTGGTCATCTTTTGGGTATATGCCTAAGAGTGGTATTGCTGGGTCTTCAGGTAGATCTATTTCCAATTTTCTGAGGAACCACCAGATTGATTTCCAAAGAGGTTGTTATCAGCTTGCATTCCCACCAGCAATGGAGGAGTGTTCCTCTTTCTCCACATCCTCACCAACATCTGCTGTCACCTGAGGTTTTGATCTTAGCCATTCTGACCGGTGTAAAGTGGAATCTCAGAGTCGTTTTGATTTGCATTTCTCTGATCACTAAGGACTTTGAACATTTCTTAAAGTGCTTCTCTGCCATTCAAGATTCCTCTGTTGTGAATTCTCAGTTTAATTCTATACCCCATTTTTTTATTGGATTGTTTGGATTTTTGGTGGTTAGCTTCTTGAGTTCTTTGTATATTTTAGATATTAGCCCTCTATTGGATGTGGGGTTAGTGAAGATTTTTTTCCCAATCAATAGGTTGCCAATCTGTCTTATTGACTATGTCCTTTGCCTTACAGAAGCTTTCCAGTTTCATGAGGTCTCTTTTATCAATTCTTGATCTTAGAGCCTGAGCCATTAGAGTTCTGTTTAGGAAATTTCCCTCTGTGCCAATGAGTTCAAGGCTCTTCCCCACTTTCTCTTCTATTAGATTCATAGGTTTTATGTGGAGGTCCTTGATCCACTTGGACTTGAGCTTTGTGCTAGGTGACAAATATGGGTCTATTTTTATTTTTCTACATACAGACAGCCAGTTAGACCAGCACCATTTATTGAAGATGCTTTCTTTTTTCCATTGTATATTTTTGGCTTCTTTGTCAAAGATCAAGTGTGAGTAAGTGTGTGGTTTTATTTCTGAGTCTTCAATCCTATTCCATTGATCAATGTGTCTGTCTCTGTACCAATACCATGTGGTTTTTAACACTATTGCTCTGTAGTAGAGCTTGCGGTCAGGGATGGTAATTCCCCCAGAAGTTCTTTTATTAAGAATTGTTTTCACTATTCTGGGTTTTTCACCTTGCCAAATGAATTGGTAAATTGCTCTTTCCATGTCTTTGAAGAATTGTGTTGGGATTTTGATGGGGATTGCATTGAATCTGTAGATTGCCTTTGTTAGGCTGCCATTTTTACTATGTTAATTCTGCCAGTACGTGACCCTGAGAGATTTCTCCATTTTCTGAGATCTTCTTTGATTTCTTTCTTAAAAGACTTGAAGTTATTGTCATACAGGTCTTTCACTTGTTTGATTAGAGGGACCCCAAGATATTTTATATTATTTATGGCTATTGTGAAGGGAGTTGTTTCCCTAATTTTTTTCTCAACCTGTTTATCATTTGTATAAAGGATAATTTGAGTAATTTTATATCTGGCCACTTTACTGAAGTTGTTTATCAGCTGGAGAAGTTCTCTGGTAGCATTTTTGGGGTCGCTTATGTATACTATCATACCATCTGCAAATAGTGATACCCTTATTTCTTCTTTGCCAATTTGTATCCCCTTGATGTCTTTTGTTGTCTCATTAGTCTAGCTAGCACTTTGAGTACTATATTGAATAGATATGGGGAGAGTAGGCATCCTTGTCCCCAATTTTAGTGGGATTGCTTCAATTATGTCTCTTTTTAATTTGATATTGGCTGTTGATTTGTAGTAAATTGCTTTTATTATGTTTAGGTATAGACCTTGAATTCCTGATCTCTTCAATACTTTTAACATGAAGGGGCATTGTATTTTGTCAAATGCTTTTTCAGCATCCAATGAGATGATCATGTGATTTTTTTTTTCCTTTGAGTTTGTGTATATAGTGGATTACGTTAACAGATTTTCGTATATTGAACCAACCTTGCATCCCTGGGATGAAGCCTACTTGATTATGGTGAATTATGGTTATAATGTGTTCTTGGTTATAGTTTGCAAGAATTTTGAGTATTTTTGCATCAATATTCATAAGCCAGATTCATCTGAAGTTCTCTTTTTTGGTTGGGTCCTTGTTTAGGTATCAGAGTAATTGTGGCTTCCTGGAAAAAAATGGATAGAGTTCCTTCTGTTTCTATTTTATGGAATAGTTTGAGGAATATTGGTATCAGGTCGTCTCTGAAGATCTGGTAGAATTCTGCACTAGATCCATCTGATCCTGGGCCTTTTTTGATTTGGAAGTTTTTAATGACTTCTATTTCCTTGTGCAATATGGGCCTGTTTAGATAGTTTACCTGCTCTTGATTTAACTTCGGTATGTGTTATCTATCTAAAAAACCATCCATTTCATCTAGATTTTCCAATTTTGTTGAGTATAGGCTTTTATGGTAGGATCAGATGATTTTTTTGAATTTCCTCCATTTCTGTTGTTTTGTCTCCTTTTTCATTTCTGATTTTGTTAATTTGGATACTGTATCTGGGCCCTTTAGTTAGTTTGGCTAGAGGTTTATCTATCTTGTTGATTCTCTCAAAGAACCACCTTTTGGTTTTGTTGATTCTTGGTATTGTTCTCTTTGTTTCTACTTGGTTGATTATAGCCCTGAGTTTGACTATTTCCTGCCATCTACTCCTCTTGGGTGAGTTTGCTTCTTTGTGTTCTAGAGCTCTCAGGTGTGCTGTTAAGTTGTTAGTGTAAGATCTCACCAGCTTCTTTACCAGGGCACTTAGTGCTATGAATTTTCCTCTTAGATGTGCTTTCATTGTGTCTCATAAGGTTGGGTATGATGTGTCAACATTTTCATTAAATTCCAGGAAGTCTTTAATTTCTTTCTTTATTTCTTCCCTGACCAAGTTATCATTGAGTAGAGAGTTTTTCAGTTTGCACATGTATGTGGGCTTTCTGTTTTTGCTGTTATTGAAGACCAGCCTTAGGCCATGGTGATCTGATAGGATGCATGGGATTATTTCAGTCTTCTTGTATCAGTTGAGAGTTGTTTTGTTACCAGTTATATGGTCGATTTTTGAGAAGGTACCATGAGGTGCTGAGAAGAAGGTGTATTCTTTTGTTTTAGGGTGAAATGTTCTGTAGATATCTGTTAAAATCCATTTGTTTCATAACTTCTGTTAGTTTCACTGTGTCTCTGTTTAGTTTCTGTTTCAATGACCTGTCCATTGGTGAGAGTGGGCTGTTGAAGTCTATCACTATTATTGTGTGGGGTTCAGTATGTGTTTTGAGCTTTAGTAAGTTTTTTTATGAATGTGGGTGCTCTTGCATTTGGGGCATAGATATTCAGAATTGAGACATTCGCTTGGTGGATTTTCCTCTTGATGAAGTGTCCTTCTTCATCACACTTAATAACTTTTGGTTGAAAGTCTATTTTATTGGATATTAGGACAGCAACTCCAGCTTGTGTCCTGGGACCATTTGCTTAGAAGACCTTCTTCCATCCTTCTACTCTGAGATAGTGCCTGTCTTTGTTATTGACACGTTTCTTGTATGCAGCAAAATGCTGGATCTTGTTTGCATATACAGTCTGTTAGCTTATATCTTTTTATAGGTGAGCTGAGTCTATTAATATTGAGAGATTTTAAAGAGAGATGACTTTTTGTTCCTGATATGTTTGTTTTTGTAGGTGACTTTATGTGCTTGTGGTTCTCTCCTTTTGGCTTTGTTGTGAGATGCTTACTATTTTGTCTTTTCTTTGGTACAGGTACCTTTCTTGTGTTGGAGTTTTCCTTCTAGGATCATCTTTAGGGCTAGATTGGCAGATAGATACTGTTTGGATTTGTTTTTTTTTCCTGGAATATTTTGGTTTCTCCATCTATGTTGATTGAGAGTTTTGCTGGGTATAGTAGCCTTGGCTGGCATTTGTGTTCTCTTAGAGTCTGCATGGCCTCTGACCAAGCTCTTCTGGCTTTCATAGTCTCTGTTGAGAAGTCTGGTGTAATTCTGATAGGTCTACCTTTGTATGTTACTTGACCCTTTTCCCTTGCAGCTTTCAATATTCTTTGTTCTGTGCATTTAGTGTTTTGATTATTATGTGACGAGAGGATTTTCTTTTCTGGTTCCATTTATTTGGTGTTCTATAGGCTTCTTGTACCTTTATGGCCATCTCTTTCTTTAGGTTGGGGAAGTTTTCTTCTATGACTTTTTTTTTTTTTTTTTTTTAAGACATTTTCAGGTCCTTTGAGCTAGGAACTTATTTGGTCTTTTCATTGTTTCCTGAATTTCCTGGATGCTTTGACTTAGGAGTTTTTTACATTGTAAATTTTCTTGGACAGTTGTGTCAATCTCTTCTACGGTATCTTCTACACCTGACATTCTCTCTTCTATCTCTTGTATTCTGTTGGTGACACTCACATCTGTAGCTCCTGACCACTTTCCCAGGTTTTCTATCTCCAGGTTTGCCTCCATTTGTGTTTTCTTTATTGTTTCTACTCTCACTTTTAGGCCTTGGACCACTTTATGCAATTCCTTCACCTGTTTACCTGAGTTATTTATGTCCTTCTTAAAGGACTCTATTATCTTCCTGAGGTAGGATTTTAGGTCAGCTTCCTGATTTTCAAGTGTGTTGGTGTATTCAGGGCTTGCTGTGGTGGCAGAACTGAGTTTTGATGATGCTCATGTATATTGGCTTTTGGTCTTGCGCTTACCTCTCACCATCTGGTTATCCCTGGTATTTGCTGGTCTGGGTTACTCTGGAGTCTGCCTCTTTTGTCTCTGTGTTGCTTCAGGTCTCCTGGGAGGCCTGCAGACATGGCTGTAGCAGACCACCTGTGGAGCCTTCCAACTGTGGGGTCTTCAGAGGGGTAGAGAAGCTGCTGTTCTGTTGCCCTGGCTGCAGTAGATCTCCTGGGAAGCCTTCAGACCGTTGGGTCTTCAGTGGAGCAGTCAGGCTGTTGTCCTGTGAGAAGATGTTCTCCAAGGGGGCCTTCGGATTGTGTTTTCTATGTCCCTGTGTGCAGCAGAACTCCAGGGAGGCTTTCAGTCTGTCACATCAATTGCCCTGCATGCCTTCAAGCTGTAGCATCTTCAGGGAGCCGACAAGATAGCAATCAGTTGCTCAGTTGCACTGTGCGCAGCAGATCTCCTGGGATGCCTCAGGCTGTGGTGTCAGTTGCCCAACTGCTCGGAGTGCAGAGGATCTCAGAATATGGTGTCAACTGCTCTGAGTGCAGCAGATCCTCTAGGATGGCTCAGGATATTGTCTCTTCATGGGAACAGACCAGCTAGCAGTCTGCCCCAGCAGATCCTCTAGGATGGCTCAGGATATTGTCTCTTCACGGGAACAGACCAGCTAGCAGTCTGCCCCATTAGAAAGGACCTGGCAGAAAGGATGGAAGGGGCGGAAGAGAAGTGGTCTTAAGGGGCAGGGGTTTTGGTGGGTGATGGCTTCCAAGTCCACCAGGCTCCCAGCGGCAGCACTGGGGGGGGGGGGGGGGAGGTCTTACAAACTGCTCTGAGTCCAGTGTATCCTCTAGGATGGCTCAGGATCTGGTGTCTTCACAAGAGCAGACCAGCTAGGAGTCTGCCCCAGCAGAAAGGAGTGGGCAGAGGGCTGGTTTGGAGACTTTGAATTGTTATTTCAATCTCACTAGGGTTATAGGTCTGCTTAAATTGCTTGTCTGGTCCTGAATTAACTTAGTAATTGATATGTGTCAAGAAGAGTATCGATTTCTTTTATATTTTCCAATTTGGTGGAATACAGCTTTTTAAAATATGCCCTTCTGATTCTCTGGATTTCGTCTGAGACTGTTCTTTTGTACACCCCCCCCCCTTTCATCTCTAAGTTCACTATTTAGGATATTTTCTCTATACCTTTTAGTTAGCTTGGATAAGACTTTGTCAGATTTACTGACTTTCTCAAAGAACCAGCTCTTTGTTTCATTGAGTTTATTTTTGTATTGTATTGTTTGTTTGTTTGTTTGTATCTTATTGATTTCAGCCCTCTGTTTATTGTTGCTGTCTTTTGCTTTGAAGTGTGATTTCTTCTTTTAGCCTTCTAGTGTTCTGGTAAATGACTAGTGTGAGATCTCTGCACTATTTCATATGTGCACTTAGTGCTGTGAACTTGCCTCTTCAAACTGCCTTTATTGTTTCCCAAAAGTTGGGGTATGTTGGATATTCATTTACATTCAGTTCCAGAAAGTTGATTGCTTTCTAAATCTCTGTCTTGACAAGTGTTCAGTTTCAATGAGTCTGTAAGTTTTCTGTTGCTTCTGCTGTTCTTGATGCCCAGTTTCATTCTGTTGTGGTCAGATAGGATACAGAATATTATTTCTATTTTCTTATGTATGTTAAGCCTTGCTTTGTGTCTAAGTATGTGGTCAACTTTAGAGAGAGTTCCATGCAATGCTGAGAAGTTTGTTTTTTTTTTAATTTGGGGGGAATGTTCTGTAAATATCTTTTAAGTCCATTTGGCTTACAATATCGTTTAGCTTCAACATTTGTCTGTTTAGTTTTTGTGTGGCTATTCTGTCTTTTGGCAAAAGTGAGGTATTGAAATCTACCCTTCTCAGTGTGTGAGGTTCAGCATGTGATTTAAGCAATGGTAGTATTTCTTTTAAAAACTTGAGTGTCCTTACGCTTGGCATAGGTATTAATAACTGCAGTGTCCTCTTGGTGAGTTTTTGCTTTGATGAGTGTGTAGTATTATTTCCTATCTCTTTTGATTCATTTGGTTTGAAGCCTATTTTGTCAGATATTAAAATGACTACACCAGCTTGATTCTTAGGTCTATTTCCTTGGAATGCTTTTTTCTATTCTTTCATCCTGAGGTGATGTCTATCCTTGATGATAAAGTGTGCTTTTTGGATTCAGTAGAAGGGTGGTCCTATTTTCGCATCCATATAGCTAGTCTGTGTCTTTTATTTAGGAAATGTAATTTTGAGGTTGAGAGGAATCATTGAACAGAGTTTGTTGAATACTGTTATTTTGTTGTTGATGTTGAGATAGTGGTGTGTGTGTGCTTATGTACACATGTGCATGCATGTGTATATATGTGTGTTTCCCCTCTTTTGGTTTACTTGTCTGTGACAATTGAATCGTTGTATTTTCTTCATTGTGGTTAATCTCTTTAGACTGGAGTTTTCCTTCCAACGCCTTCTGAAGAGCTGTGTATGTACATAGACACTCCTTAAATTTGGTTTTATTATAGAAGGTCTATCTTCCCCATCTATTCTTACTGAAATTTTTGCTGATTAAATATAATAGTCTGGGCTGACAGCTGAGGTCTCTGAGATTCTGTAGAACATTTGTCTAGGCCCTTCTGGCTTTGAAAATCTATTGAGTTGTCAAGTGTTATTCTAATAAGTCTCACTTCATAAGTTGCTTGGACTTCTTCCCTTGCAGCTTTTAATATTCTTTCTTTGTTCTGTATATTTTCTGTTTTGATTATTATATACCTGGGGGACTTTCATTTCTAGTCCAGTCTATTTGGTGTTCTACATGCTTCTTGTACCTTTATAGGCAACTTCTCCTTTTGATTAGACAAATTTTCTTTTGTGATTATTTTTTTATTAAAAATATTCTCTATGCCTTTGACCTGTGTTTTTTTTTCCTTTCTCGATTCCTATTATTCTTACATTTGGTCTTTTCATAGTGTTCCTGATAGTCATGGTGGTTCTTATGAACTGTGACTGACTGTTAGTAAACAGGAGAGTCTATGATACTGAATAACTTTGTTATTCAAAGTTATGGTAAGTCCTTATCTGAGTCTTTGTGTTTTTTCTCTTACAGAGATGATGAAGAGAAAAAGAAATCTCCTTCAGAAGGTACTGATGAGAAGGCTAATGGAACTCACCCAAAGACTATCAGTCGTATTGGGAGCACAACTAACCCATTTTTGGACATTCCTCATGACCCAAATGCTGCTGTATACAAAAGTGGATTTTTGGCTCGCAAAATCCATGCAGATATGGATGGAAAGAAGAGTAAGCATTGCCATTTTGTTTCATTTATTTCATCTTTAGGCTCAAATTTTAATGTGAGATCATCTGAAATAAAGTTAATGATGAAGAAAAACTGTGTTTATGTAAAGAAGTACTATTGAAATTAGAGAATATATCCAGTCTTAAAACAGAGACTCACTTTTGTGCTGATCTTTTCAAAGTCATTTCAGAACTCTAGAAATGGAATACTACTTACAGATCATTCATTTTTCAGCTTTAATTCATTTGTGTATCCATGGACTCAACAAATAATACTGATTAACACAATGTAGCATCGAAAGAGTGGGCACAGAACCTGTCTTCGTGGGTTTACATTTTGGTTGAATTTTTAACACATAGACTGATCAGTGACATAAGGTCCCAGAGATAATGAGGAAAGAAATTTGTATCCAAAGAATATGTGGAATGGTGGGCCTTTGGTAATGTGACAAGGTGAAATTCCTGGGCAGTGTGGTGTAATTTGTATCAGGAAGCTGAAGGAGTTACACTTGATGGCTTCCAGTTACTCTGTGGATCATAAAGTGTTATTTTCATGTAGATAAGTGCTACTTGAAATTTGAAAAGAAGGACATTTGTTCACATAGTTAGAATAATACTTGGAGGGAGTGAATAGCATTTTATATATCTGAATAGGCTAAGATTGATGCATGTAGACTGTACCTCTGTGATGTCCCTGTCTTTCTACACACACAAACATGGAGTGAGAAAGTAGGCAGTTTTGTGTCTGTGACTGGGCACTTTACCCATGATATTACCATGATCATTTACATTGTGGGCAGGAAACACTCTGTGGTGTAATGGCTTTGATACTGGCTTTTATCACTCAATGGATTTCTTGATGTCTCAATGTTCTAGGAGTACCTTCCTCACATTTCCTATAAACTTCATAGACTAGCTTGACAGACCTTTTTTTTTGATGATACTGTGTTTGGTCCCTTTAGGACAAGTGACACCAATTAAAAGTAGCTTAGGGAAAAGAATCTACTGAGGAAGAAAGATTCCTACCAGTACAGGGGTTGCAATCCCCTTTAGCTCCTTCAGTCCTTCCTCTATCTCTTCCATTGGGGTCCCCAGGCTCATTCCTAAGGTTGACTGTGAGTATCTGTATCTGTAATGGTAAGGTGCTAGTAGAATGCAGCTAGGTATGTGACTCCTAGATAGTAAAGAGCTTTCTAATCTTTTATAACTCTTAATTTAGTATATTCCAGGGCAGGACTCTGTTTACCTAACTGAGGAGATGAAATACTGTGACTCAAAGCATCGATTTGGTTGCAATAGTGGGAAGAAAGGTTTCAAAGAATATGATACAGGTCTCAGAAACGGAGTTGTTGGTAGTCAGCTAGAGACAGTTACATTTGAGAGTGTGTATGTATGCCAGCACCACCTACTTCTCTGAGGACAGCATTGGTGTATGTCTTTAATAAGAAAAGAGTTAATCTGAAGGACTACTGTGATATTATTTTCCTCAAAACATTGACTGGCCTTGAAAAGACCACCTGCTCATTCAAGATTTGATATATTTTACTTTTTTAATTGTTTTATGGGCTCAAGCTTTTCAGATTATATATATAATTTTTCACATGAACATATTTTAAACCTTGCAATAAATGAAATCTTATTTTATTTTGACCTTCTAAAACTATGTTCAGAAATTGTGTATCCAGGAGACAACTAATGATTCTGGTCACGTGTTTGTATTCCATGGAAGGTACATGTTTACCAGAACCATTAAATCTGTTATTAAGGGAAAGCTTTGAAAAGTCAACTTGAAAAACAAGATATGTGTTTGGTATTTTTTCAGACAGAATGAACAAGATGATACAAACTTGTTTTATCAATGTGTTGTTACTTGTGGAAACCAAGAAAATGATTACATACTCAAAATATTTTCCACTTAATTAATATTATTGCCTGTAATAATTTAACAATAATAGTAATTGCTGAACATCTAAACTCTATCCCTAGAACTTCATGTATGAACTACTTTAACTCTGACATATGAAGCAAATGCTCTCATCCACTTATAAATAAATGAAATTCTGACTCACCTTAGCACAGGCTTTATCCAATACAAAGTGATAGTGTATCAGGCAAAAAAAAATCTGATTCTGGCTACCTATAGTTTATTATTAAAAGTGATTTGTTTGAGAAAATAAGTCTGGAAAACAGTTGAGTCTGTACTTCTTTTGGTGAGGACATTCTGCCACTTGGGTGGTATGCATTTAAGTGACCCTAGGTTGAAGTAGGAGCAGTGGACTCTTCATTTGGTTAACACAATACGTTTTAAATATTGAAGGGCATTAATTTAGTCAGTCAGTTCCTATTGACCATGGCTTCTTCAGACAAAGCCTCATGTGAGGACTCCTCACAGCAATACTTCTATGTCACCAGAGTCATTTGTGACTATAATGCCATCAGTTCATGATAGTATATAAGAAAAATAGACTCATATTTATATCTTTTTGGTAAAACTGTGGATGGATTAAGCACCTAAATATTTTTATTTTAAAACCTATTTAAGTTAAAGTGCAGGTAATTGAGTACTCCTCTAGAACCTAATACTGTTATAGATCACATATTATAGATAATACATTATGTAAAGGTATGTTAGATACAACCTGTAACCCTTGAAACAGTTACATGTGGTTTTACTGTTTAGAGAGGAAGCACAATTTGTAATTAGTGAGTATAAATTTGTAACCAATATAGCTTAGCTGAAGTACATCATAAAATAATAGAAGGTGAGAGGAGGGAGTGTGCTTGGGGCAGGCTGACACTTTCCCAAGTAATTAGGCATAAGCAGCCCAGTAGAGTGGAAAAGAGAAGACGAAAGCAGGTCTCCAGCACTTATGAAAGGCTATTTGCTATCAGAAGTAATGTATATAATAAAAGACAGCAAAATGCTTCTCTAAATGATGCTGAGGGGTGTGTGTGTATATGTACATGTATGCACATATGTCCCATGTATGTATATATGTGTGTGTGCATCCCATGTTATATGCGTCAGTGTGTGCATGTCTGTGTGTGCACAATATATCTCTACCTCAGTTCTAACATAAAAATCAATTTCTTGTAGGTAAAGGAAAGAGTTCAGGATACCTAGCTTTAAGGACTTCAGAATAAAGAATAGAACAGCACTTTAGAACCCTTGGGTAGAAGATAGCTTAAGATGGAAAATCACAAATAGTAGAAAAAAACATTGATGCATATACATATATATATATACACACACATATATATACACATACATAAATACACATACTTATATATGTGTGTGTATATATATATATATGCATTACACACACACACATTTTTTCCCACTCTTGGAATTGAAACCATGTGTCTTGCATGCTAAGCACTTAATCTTCTACAGAAGTCCACCTACAAACAAAGAATTCTTTATGTGATTTTCTTCTGAAATTTTAAAAATTAAAGCATAGATTAAAAGATACATGTAGCTTTATCTATAATTCAGGCCTATAACATACATTTTAACACAATCTTTAATTAGGGAAGAAGATAAACCTGTGTTTTTCAAAGGGCTAAAGTTGTAGTAAACCAATTCCACAGGAAGAAAACTCAGAATATTTATGTAAAGAATTTTATTTATTCTGATTACAACTTAAAACACTCAGTCATGACTGCAAAACCCATGCAGCAGGAGTCTGAAGCAGCTTTTCATACTGTAGCCACAGGAAACAGAGAGCAATGAATGCCATTCCTAGTGTTTGGCTTTTCTCCACTTTTCACAGTCCAGGGTCTCCTGGCAAGGGGCTAGCCCTGTCTTCAGTCAAGAAGAGTCTTTTCATATGAATTAACACAGCGAAGACAATCCTTCACAGACATGTGAAAGGGGTGTGGACCCTGTCAGAATGGCAACACTATCGCACACAGAAAAGTCTGTTTATTGTCCATATTTGACCCGATAGTCTCCAATAAAAGGATATGAGATAAAAGTGGGGAACCAAGCAAGCAGAAAAACCCTTTATTATGTTCTTCTAAACACAAAGATGAAAAATGCTGCCTACCCCCCCAAAAAAGTGTCATCTCTTATACCCAAGAGTCACTTCACATCAACCCTAGGGCTGAGCATGAGGTCCCAGATGGAGAAGTTGGAGAAGGGACTGAAGGAGCTAAGGGGATTTGCAGCCCCGTGGAGGGAGCAACAGTGTCAATTGGCCTGACCCCTCAATGCTCCCGGAGACTGGACCACCAACCAAAGAATACACATGGAAGGACCCATTGTGCTGGCCACATATGTGGCAGAGGAGGGCTTGTTGGCCATCAGGGGGAGGAGAGGCCCTTGGGCCAGAGGGTGTTTGATGCCCCAGTATAGGAGAATGCCAGGGAGGGAAGATGAAAGTGGGTGGGTGAGGGAATACCCCCATAGAGGCAGGGGGAGGGGAGGGAATAGGGAGGTTCCAAAGAGGAGATCTGGAAAGGGGGAATCATTTGAAATGGAAATAAAGTATCAAAAAAAGTGTCATCCGTTATATATAAATTGAAGAATGAGTAGGAAAAATAATAAGCATGTGAAGTAAAAGTCATACTAATTAGCTTGATTGTGGTAATTCACAGTGTATATAAATATAAAATGTCAAGTTGTACTCTCCAAGTACAGTCTTTATTTGTTACTAATACCTTCGTAAAGGCACTGCTGTGGAGAGATTTCAATTGGTAGAGGCTAGCTGACCATCCACAAATTGCTTGTTTCTGTTCTCAACACCACGTAAACCACAAGTGGTGGTGTATCAGGATAAGACGTTCAAGGACGTCCTTAGTCATAGTGAGCTCAAGGCCAGCCTCGGCTATATGAGACCATTTTAAATTAAAACAACAATAATTAAGTTAGAGATTTGGGGTTGGGAGCAGTTAAAACAAGGTCTCCCTTAAAGTTATAATTGGCGTGGAACTTAGTATGTAGATCATGCTGGTCTTCATACTCACTAAGATCTGCCTCCCTCTAAGTTCTGGAATGAAACGTATGTGCCACCATACATGCCCAGCTAAGGAAAAATAAATTTCACAAAAAACAATAGTGTTGTCAGGATGGATGTTCCTTTAAACTATGGAAGACACTAGAAATGCAAATTCAAATCTGTAAGATAAAGTGGGGATTTTTGCTAAATCCTCATCTATCACAACCAACAGCCAACAGATTCTTTGGGGGAAAGGGACTTAGGGGGCCAATCGTAGAAATTTGTCAGTTTAGTAATTTTCAAGATTTAAATGATTGGATTTTTGATGTTGGTTCTGCACTGATATTACTAATCCGGGATGTCTTATTTGAAGTATTCTAACAGTGCCACTTCTTTAAGGCAGAGAGAACTCAGGATGGGTTATAATTTCAGTTTTCTTCACTGGGCATGCAGGTGGCTGGCTAGTATGCACAGAAAGTCTAGAGGGATTCCTACAGTTGTCTGTCATCAGAAGTCCTGAAAATCCAAACCTCCATGTCAAGTGTGAGAGTCGATGTTGTCCTGAGTTACACACACTGACAACAAGGTTTATAATGGCAGTGCAGGCAGAGGTTTTGCTGTTTGTATAACATTGGGAACAACCACACTGTAATTAAGAGATAATAATAGTCAGATTTTTTTTCCCAGAAGATGGTTGTCTCTTGTAATAGAGAGAGACTCATTTAAGAAAAGACAAAAAAAAAGAGCAATTATTTTAAAATAAGGCTGAGGCTTCCCCTTTTCTCTCCACTGTGTTATTCTACGGAAACTAGGTACTAAAGCCAGGCCGTGGTGGCGCACGCCTTTAATCCCAGCACTCGGGAGGCAGAGGCCAGCCTGGTCTACAGAGTGAGTTCCAGTACAGCCAGGGCTACACAGAGAAACCCTGTCTCGAAAAACAAGAAAAAAAAAAGTGTCAGCTATCCACACAAGGGCCAAGAGCTGTCCATTGAAAGAAGCCATGGGTGTGTGGAATAGTCCTTTGTCCCATGGCAGCTGGGTTTGGTGGTGTTATGTGTTTACAATAAAATGCCCTTTCACAGTCCTATATTCAAACCAAAAAAGTATGTTTTAGATTAGTCTCCATTTTGATGCCTGTGTCTTTAATTTAAATCTGCCCTGTTAGGCAATGAAGTGAAAAGAGGCCGCCCACCATTCTCCTCAGAAGCAGTACTTCTGACAGGGAACACTGGAACATAAACTGCCAATCTTTCAGCACCAAAAAAGTCTGGGTACAGAGTCTCTGACGTATTTCTTGCTGGAAGAGAAACTCAGTTTTTTGCTGCATCTAATTTTTAGAAGTTCTTCTATTTTTACTGTTTACCCTTTAGGTTTAGTTAACATTTAAGAGAAGGGAGAAAATAAGTTCTGTATCTCTGCTATGGTAATTTAATGTGAGTATTGAATTCTTTGGTAATTAAAATGGAAATTAGGAACATGGTGTGGGGAATGCACAGAGGAGTTCATAGGCTCGGTATGCATGAAGCCCAGGACCCATAGCCCTCGCACCACCAATACGACATTGAAACCATCAGAGTAGTTCAGGTTTCCTGAGCATACAGTTCTAGATTCCTACTCTTTTCCTGATATTGTGGACACTAATGAACACTGAAAACAAATGACGTTTCCCTGTCCATTAAACAGTGAGCGTGTTCTGTTCTAACTTGTGCATTTTGAAGTGCTGAAGTTAATCAGCAGAGATTTCTTTTTTCTTCTTACAACTTAATGGGTAGATCTATTCTTAACATGGATCCCAACAAACAGTATAAGATCCTTTTTTTCCTTTCCTTCTGTCCTGTTAGAGGAAGCACTTTGTACCTTCTCCTTATCCAAGCCGGTGACATCACTTCTCTTGTGCTCTAAGGCTTACTTGAATATGAACTCAAACTGCAAACCATGCAAACGGGTCGGAGATGGTTTCCATGGACCTGACATTGTAAACAGTATGGCTGTGTTGGACGAGTCAATGGTAAAGGACCTTGGGCTGGCTCCATCTTGAAGATTTGTATCATACTACTCAAAGCAGCGTGCAGCTGAAAACTTAGGAATTGCTAACTTCTAGAATTTTCTGCTTAGTTTTCTGCTGGGTAACCAAGAACACAGAAGCAAGGCTGCAGATGTATAAGGGTTGAACAAGTTCCCTAAAAGAATTAATCATGGTAGTACTCAATTTTTTGTACAAAATTTAGGACTCCACACAGCACCAAATTAAGAATTTGACCTTTGAAATGAGATAGATCATTGATATATTTTTAACATTTTTCTGAGCACCGGTTTTCTGCCAGTAATGCTTACCCTTAGAAGGGAAGGTAGGAAGAGTCAAATATATCTGAGTAGGTTTCATGTAAGTGAGCAGAGCACTAACTTCCAAAAGGAAGGCAGTGGACTCCTTTGTGATAGAGAGTATGAGAATGAACATTCCAACAGAGAATGAATACAGCATAGAACCTTACACTGGAAATAATCAGTGAGGCTTTTTGCACTTACCACTGTTTTTGGCTCATACAAGGAATAAAGCTGTTATTTCAGCCACAGAATATCATGGTCTTGCTAAAAGGGTTCTGGCCAATAACGATGCATTAAGTAAGATATGGAATAGCCATACAATATTATCCTTTTGAACTGCTTGTTGAATAACATATCAGAATACATTTTAAAAGCAAGAAGTTTATTATTACAATGTAAACACGATCATAAAAATTTTAGAAGGCTGCATTTTCTATTTGTGATAGCAGTTGGCCCTAGGCTGCTAATCTAATATTTTATGTAGGGTATTGTTACTGTGTGTGTGGTGGGGTGTATATGTTTGCATGTTTATTTTTGCCACTGATTCTTGACAAATATATGTATGTATCCTGGGACATTTGTTAGTTAAGTATCCATTAGTACAAGGAAGTATTTTAAAGTCTTAGCCAAATGTAATTAATTAAATATAAAAATGTTTAGAAAAAATGACAGAGAAAAGTATAATACTTTATTGCCACGTGTTTATCATTCAACAGTAGGAATGACTAAGTGTGATTGTGCAAATTTTCTCTCTGATTTAAGACTGTTGTTCATTCTTGATAATTAAACTCCTTCTATGCAGAGCTCTGGTTCCAAAGCTGCTTTGTACTGATGGGATATTTCCAAATAACCTGTGAGCATCCCGCATGCACTTAACTCATCATTACATTACTCGTAATACCTAATACAAGCGTGTGATATGGAAATAGATGTGGTTTAGGAACTTAAAAAATAAAATAATTGTACATGTTCAGTCCAAATGCAACCCAACCCCCTACCTAGATGCTTCTAACTACAAGTACATGAAGGAGTTCCCAAAAAGGAATGTTCAAAGGGGAAAAGCCAGAGTCTAAGGACTGAGAAGTAGCAGGGGACTACCTCAAGGTTCATTCTTGATAAGCTTGGCACACAACAAATTCCAATTTCGATCTTTGGAACTTTTGGGAGTAGGGAAAGATCGGTATCTGTGGTTGGTTGAAGCACAGGTCGGGAACCCAGCATACAGAGAGCTGGCTGTGCTATTCACAGTGAGTAGATGAGGAGTGTGGGATGATTGATTGGTTAGCAGTGTTTTAGCATCACTTAGTGACTTGCAGAAAGGCATCTGACTTGTTGCTCTTGGACGATCCACACTGGTCACCCTTTTCTGGGAAGGTGGGAAGCACTTCACAGTCAAGGAAGTCCGATAAATGCAAGCCATTTGGCCTGAGCTAGGAACAGCTAAGGATGAAATGTAGAATGGCCTCACTTGACCATGTGTTTGAGTTACCTTTCAGAAGTGGCTGAGGTCTCTTATAGAGCTCCTGAGTTTTGAGAGAACCAGAACCAGCTCTGCTGTGTCACTGTCCTTAAAGAACAAATCTTGTCTAAGGGCTGTTCATCCTTGCCACTATGAATTATTTTTATTGACCTGAAGCAGCTTTTGCCTAGAGGCATTTTAAAGGTGCCAGTGAGCCTTGGGCTGTTTTACAATTACAGTGACTGACTTGAATTGCTATTTGTAGAGATGCATGCTCAGCAATGGCTGTGGCTGCATCATTCCATAGGTCACAGGGTGCTTCTGAATTAAAAAAAAAAAAAACAACAACAACAACAACAACAAAACTTGCTTGTTACCAATAATCCTCCTCTGATTATCAGTAACCTTCAAGTTTAGAGACAGACTACAAGGGATTATCAACATTTCACTTAGCATACAACCTCTTTGTAAGTTTTATAAAGAGCACAAAGGCATGATGAAGCGCATTAGTATGCTTGCTCTTAGTTTAATCTTAGTTCTTATAAGTCTGGTTATTTTCTGATATTTTATCCCATATCCAGCATCACCTTAATACGGCACTTTATATGTTTTCCATAAATGACCTTTATTTTTAAAATCTTTATTTTTTGTTGTTGTTTGTTAGCTTGCTTTTGTTTTTGTTTTGAATGTTCTGAAACTGGGTCTTACACTAAAGCTTGTGCTAGCCTGAACTCTGTAGCTCCATTCATGCTAGTTTCAAGCTCATGACAATCCTCCTGCCTCACCTTCCTCAGTACATGCTGGGATTATGGTCATAAACTACCATTCCCCACTGCCCTTTCCTCCTTTTGCTTCCTATCTTCTAACGTGCCTACCCGGATGATAGCAAGAGTGCTATACCCAGTCTTCCCCATAGTGCTAACATCTGCTGGGTCACATGGTATTTATCTGCCTATTTAGGACATTTTAAATGGATAATGGAAGATGTAGAAGACTCCTGGATGAAACAACACTTGACCTAACTGAAGTTGAAGGGTCAGGTCATAATGCTATCTTGGAAAGAAACATTCTAGCAGGAGATAGTATGAGGTTTGCTTTAACTACATTCAAAAACATGTGTTTCCATGACTAGCAGATCAGTTTTCCTGAATGAATAAAAAAATAAAAGGATATGTCATTATTCTCATCCCTTCCCACCCTGTTCATTTCTTTGTAGCCTCTAGCTAATGTGCATATCTAGTTACCTTCTATGTTCTCTTACAACACCAGCCATTTACATTCATGCTGGGCTTGAAGCAGTGGCTACCCGTGGAAGCACCTCCTAAGTGAAAGCAGAATGATGTGCATATGGTCTTAGTTTGACCAGTTTGAATGATGCATATGTGAGTTTGGTTTAAATGTCCTTTTGCTTATTGATGCTTATATAGAAAGTTCAGGTTATCATTTCTAGGTCATTGATACCTCAGTGTCAGCAGGACTTTGGACTAAATGGGCACAATGAATATGTTAAATACATCACACTTCATGCCCTCTTCCAGGTAAACTAAAGGTGCTGAGTGTCCTCTTTCCAAAGTGACCACACCCCCAAAGAAGAAATTATTCTCTCTCTCCCAAGATATTAACTACCAATAGCTCCTTAATTATGGGTAGAGCCCAAGAGCTCCTTCCTAATCCCCTTTGAAGATGTTCCCTGGAAAGGGTTTGAAGGGAAAGGAACTGGGGTATTGATAAAGGTATTTGGCTTAGGGCTGGGCACCTGTCTTTCCACTGACTGTAGAATGAAGCTCCCTGTGCCCAAGGTCGGGAGGAACCCACGTCTATGAGTAGAAACATAAAAATTCAGAAGGAAGTGTGCTGACATGACTATTTTGCAAACTCAAAAGAGTATGTTCTGTTTTAGGCCTATCACACCCCAGCCGTGGGTTTATAATTACCTGGTCAAATTTCAATCAAATCAGTTGGTTGTCCTATAATAGTTATGCCCTATTAAGCCAGTAGTTATATCTTGCCTGACAGTTTGGTATTTTTGCGTGTAGAGTCTAGTTTCTCCTCCAGGAGCATGTGTTGAAGTTAAGCCCAGCTCTTCCTCCCAGCCCCATGCTCCCAGAAATAAGACTCAGACTCAAAATACATTTACAAATACCTTGGCCATACAGTTAGGCTCTTCTCTGACTAGAATCATAACTTAAGGTAACCTATTTATTTTAATGAACATTCTACCATATGGCTGGTTACCATGTGTCTGTATTATCACATCTTCCCAGCAGATCTCCTGCCTGGCTCTATCCCAGAATTCTTTCTGCTTCCCGGATGACCTGTCTCTATTCGACCCTTCACTATAGGTCATAGTTGTTGTTTTTGTTGTTGTTGTTGCTTTTAATCGACAAGTCATGCATCCATACAACACATAAAATATTCCTTCTTCAAGCATGTGTAGTACCTTCTGGTACCATGAAAGCTCACTAGCAGGAAATTTCCTGATCAGTTTGAGATTTATTTCATTATGATGTGCAAATAAAATGTATATAAAAATAAGGGTAGAATGTATCCTGATCTTATTCACATGCTTGGAACAACTGAACGTTGTAAATAGGAAACTTGTAACAGTATCATACTACAGGTCTATGACCGGAAATATTAGGTGAGTAGTGTTCATAGTAAGGGAACTGGCAGGCATTAGGGTGCTAATAAACTCAAGTAACTTACCCTAGTTCAGAATGCTTTGTGAAGTTGTTAGGGGCTTTGGGCTAGAATCGTCTCATTCTCTCCCTTCATGTTCTGCTCTCTGTCCGTAATATAAGCTTACTCCTATCATATAAAAGAAGGAAATCTTTTTCTGGAAATCAATAGATGGAGGTTAGGCTGCCCCAGTTTTTCCTTTTATAAAATACAGGTAACTGAGCAGACAAGACTATGCTTATCTTACAGAGAAAAAAAAATATAAGAATCAAATGATTTTTTAAATATATAAATTGCCTTAAGTTTCAAAGGAAATCAATTTAGAAATATAACATTATAATTGCAGTATTGTGTTTTTACCACCATGTTATAAACCTGGGAATTACTAATGCTATCATTTGCTTAATACTGTGTGGTAGCTTCTATTCTGCTCACCTTGGACCTAATTGCTTCAAACACTAATCTGAAAGATTCAGAGGTCTTCTCATAATAAAGATTTAATATTGTTGTAGTTCTCATGCTTGGGGATATTTTGTTAGGGATAAGTAAGCATTGATTGCCCTTAACTTTCCTTATTGATTCCTGTATCATTTGTGGTTTATCTAAATCTTTGCAAAACAGTTGTATCAAGCAGATCCTGTACACCTGAGCTGTCATCTGCAAGATAGATACCTGGGGGATTTGAGATACCATCACTAGGGAAATAAAGTTACATTTAAAAATATCTTCTGCATTTTACCAATCTGATCTAGATGTGTCCTCATGGTATTAGTATAGAACATTTACTGACTGCATCTTCGTTTCTGAGTTCAGACAATATTGGGTTTATTTTGGAATGCCTTCATTGTGATTGCAGTAAATTTTAAATATATTTCTCCACGAATCTAATGACATTGGAAGAATATTGCTCCCTTGTAGAGTTCATGTTTTAGCTCATACTTGTGAGATATTTTAATTTTTTTCTATACATTATGTGCATGGTAAACATTAGCTGCTACTCTTGTTACAATGATCGTATTTATTAGACTGTTTTTTGGTTTTTAGTTTTGTATTATACTTTTGATATTTGCATTATTACTCTCTAGAAATGTTGGCGCGGGAAGACACAAGGATACACCTCTCTTTTAAGATTTTGGCTGTGAGCAGGGATGCATTTGCAGGCGCCAGATTTCAGAGAAACTAGAGAAAATACCTAACCCCCTACCCCCCAGTCTCACTACCTCCTTCCCAGCTCTTCCTTCCTAGGGTGTCCTGGACCTGTTCTTCATCTAAATTGCCTCAGGAAAGCAGCTTTGGAATATTCAAATGGACAACCTCCTAGCAGCTTTCTTGACCTTTCAGGGCTACACAATCAAAGAGGTATCGCTAAGAGAGTTTGAGTTAAAGGTCATTGCCTACCGGAAATACTGCTGTACATCACTTAGAACAGATATATACAAGGCTAGCCCAGACGCCATAGCAGGACTCGGGTAAAGTCTCCTCCCCACTCTTCCTCCAGTTCTTTATTTTGATTTACTTCAAACCTCTGGGTTCTGACTCTTTTCTCCTGCATGTCCTATTCCCACAGTTGTCATTCTGAGAACAAGTGCTCTTCCTTCTGGGTGTCCACCCCACAGTGAAGTTGAGCCTCACTCCATGCAGGCTCAATAGCAACTCTATAGAGACAGTAGGGAGTGGAAACAGAGAGCCTTCCAGTCTATTCCTGTGCACAATGGTCCTCCTCCTTCCAAGTTACTTATTTATGCCCACATTCCCTGAGTAAATAGAGGTGATGGTAGTTACTTTCCTTTATCCCTGTGGTAAGTAAAACAGAGCTCTGTTTTACTGCAAACTGGCTGTAGGCAATGAACACTTGCTTGTGAGTACTACAAATTGCTTTATTTAAGTCTTAAACAACCCAGTCACACATTTCTGTCAAAATGGGAATGTAGCAAGTGCAGCAAAGGGTGATGTGGCGTTGGTCCTCAGGGGTGGTGTTCAGGGTGAAGTGGCATTGGTCCTCAG